>JAUPFT010000015.1:39195115-39795115 GCA_036936625.1 Parnassius smintheus behrii
CTTGAGTTAAGATAAGCAGCCTATATTCAGCAGTAGACGGACAAGCTGTAATGTATGAATGATTAAATAATTTTATTGTTATTAAATTATTTTAATTATTTACTTAGGTAAGTTTATGTAGAATACCATTTATTGATTTAAAAGCAGGGATGGTGGATAATATGTGACTTCACTCTATTTAGGGGAGTCAAAATGTGTGAATAAATGCTGTAGAAATGCAGACATTCATCATCCGCATTCCTACAGCAAGGATTACGTTAGGGCTGATTTTTGAAACGGACTTTTGAACGGTGAGAAATTGTGTGATAAGAGAAAAGTGTGTTTTGCAAGATGATGTTGTGACCAGCATTAAGAAAGAAATGCTTCGTTGATTTGGCCATATGGAAAAAATGAACGAGGAAAGAGTGACAATGTTGCGGAAGTGAACGGAAGAGTCGGGAAGGGACGCCCTAGACGAAAGTTTATAAATCAAATTGGCTATATATTGAATAAAGTCCAGATTAAGAACACTCTTATCTGATGCGAATGTTTGCGTAGGTAAAGGTGGTGAGAGAGGTGTGGATCGTGCCAAATAGAAATCCGTAGTCTCTACCTACCCCTCTGAGTGAGAGGCATGTTTTTATGCTTATGTTTATGTATATGTTTTTATTCAATAAATACAATTAATTATATAATACCATGTTTTAATTGAAAATAACTTTTGCGAAATTTTGTATTCGGGCTTTAAGTCTGCTTATGTTACACCAAGGTACCATGATATATAAAAGAAATGAGAAAACTTAAAATACCACATAAAATATAATGCTTTAGAAAAATACTTTATAGTTTTCCTAATTTGGATGGAATCTTGCGATTATGTGAATTGTTTTTAAAGGTATTCATGACATGTAGTCATGCTTTATAATTATAAATTTATGAAAATTAATGTTCGTCATATATTTTAACGAAAATTTCAATAAGTATAAATTATAATTAGAAAAAACATGAATATTGAATGTAAGTTATTCCTATTTTGCTATAATTATTAATAAAGCAACTTCACCTGGATAGGATCTATTAATATGGTGTTATTTAGATTTAAAATAATATTTTTCATTTTTTTTTTCACAAACAATCATCAAGTTTATGGATAAAGTATAGTCTAGATACTTTTTCTGTTCATAAAGTTCATAAAGCCCGGAAAGAGAGACAGACAAACAAGTAAAAATTTTAAATATGGTTATATATGTCTTAATAACAGTGAAACGGGGCAGCTTTTGCTGCCGCAAGTATGGACCGGCTCAAACCGGGTTGGTCACTAACTCACAGAGTACCAGCGTGAAATACAGAGTTATCTCTGCATTTCGCTTGGTGAGTGCAGGTGACCGGAGGGCAAATACCCCCCCCCCCCTTAATATGGTAACGGAATTAAATGAAGAACTACCCCAAGATGGTAATAGCAACCCTGGTGACGGAAAATCCCTCGCTGAGCATCCACGACCAAGTTATACTACTTCTCCTGAGCATGGGTACTCAGGCTGCCCCTTGTATTCTGGGGGGGGGGGGAAACAATTTTTCCCGCAACTAAGACTACTCATGGCAAGCGGAGGAAAATACCAAGGCAACCCCTGCCACGCTATCCGTGAATTTTTGCAACTTTAGGGGACTTCATTCCAACCTTAACTTGTCCATCCTATGACTGCTCGTAGATAGCGACGACCATCCCCGCGTCTGCAGGTGCCTCTATATATAGGTCCCATAGCGGTAATACCGAAACAGACCGACTCACTGACCACGTCCAAATGGCTACAGATTTCGTGCTACAGAGAGATCCCATCCGCAGAGATCGTAATTTTTGGTGATTTTCACGCCCACCACGCTGAGTGCCGATTTATTAGGCTCTCTCTTTGCGCCCAACTCGTCTCTCGACGACGGGGGAAGCACACCGCCGACCATCCAGCGGTGTGAGTGCTCTATGCCGATATGCGGCTTACATAGTGCTCGGTTAGTAAAGTACTCCTCTCCCTGGATGTTAGCAAGTCAAGTGGGCCTGATGCGAGTTTCTCCCTTTGTGCTGAAGACGTATGCTCCGGAGTTGGCACCGGTTTCAACGCGTCTTTTCCGGTATTTATACCCCTAAGGCAAAGTCCCGAATTCTTGGAAGACAGCTTGGGTTCACCCCATACCTAAAAAGGTGACCGCTCAGACCCGTCCAACTATAGGCCTATCGCAATCCCCTACTTGTTCTCTAAAATAATGGAGTCCATTGTAAACTGCTAGCTCATGAGGTACCTTGAGGATCACCAGCTGATCAGTGACCGCCAATACGGTTCCGTCATGGTCAATCAGCTGGTGAAATTCTGGTCTACCTAACTTATAGATGGGCGGAGGCAGTAGAGTTCAAGGGGGGGGGGGGATTTGCCGTTTGTTTGGACATAGCGAAGGCCTTCAATCGGGTCTGGCACAAAGTGCCTTTCTCGAAGCTCCCTTCCTATGGGCTTCCCGAGAAACTGTGCGATTGGATCATAAGTTTTCCTGCTAATAAGAGCATCAAGGTTGTCGTAAATGGTACGTGCTCTGGTTACAAGCCTATCAACGCTGGTGTTGCACAAGGTTGCGTGCCATCACCAACGCTGCTTCTTCTACATATAAATGATATGCTGCAAACGTAACATGCATTGCTATGCAGACGACAGCACTGGTGATGCCTTATACACCGGCAATGCCAATATTCTTCGTAAAATCGTTGTCGAGTACCGGGACAAACTTGTATCTGAAGTCGAGTCTTTGCTTAAAAAAGTCTCAGATTGATGGCGACTAAATCTAGTCTTATTCAATCCCCAGAAGACACATGTTTGCACATTAACCGCTAAAAAGAACCCCTTTGTCGTATCTCCTTAGTTTGAAGGCATTTTCCTAGCTGCCTTAGCTAGCATCAGAATCCTCGGCGTCGACATATCGAATAGTGTGCTTTTTCGTGGTCACCTGGAGGGGAAGGCCAAATTAGCCTCTAAAAAGCTTGACGTCCTTAGCAGAGCGAGACAATATTTCATTCGGCCTTACATGGAATACCGTTCCCACCTCTAGGTCGGGGCACCCCAGTGCCAGCTCCTTCCACTTGACCGCAGCGTAGAGCAATTGGGATCGTCGACGACCGAGCTCTTTCTGATCGGCTCGATTTACTGGCGCTGCGTAGGAATGTTGCATCTCTTTGCGCTTTCCATCGTATCTACCATGGGAAGTGTTCTGAGGAATTGTTCCAGCCGCCAAATTTCACGAACACACAAATCACCGCTGTGCGTTTTACTAGGAGTTTTCTTCATGGTACAATTTCTCTGTGGAATTGTTTACCACTGGCGAATTTTCCGGACCAATACCACTTAGGGACCTTCAAGAAAAGAGCTTGTTCCTTTCTGAAAGGCCGGCAATGCACCTGCAATTCCCCTGGTGTTGCGGTTGTTCATGGGTGGCGGTAGTTACTTACCATCAGGTGAGTCGCATGCCCATTTGCCCCTCTTCTATAAAAACGTAATAGCATGCAAATGACCAACTGAGCTTGATAGAAGCTAGTTGTGTCGATTTTACAGACATACATATCAATTTTATTTATATGTAAAGATTAAAAACGTTTTGAGTACCTTGCATCTCGTCTCGAAAACTATGTGTAGTGGTCAATTAAATATAAGAAATAATAAGACGAAATCCGTGGAAGCTCAAAAGCTAAGTGCCCGCTGTAAAACTCACAGCCAGTGTTTAATGTTTAATCAGTTTGATCCCCGCAGGGAGTAAAAAACTATTAACCGATTTTATTTTCCAAACAGCATTCGACGTCATTTTTTGAGGTTAAGAGCTGATTAGTTTTTTTTAAATCGATCGGTAAAGCCGTTTAAAATTTATCTAAAAAAAAAACAGTTATTCAATATTTTTAATTAGTCAGAATAACTTGGGATCTCAAAACGTCGAGATGTGAACTGGATTTTCCAAAATCGGGGTGAAACCAATAACTTCCCTATTTTTGAAAATTTTCCATTTTCTTAAAGGGAAGTTAAAAATCTCAATAATATTTGAACTATACATAAATAAATAGAAATAGAAATAGAAATAGAAACTTTTTTATTCAATGTAGATTATAAAAATACTTATTGAAAGTCATTTTTTTAATTTACCACTGGTTCGCAAAACAACCTCTGTCCTGGGAAGAACCAGCAAGAAACCCAGCGGGACTATTTTTTTTAATAATAGCTTACAATCATGTTTACAATCAACAACACAAGACAAATTAGAAATAGCTTGGTAGCGATCACCCTTCCCAGGGGTTATTATCATCTATAAATTCCTTAATATTATAATAACCCTTTTTATACAAACTTAGTTTAATAACATTTTTGAACTTTGTGTATGACAAATTTTGTATATTTTCTGGGATTTTGTTGTAAAAGCGTATACATCGCCCCAAGAATGAATCACTGACTCGGTGGAGTCGAGTAACTGGTACTACCAGCTTGTGTCTGTTCCTAGTATTTACAGAATGAATATCACTTATTTTCGCAAAACTACTTTTATTTTTGTGTACGTACATTACATTTTCATAAATGTATTGAGAGGCCAGAGTTAATATATTAATTTCTTTAAATTTTTGTCTCAGTGACTCTTTTGGTTTTAAATTATATATTGCTCTAATGGCCCTCTTCTGTAAAATAAATATAATTTCAGTGTCAGTCGCGTGTCCCCATAGCAAAATACCATACGACATAATGCTATGGAAATAACTGAAGTAAACTATTCTAGCTGTTTCAACACTGGTAAGAGTTCTAATCTTTTTTACAGCATATGCTGCAGAACTAAGTCTGCTAGCTAGTTTTGATATATGGGGGAGCCATTGAAGCTTTGCGTCCAGTGTGATTCCAAGAAAAATAGTGGTATCAACAAGACTCAGTTCCTCCCCATTTAAAATTAGATTAGTATTGACATGTTTAAAATTAACATGTTTAACATTTTTTAATATGACTGTTAGAGTTTTAACGATATGAATCTAAAAATCGTGTATATAGAGACAGGAAAGTAGAGTATGGACATGTAATCTAGCCTATCACCGTATTCCTTTGGGTGGAACTGTCTGAGCTAAAGTGATTATTGCTTGTAATTACATTACCTACTAAGTACTAAAGTGAAAAGGAATTAAGAAGTCTCTGTCTAACAAAAGTTAAGGAAAAAGCACTATATCTCTCGTTGGAACTTAATCCATTAGAAGGTCGTTTGATGCCTCCTGTGTCTATTGTACAATACTAATCTGGAAACAATGGAACGAGTTCATTCTTAGTGGAACTTGTCATAATAAATAAACAGCAGATTGAATTAATTAAATAGAACCACTCTTATTTTTTTCCTCATAATAACATTAATATATGTTTAAATAATTACGGCCCACTATCAGGAAGTTGCTTTTTTGAATGAGAAAGAGTAAATAATCGAGAGATAATTTAAATGAAATTTGCCAGGAAATCTAACTTATGAATCTGGTAAAACAACCCTACCTTTGAGGAATTAAAAAGGTATGTACTACATCCCGTAATTATACTGGCTTATAAGGAAATAAATATAGCAACTTTTGAATCTCGGTATATTAACGGAAATTTTGCACACACAAAAGTAGTTTTATCAAAAATGGTGATTTACATTATGTAAATACTAGAAAGAAGTACTAGCTAGTATAACAGTTACGTGACTCCAAAAGTGAGTAATTTCTTTATGGGGCAATATAGGTATAAGCATTAACAAAAAAGTCTTAGGAAACATGCAGGACCTATTAATCAAAACATTTTAAAACGCAAAAGATATTTAAAACGAGTTGTTAAACTATTATAGAATACATGATTAATGAGGTGATTGCTACAATGTTGTTTCCAATTCTTTTCATAATATTTAATTGTACATAAATATAACATTGTAAATTAATGTCTTTCGAAAATTCCTGCTGAGTTTCCTTTAGGTTCTTCCCGGAATAGAGAATTTTTTGAAGCCGTGGTAAAACATAGGCTTTCAATAATTTAGTACCCAACAACACACAATCTATTACATGACCATATCTACTATACGTCTGTTTGATGGTAGTGGATATAGACAATAAATAACGTACCTATAGGAATTAGATTTAGGGCGAGGACATATCATACTATATTATGGATAACATTACATCCTTAATGCCGCGTCCGCACGCTCGACACTAACCGCAAACTCCAAAGATCTACATACGTCTGACTTGATTTTGAGAGCCAAATGCACGCTTGCGAGTGCATTAGTTTGTTCTGAAGATGCAAGCACGACTGACATTGAAGTTATTGTGTCGGTTATAACAAGTTATTTTTATAAAGCTTAAGTTGTTTTTCATGGCAATCAACTACACATACCCTTTGGCAAATTGTACAGAAGATTTAAGTACAATCTGAAACGTCGTCTTGTGTATGTTAACTATGAGAAATCTTTTGAGTCGTTGAAATTTTTTCGGTGCGGCAGTCTCTTCAGCAGTGCCAAATTTACTGTCGGTATAAGAAAGTTCGGAAATGTTTGTACAGTTAGGACTTCAATGGTTATCTAAGTACAGAAGCAGTATTAAACCTATCCAGCTGCAGAGTGGTGTAAGAAAGGATGAAATTACATCAGCAATACTCTTCATTGCTGCATTGGAAGACGTTTTCAAGCTACTGGTCTGGAAACGATCGGTACTAATATCAGTGGCGAATACATCACTGACCTTAGATATGCCGACGTTATAGTTCATGCTCTATGATCTCAATATTGCCTCCCAACGGATAGGTCTTAAGATCAACATGGACTAAACCAAGCTCATGTGTAACGTAACGTATATGTTAACGTAACGCCTATGCCGGTAGTTTTTTGGAGCACTAAGCTCGAAGTTTTTCACGACACATCTTCTCGACAGGTATACCTCAAAACTTGAAAACAAGATTGTACAATTATTGCGTGTTGCCAGTCATAACTTATAGATTTTAGACTTGGCACTTCACTGCTAGCCGTATGAGGAATCTCAAGGTCGCTGAGTGAGCTATGGAGGGGTCTCTCTGCATGATAAAATAGAAATGAGAATTTACCTCGGTAGAACCAGAAAAACCGACATAGCCCAATGGATTTGTAAGCTGAATATAATATAATAGAACGGAATAGAATATTTTTTATTCAATATAGATTACAAGTAATTATTATTGAAAGTCAATTTTTTACTTTTTCACTGCTTTGAAAATAAAACCTCTGTCCTGGGAAGAACCAGCAAGAAACCCAGCGGGACTTTTCTTTTAAAAATAAAATTTGAAATATCCATGGTCACAAAATATTTACAAAATTTATTTTAGAAACAGTTTGGAAGTGACCACTTCATTCTCAGGGGTTATTATCAACCATGTATTCATTTATATCATAATGACCCTTATTATACAGTTTTTAAAAAAAAATATATTTAATCATGGTTTTAGAAAGACCTTGTATATTTACTGTGTATATGTACTATTGTAATCTGTATTGAATAAAGCTTATTCTATTCAATATAGAAAATATTATTTTATTAAATTATGGCACTAAAATTCACCGTAAATGTAACAAAAATTTAATAAAATTACTTAAATCTTATCAAGAAAATACAAACAATATTAGAAAATACAAACAAAATTAATTATATCCAAAAATTTTATAAGAGTTGGTTATGACTTTGAAATGCTTTCTACGGCTCACAAAGAAAAACATCAATTTAATATGTAGGAGTTTTTAATCGTCAAAGTTTTACATCTTGTCGTTTAAAAAAGAGGCTTTGTGGCGACCAATATGTAAAATAAGAAACATTAAAAGTGAGGACCACTGCAGTTATCTGGCTTGGCAAGATTCAATGTACTAAGAGGAAACCATATAGCTGGTATGTGGTGCAAGTTTGGTTCGAGGTGGCCTAGGTGTGATTCGACAAAAACATTTTTACGAGAGTATTTAATGTGCCCGGGAAATGTTTCCCTTCCCTGACCTGTTGTCAGGGTTGGTGTATTGCGACTCAGCCTTGGCGTAGGAGCGTTGGTCCACCGTCGATGTAGTTAGAAAGGATGGTGGTGATAGAAATATTATTTTTACATATATGATAAGCCAGTGTTTGACTAAAATCCCACCTGGTGTTAAGTGGTAATCAAGCTCCAAACGGTGAATCGCACAACAAAGGCAGCAAGACTCCTTACACCATTTAGATGTGAAACATACATATACATAAACACTTACGCTTGTCATCCAGATGGGTAGGCAGAGACTACAGACTTTCATTTAGTACGATCCTGACATACCTCTCTCGCTTCCTCCACATCCATATACCTACGCATACATGCTCGTCGGTTACGGGACTTTTAATTTGGCCCATTTTTAATATATTGCAAATTTGGTCCACAAACTTTCGCCTAGGGCGTCCCTTTCCGACTTTTCCATTCACTTATGCAACATATATTTGCTTTGCTTTGTAACAACAAAGCAAATCAAAGCAAAGCAAAATTGATGTGAAAGTAAATAAAATAACGTAATCTGTTTCAATACCGGTGAGGTTGCGAATTATTTTACAGCATATGCTCCAGATCTAATTTTGAACTTAGTTTGTATACAATACGTTCCTGTCCAATTAAAAGCCCACCGATATTCACATATTTATTATTGCAGTTTAAAAGAAAATTGTTGACATTAAACCAGTTTACTAGTTTTAATCGAAGACTTTGGAAAGGTCACATTATATTCCTAAAGCATTTTCATGTGCGCAGAAAATCTATTTAATGCACACTACATCATTACATCAGCTTCAGTTGTCAAGCGACTCCTTGTAAACCCAAACTGATTAATAAAGAGATATTTTTAAATATATTTAAAAACTTGGAATTTTATATAAATTTTGTTTTCAAAACTTTTACCAAGTATTGGCAGTATAAAAAGAGAACATCAAAAAGCGAGGTCAATATACTATCGAAAATTAGGAAAGATATGACTTTACCATGTTTCAGTCAGGAAAATAAACTGTAAAATAGCATCATGCTATAAGCAGGAGTGCTACCAAGCCTGGGTTGATGCATCAGCGTCCCGGGATGTTAACACCAGCGCTCTAAAAAAGAAGTATAATTCCGCCTCTAGGTCCTTCAAAAGAGTCATTGCCAAGGCAAAGTCAGAGCACATAGGCAGAATTGGCGAGAAACTAGTTCGCCTTCCTTCTGGAACCCGTGCATTCTGGTCTCTCGCCAAGACTGTCCAGGGGAATTTCTGTCAGCCATCTCTTCCATCTCTGCACAGGGAGGACGACTCACTGGCCCATACTGCAAAGGAGAAAGCCGATCTTCTAGGCTCTTTCTTTGCGTCTAACTCGACTCTCGATGACGGGGGGAGTACGCCGCCGACCATCCCGCGGTGTGAGTGCTCCATGCCGGAAGTGCAGTTCACACAGCGCTCGGTTCGCAAAGCACTCCTCTCCCTGGACATCCACAAGTCGAGTGGGCCTGACGGAATCCCCCCAATTGTGCTGAGGACGTGTGCTCCAGAGTTGGCACTGGTTTTAACGCGTCTTTTTCGTTACTCCTACTCCCTAGGCGTAGTCCCAAAATAATGGAAGACGGCTTTCGTCCACCCGATCCCTAAAAAAGGCGACCGCTCAGACCCGTCCAACTACCGGCCAATCGCCATCACCTCCTTGTTCTCCAAAACAATGGAGTCCATTGTAAACTACCAGCTCATGAGGTACCTTGAGCATCACCAGCTGATTAGTGACCGCCAATACGGTTTCCGCCGTGGTCGGTCAGCTGGTGATCTTTTGGTCTACCTCACTCACAGATGGGCGGAGGCAGTAGAGTTCAAGAGGGAGGCACTGGCCGTTAGTTTGGACATTGCGAAGGCCTTCGATCGGGTTTGGCACAGAGCGCTTCTTTCGAAGCTCCCTTCCTATGGGCTTCCCGAGAAATTGTGCGATTGGATCACCAGCTTTCTTGCAGATCAGAGCATCAAGGTCGTTGTAGACGGTGCAAGCTCCGAATGCAAGATTATTAATGCTGGTGTTCCACAGTGCAGCGTGCTATCGCCAACGCTGTTTCTTCTGCATATCAATGATATGTTGCATACCCGGAACATTCATTGCTATGCAGATGATAGCACTGGTGATGCTCTCTACACCGGCCGAGCCAATATTTCTCGGGAAAACGCCTCCGAGTGCCGGGACAAACTTGTGTCTGAAGTCGAGTCTTTGCTGAACAGAGTCTCGGATTGGGGACGACTAAATCTAGTCCAGTTTAACCCCCAGAAGACACAAGTTTGCGCGTTAACCGCTAAAAAGAACCCCCTTGTCGTATCCCCTCAGTTTCAAGGCACTCCCCTTGTTGCCTCAGCCAGTATCGGAATCCTCGACGTCGACATATCAAGTGACGTGCAGTTTCGTGGTCACTTGGAAGGGAAGGCCAAATTGGCCTCTAAAAAGCTTGGCGTGCTCAGCAGAGCGGGACAGTATTTCATGCCGGCACACCGCCTGCAACTTTACAAGGCGCAGGTTCGGCCGCACATGGAATACTGTTCCCATCTCTGGGCTGGGGCTCCCCAGTACCAGCTCCTTCCACTTGACCGCATCCAGCGTAGAGCGGCTCGAATCGTCGACGACCGAGTGCTTTCCGATCGGCTCGATTCACTGGCGCTGCGAAGAGATGTTGCATCTCTTTGCGTATTTTATCGCATCTATCACGGGGAGTGCTCTGAGGAACTGTTCGGATTAATCCCAGCCGCCAAATTTCGTGAACGCACTACACGGCAAACGTTCCGATACCATCCACACCATCTCGATGCTTGGCGGTCCACATCTGTACGTTTCACAAGGAGTTTTCTTCCACGTACAACCTCTCTGTGTAATAGTTTACCACCGACGATTTTTCCGGACCGATACGACCTGGGGACCTTCAAGAAAAGAGCTTACTCCTTTCTAAAGGGCCGGCAACGCACCCGGATTTCTCCTGGTGTTGCGGTTGATCATGGGCGGCGGTAGTCACTTAACATCAGGTGAGCCGCATGCTTTTTGCCCCCTCCTCTATAAAAAAAAGGAAACACACTTCACATTTGCAACTGGTATGAAAGTAATAGCAAAATGTAAACGTTATTAAATCCATCCCATTTGGGACTACTTGGCCGTGGTGTCGCGCGTGCGCCAGGAGGTGCACGTGATCGGACGCGAGGGCGGCACCGTCTCCAGCGCACACATCCCGCAGGTAACGTCCAGTGACGTGCATAGTGACGTGCGACTTCCCGCACTACCTGGCCGTGGTGTCGTGCGTGCGCCAGGAGGTTCACGTGATCGGACCCGAGGGCGGCACCGTCTCCAGCGCACACATCCCGCAGGTAACGTCCCGTGACGTGCATAGTGACGTGCGACTTCCCGCACTACCTGGCCGTGGTGTCGCGCGTGCGCCAGCAGGTGCACGTGATCGGACCCGAGGGCGGCACCGTCTCCAGCGTACACATCCCGCAGGTAACGTCCCGTGACGCGCATAGTGATGTGCGACTTCCCGCACTACTTAGCCGTGGTGTCGCGCTTGCGCCAGGAGGTGCACGTGAAATTTGACAGTGGTATAGCTAGTTAATTGGCATAGTTACGGCACTGATGTATGTTAATACTGAAGGCCGCGGGTTCGATTTCCGTACAGAATAAGTATTTGTTTGGCCTGTAAATATTTTTACAAAGTCTAGATGTTTGTCCTTGTAAAATGTATGAATGTAAACAGCCTTCATGATACAGGAAAAAATTCTGGTGTGAGGTAACGTTCTTTTTTTTAAATAATTAAGGATAAATAATTAAATGTTTAATAATTTTATTTTAAATCATCATTGAAAATTTAAAACTTTTTAATGATGATTTAAATAGTTCCACATAATTGCTGGTTTCGAATGAGAGGAAATCGAAAGTATTTGTATTAGTTCAAGTGTATTGGCGAATAAAAGAAACCGAATGCAATACACACTGTGGCAGTTTTAACTTTACATGACGGCGATCCAAGATACACCAAAACCTTACTTGAATTTTCCTTTGTCAACATCATTACTTTCGATTATAGCCTAAAGAAGTTATAGCTATAAATTAAGCGCCAAATATTATGACGAAAAGTGCACGCAGGTCACGATCAACCTAATTTCACGATCAACTACGACATAGCAAAGTATTCCTAGTTGATATTATGGAGGATATTGCTGCCCAAGTCCTGGTGTTCCTCTTTCGTATGAATCTAATGTAGCTTTGTACTTAATATATTTTCGCAGTTATTGAGTAGCAAATTGTAAAAACAGGATGAGGGAGTTTGTACTTATTTCTTACAGATAATTTGAAATTACATAGAGGCGATAACATAATGGGTATAGTTAAAAAAGCAACATCGTGTAATGTGGTTTGATAAAAAATATGTGTTTTCTTATTACTCTTATTCATTTAACTTGATACACATGACATTATGATGTTTTACTGAATACATTTTGGAGAGTGTTTGTAGGAATTGCATGACTTCCTCCGAACGGGTTCCCGCCTTGACAGGCCCAAAGTGAAGGGCCGGTCTGAGATGGTCACTTCGAGTTGGCGTGGCGAGCTCAATTTGGATGTATGTTGGTGGGCGTCGGCGAGAGGACTGTCCTCTCCCCTACGGTTGCAGAGGAAGAGGAGGTGTTGGTATGGTGGTGCGTCATTCGCTCTATTCCCGATTCTGACGGGGCCGTTCCGTTGATAAGGTGGTGGTGGGGCTGCGAGGGAAATAAGTGGAGGTATTGCGAGGCGCCACTCCCCCTACCCTTGGCGGCCGAATCTTGGTTAGCGTTGATGCCACAGATAAGATCCGTTCCTGGGTTTAGGAAGGATAGTGTTTCTGAGTGCTCGTTTTTCATAGCCTCATGGCCCTTTTTCTTATTTTTTATTAAAAATAGGCTCAATCTTGACCTCCACCTGAACCAGGAGCAAAGATGAGGTCTACGATGGAGCGAGTTTGCCCAGGAGAAGCCTTTCAACACGCACCTTTAAGAGGTCCAGGTTATAGGTACTCGGTAAAACAGACGCCAGCAGGGATTTCCACTTCTCAGCTATACGCATTACAAAAAATGACATAGCGTTTAGTGAGAATATTCGGAAAGTTAACCAAGTGTGGGTAGTAACCTGCAGTGTGTCTTGGATTCCGATAGGCGAATGGAGTTTGCGGCATGAGATTATGAAGCTCATAGGCATACTCTCCGAAGTACAATCTGCAGAAGAGTAGTGAGCTAAGCTGTGAAGCTTAGTTTCCACCAGCTTCTGCCTTCGCGCATCTGTCACGGGGGTGTCGGTTGCATGATGTTGGAGGCCGTGGAGGCACGCTACGTATTCTGGCACGCTTTACTTGAGAATGAGGTGGGGGAGGAGTAGTCTTCTTTGGAGGACAGGCCACAATGGAGTGGTCGGCGCTGGTGGGACGCAAAAGCATTGCCGTGGCCCTGGTAATATGCAACGAAGACGGAAAGCCCATGGAGTTTAGTCGGTGCGAGTCCGACATAACCCGTGCTTGGTCCTGCCAGGCACGTATGCGTAGGCGTTTACCCACGTAAAAAAAAGGAATTGCACGATTTATTTTCTCTTCCTTTGTTTCGTACTCGTACCACCAATCACTTGGCTGGTTACTGGTGCTGCTAAACGCCACCTAGCAATATAATGCCTTAATAATCAGTATAGAGACGTGAGTTACATATGCCTACCGAGACCTTACAAGCAAGCAGGAAGTCACACACAATATAGCATCACAGGCTAAGCAAATAACAGCGCGTGACTTAAGAATAATCAACACAGTACCATCAAGAAGTCACCTACCGCCTGCTGAGCAAAACCCAGCAAGTCTCAACATAGTATATATACCTTGATTTAATTGTTAAGACAGCCCAGTAGTAATTAGGTTGGTTTGTAAGTTAACTAGTCTAGTAATTCTGTGTACTCACATCTTCACAGTAGTTAAGTTAACTTGTAAGTTAGAAAATAAAGTAATAGAGAAAAAAGTCTTCGTCTTCTTCCACTTCAACCCTACCGAAGCTGCCAAAAACGTAACTGGCGCAGTCGGTAGTCGGAAGACTATTGCACGGACCTGTGGCAGAAATGAAAAGGGGGTCCCAACATTGGACCAGGACTGGAGGAGCGGAGTAACGGCATGGATTTCATGTAAGTGCGCTAGAATAGTTCGTGTGTTGCTACCTTGATTCCGTTATTCTCACCACCTAATTTCGTTACTCCTAGTAGAATATTCCAGAGCCTTTAGTTCAGTAGTGTATACAGTAGTTAAGTTAACTTGTAAGTTAGAAAATAAAATAATATAGGAAAAAGTCTTCATCTCCTTCCACTTCAACCCTCCTAAGTTGC
This sequence comes from Parnassius smintheus behrii, assembly GCA_036936625.1. NCBI lineage: Eukaryota > Metazoa > Arthropoda > Insecta > Lepidoptera > Papilionidae > Parnassius > Parnassius smintheus. The sequence continues at coordinate 39,209,499 of JAUPFT010000015.1, forward strand.
CGCAAACGCAACTCGTGCTAAGAGGCTTATTGTAACCTTGAGTTGTTTGTAACCAATAGTACCAATTCCAAGCAAAGGCATATCCCATATTTAAAATTACTTGATTAATTTTATTGATTATGTTTATTATAATTTCGTATACTATATTGTATGCTTTATTTGTTTAGTATATATTTTATTTAAATGCATATGTATGCATGTATATATATATATATATATATATATATATATATATATATATATATATATGTATATATATGTATGTATGTGTATAAGTTTATATATATGTATAAACTAACATATACATAATATTATATAATACGTTTTGAATAGTATGAATATATAAGTTAGTTTTTCTTTCTCTCGCGGCTCTCACCACACTACAAAAGGTTAGCTGGCAGAGAATGCCTTTTCGGCATTAAGTTCGCCTTTGTACCAAATTGTTTTGTTTGAGTGCAATAAAGAGTTTTCTATCTATCTATCTATCTATCCCAAAGCCTGGCTTAATTCTTCCTTTCCACCATCGGCAACCAGGCGGTGTACGAGTATTATGTGTTTAGGCGATGCAGCGCCTTCCTTATTTCACTTTATGAGCTGTTTCTTTAACTAAGGTTCACGGTGATGAGCTCAAGATTCGTATTCAGTAACAAATAGGTTCATAATTTCGTCTCTGTTCTCACTACACAAGAACAAAATCTTTTTCTTGTTTTTGTTTGTTGTTTCTGATTTAGTGGGAGTATTCTTTGCACCCATCTTGCACTGACCATAGACATGCAAAGTCATAGGGAATGTTTAAAACAGTCGTGGATGATATTACAGTAATTACTGCGATCTGTTTTTTCTTCAGACGAGCATCTTCAAGAGCAAGTTCATCAACTATTTCGAAAATGTCTAAAAAAGTTGCCTTGCTTGAAAAGTTTACGTTAGTCATATATCATCTTTTCCTGCAGGGCAAAAGTTCCCGTAAATACATTACATCTCTTTCATAATAATGTGTGGCGTTTTTGCGACACGAAACTCAATTTTCTCAATAGTTAGTGATCACTTTCCGACTGACTTGTTTATCTTGTGATTTTTCAAGGGATATTAGAAAATGATTCATTTTTATCTGCCTGAAACTTGATATTTATAGTTGTATTAAGTCACCAAGTAACGAAAAAGAAACCTCCCCTCTCTAACCCCGACATTCCTCCATTTCACGAACATTGTGACCCACATAGTATCAATACTCCACCATGTATCCTCGATAGACAATAAAAATGCAAATGCGTTGTCACCCCTGAGATAGGATAGCATAGCATAGCAACGTAAATACGGACGTGTTTTTAGCCATATATGAAGAATACATATGACGTTAATGTTATACAACATATATTAATATGTTTATAAATATGTTGCAAGTTGCAAGCATAGCAAAATAAACATGAAAATGTTTTTAGCCGTAAATCCAAAGGCGCCTCCACGTGACTGAAATGAAAGCTGCAATAGCCGATTCCAATCACGTGTCTTTGACAAATAAGTGACGTGCACCATCGACTACACGTCGCTGGCAGGTTTCCGCAACTAAGTTTTTTATTACTTCAGAGGTAGTTAAAACAATACACTATATCCTAATTAGATTGTAACAAATCTATTACATAAGAATACACTATTGAAAAATTGTCTCATAATTTATCATTTAAAAACATGTGTAACATCAGCAGAATATTTAATCAATAAAACGAAAGAAATAATAAATTGGTACTTAAATATTATGCTTGAAACGTAACTTATAACGTACGAAAATATTAGCCTTCACTAAACTGAGACAGTCTTTCTTTAATCATTTAATGCATAATTATAAACATTAGATATTTTAATATAGTAAGTTCACCACTAAATAAATAAATACACTTTAAAATAATTTAGTTTATTTTCGTCGTCGTAAGTTGCTGACGTGATCTATGGGCATTGTCGATCTTCGTTCAGATCATCCACCCTGAGAACGAAGATGGAATACCTCATTACCAGTACAGGTAAGTTATCCTTCAGATCCGAGCTCAGCCGTGCGAGTACTGCTGTTGACAGCAACAGGAGAGTCATTCCTATCCAAACAGCAGGAGCTCTACCATCTAGTATTCGAGTAGTTTCCGCGTTCCATCTCTTGCCATAGGAAACACAACAGCAATATCCTATAATTTTACGCTAGTTCTGTGAGAGTGTAGCATTTCCCCATTTGATGCTATCTATTCATGCTGTAACTGTATTTTTAGCCTGACTTGAAAAAAGGAGGAGGTTTTATTTGTACCGCTTGTTTTGTTTTTGTAAGTATGTTACGCTATATCTTCAGCAATTGTGAAGTGATTTTGGTGATTCTTTTTTATAAATAGGCTATACTTCAGACGTGGGCCCATATATATTCTAGAAAAAAAATCACACATAACAATAGTAAATTAGGGAATGCAGATTTTAATGTTACGCCTGTGTGATTTTGATATTCAAGATTCTATTCAATAGGGGATAAATCTTGAAATATTAAGTAAGGGCCAACTTTAAGAACTATAAAGAATTTAATATTTTCACATTCAGAAGTCGGTTCTTTAATAACTCCATACCCTAGTTCTTAGCACCGACTTCAAAATGTGAAATTCTTTTATTATTTTAAGTTTTTCTAAAGCCAACACTTTCCTTTAAATCGTTTTTGATTGAGATTATGCCCGTGATTTTTTTTTAATAGGAGAGGGGACAAACGGACACGAGGCTCACTTGATAGTAAGTGACTACTGGCACCCATGAACAACTGCAAGACCGGGGGAGTTGCAGATGCGTTGCCGACCTTTTAAAAAAGAGTAGGCCCTTTTCTTAAAAGTCCCTAAGTCGTATCGGTCCGTAAAAATCTCTGGTGGTAGTTGATTCCACAAGAAAGCTGTACGAGTAATCTAAAAGCAGTAAGGATTAAATTTGAAATTACTTGATTAGAAAATACTTAGGCACTTAATTACGATAATGATATTAAAACTTGGAGTCTGTATCATATTATGAAATGTAATATATTATGTGGGACAAAATGTAAAATAATTTTTAACATTGGTAACAATATTATAATAAATAAACTCTACAGTTATCTGATGCTGATATGTATCGATAAACTGTATTTCTGTCTTTCTTTCAAAGTTTAGTTTTCTGAAGGTTTCACTTCTGCCACGAGTGGACTCACATATTGTTTTCGTAATCATGTCTTTTCCAAGCAGATATGCAATTACTCTACCCGATGTATTGTTATTAGGTTTCTCGTTGCTGTTTATAGCTATTCTAAGGTCTTCAGGCCTACAAAGAAAGATGATGGAGTGCTTTGTATATTTCAAGTGATGCCATGAAACCATACTCTACTTCTTGACATACTCACGCACACATTCGTCTTTTTTATCAGCCCATTAAATTTCACCTCACTCAAAAACATATAGCAATTTTCATGTCTATGTTTTGTTCGTGTGAGGATAGGAATTAGTTTTCAGCTGTTATTATAATTCCAATCTTAAATGTAAAACTAAAACACTATTTAGTATTTTTAATTTACCTCGAGATAATATCTAGCAGTTGGAGGTAATTATCAACCACAAGGTTTAGACTAGAGTATGTACTAACATACTCTAGTAGTTTGTACTTCTAGTAGTTAGTTCTTCTAGTAGTTTCAGGAGACTAATTAATAAATTAGTTCTCTTGAAATCTGTTTAAACTTTTTATTAAAATATAAATTATATTAAATAGATTTATTTACGAATTAATTTAGATTTACTAAAATATGTTGATATTTGAGTTGTCATGGTTACGCAGAGATGTTATGTCAGTTTTTCTAGTATATTATTTAATGAATTTTAATATCTAGATGGATTCATTAATAAGTCTATTACTTTAATTATATATTTTATTGGTTGACTCGTGACATCGTAGCGAAAAGTCGCACTGTTTGCTAACGGAAATCTTAATTCTACCCACGATGGTGTTAAAAAAATGTTCTAAGTGTAAGAAAAATATCACGAAGAAAGCCCCAGGCCTAGAGTGTAGCAGATGTGATAAGATAGTTCATGCTAATGCCACCTGTTCCAAACTATCTAACAAGCAGCTGAATACGCTTCGCAACTCTCCGGGTATCGAGTGGAGCTGTGAAGACTGCTTAAAAAATATTTCCAGAAGATCTTCTTTCATGATTCCAGAGGACGACGATGGAGATGATGAATCCGATGTAGGGTCCAACCTACAACCAATTGACACACGCAAGCTAGTACAAGATATAAGTCGCGAGTACACAACCTCGAGGCCTCCTTGGAGTTCTTGAGTGATCAAATCTCTACTATGGAGCAGTCTATCAAAAAACAGGATGGTGCCATCAGGGATTTGGAGACCAAAAACCAAGACCTAGTTAACAAAAATAAAAATCTAGAACTGAGAGTATCTGCGATGAAACAAGAGATAAATAATTACGAACAAAAGAGTCTAGCATCTACTCTAGAAATAGCTGGTTTACCTGATACACCTCCAAAAGATATACCAGAAGTACTTGAAATGATAGCTGTTAAACTCGAATTAAACAAAGATGATATCCAATCCTCGTCACGACTACCCGGATCCAAAAATAAACCTGGCCCGATTCTCGTCGAAATGAAGAGTAAAACTATTCGTAGCCGATGGATTGAAGTCAGCAAAGGAAGAACGCTCACAGCTGGAGCTCTAGTACCCAACATCCCCCACGATTCCGTCGAAAACCGTGTATACTTCAGGGAAGCACTTACGAAATTGAATAAAACACTATTGTATACAGCCAAATCCCAACTAGGTAAATCTTTTCAGTTCATATGGTGTAAAGATGGGAAAGTATGTGTTCGAAAAACGAGCAATAGTAGAATCTTATATATCCGATCTATTTATGACATTAACCGCTTACAAAAACAACCGGAAAGCTCCATGATTCTAAATTAGTCTCTCACTTTCAAATCACAACTTTCGTAGTTAAAAACAGTTGTAATAGAATGTCAGAACAAATAAAGATTGAAGTCAGCAAAGGAAGAACGCTCACAGCTGGAGCTCTAGTACCCAACATCCCCCACGATTCCGTCGAAAACCGTGTATACTTCAGGGAAGCACTTACGAAATTGAATAAAACACTATTGTATACAGCCAAATCCCAACTAGGTAAATCTTTTCAGTTCATATGGTGTAAAGATGGGAAAGTATGTGTTCGAAAAACGAGCAATAGTAGAATCTTATATATCCGATCTATTTATGACATTAACCGATTACAAAAACAACCGGAAAGCTCCATGATTCTAAATTAGTCTCTCACTTTCAAATCACAACTTTCGTAGTTAAAAACAGTTGTAATAGAATGTCAGAACAAATAAATCAATTAACAAATTGTACCTCAACAAACTTGTTTTTCAAACAGCTACCTAGCAACTGTCATTTAAATATTTCTTGTTTGCACGTTAATATAAGATCTATGATAAAAAACTTTACGAAATTACAACAAGTCATTCATAACTGCACGTTCCCTGTAGACATAATAGTCGTAACAGAGGCTGGTATTTCCAATAATATTGTAAATCTATATAACTTGACGGGCTATAACATGTACACACTACTACGGTCTAATAAAAGAGGGGGTGGCATTATTATATACATTAAAAACCCCATTTATAAGGAGAATAATTAGTCATCTTTTACATGATTTTTAGTTATTGGTTTATGCTTCCATACAACACGGGACATATCATTTTATTTAGAAAGAAATGCATTTTATTCATAACAAGTAAAAGGTAATCAAATGCCAAAAGATAAATAAAACTAAATTAAAAGTAATTTAACATTATTACAAATTTAAGAAAACATTTAAAAATACCCTGAGCTGCAGCAAAAGCGTGAAACGGACCGGACACAGTGATAGCACTGGTTTTCAGTCCAGCCCTTTCCCAGAGGCAGCTTGGTCGGCTGAGTGGACGCTCGCTCTTGATGTCCGAAAATTCATAATATACATATGCGTTCCCAGATTTATATATAATTGGACTTACAGTAGAATAAGCCATTTTTCACAAAAATGATACGTATGGAAGCAACATCTACAGTTTTGGATTAATAAAAAAACTAAGGTAAATAAACACACAACTAGTATAAGGATTTGCATGTTATTTAAAAGAAAGAAAAGAAAAAAATTAAGCTACCCACATTATATTATATTTCAACTTAAATGAATAAATTATTAGTTGGACATAAGCTGTGTGATAGATTGCCATTATGTTTGCTTGATTTACGATTTTCCTTAAATATAAATGTATACAAGTCAGCAACGTGCACAACTGCTACAATAACCCTTGTCAGATATGGGTCGGGTTTCCGGATTTCCTATTCCATACACAGTTTTTTTTTTAATTTCCTCTACCTCATAACTTCCCGTGGGTGTCGTTAGAGGCGACAAAGGGAAACCAGGAGACGGGTAAAAGCGTCATCTTTATAATAAATAAGAAAAATCAAGATCGTCAATTCGTCCGCCAAGCGTGGTAGTTATGGCAAATATCCCTCTTAAGAGACAATTTATGAGGACGGCCTATGTTCAGCTGTGGACTTTTGACAGGCTGTACCTAACGGTAACGGTAACGGTGACACGATTTTTTATTTCTCGTAAATACAAATTTCTCCCGGACTTTTAACCATATCACCGAGAATGTAGTAAATTAGAATTCATAACAACATAAAAAAGTTGAGTTAAGAAGAGTGATTCATTTTGTTAGTAGTGCAATTATGTAATTACTTAAGGTATATTTGGCAGAATCGTTAGTTTAGTGGTCGTTAGGACGTCTTGTACCGATCATGTGCAAAAAATCAGTTATCAAATTTCAGTTAAGAAGTGTCAGTGGTAGCTCCGAGTTAGGACGTTGGCGGTGTTTTAATCCCGTACCTCGGAAAGAACGTAAAGCCGTTGGTCCTGCGCCAGATATCTCTCCGGTCATGTGGGATTTCCGTCCGGCCGGATCATAAGAGCGAGGGAAGGTCAATTCGTCCGTAAAGCGTTTTGCAGCAATTTCTAATAATACTTGCAAAATGACATTTTCTAAAGAACTTATAATCCTAAAAGCGATAGTAGTCTTAATAGTTACGATACGGAGTGCGTAATTTAAAATTCATGGGCTAACTATTATAACTTTTAGCTTAATAGTCTCAATGCTAGTTCGTTTTTTAAGAGTGTTATACAGTTTTGTAGGGAGATGTTTTGAATATTTTGAAAACAAAATAATCATATATTTAAAATATAATTTTTTTTATTCGTATTTAATTTGCTGCCACACCGTTCATCAAATTGCGGTAAAACTTTGTCAACATATTGCTTGCAATTCCGCGAAGATTATTTGCATAGTTGGACCCGGTAGGTGGCGCTATTGTAGAATCCATACCTCAACCGTACGAAGCCGGGACAGACCGCCAGTGTATTATAAAAATATCCTACTTAAGACATTTGCTTTTATTAAAAATATATTAGTCCCTAGGTCTGGTGGCCAGTTAAGCTTATCATCATCTACAATCTTTTTTTGTTCACTACTGGGCTGAACTTTCCAAGAATGTACCAACAGCCGAAGATTTCTTTGGAGGTTTGCATTAAATCACCAAACTCGGTAAACAATTTTGTGAGCACAGAAACCAGAGAACCAGTGGGATACAATGCGGGCAAATCCGTTCGAATTTAGAAATAAATGGGACTTATTTTCCTTATCCGATTCCGATTACGGTCGAGTCCGATTTAAATATGCTGATTTTATTGACTGCGTCATTGATGCAGTGGACGTAAGTATTCCGGGTTCGAATCCCGGCCCAAAAATCCTAGATTTACTGCCAGGAAATTCTCAGTAGCAGCTCGGAGTCAGGCGTTGGTTGAATTTGGCGTTTTTTCATCTCCTTTCCTCAGAAAGAACGTAAACCAGTTGGTTCTGCGTCTTATATCTATCCGATTATGTCGAAAAGCCGTCCCATCGCACTGTAAGAGTGAAAAGTGCACTTGTTGTTTGGGCCCACACTCAAGCGCTTTAATTCTGTTCTGCGCAAATAACTAGTCTCACTTGAGTTTGAGTTATAGTAATTATTTTACTTGTAAAGTATTGGGTCAAGTTTAATTGCATGCATTAAAGAAAATCAAACAATTTATTCGGGTAGGCCCCCTGTCGAGAGTTATTTGTTTTGAATTACGTATAGAATATTCAAATTTCTGAAGCTTAAATTTATTAAAACTTTTCTCATTTCCATTGACGTAATCTAACAATACTGATTATTTTAGAAACTTGTTATGCTTGGGAGGTACAAATAATTAACCGGCAAAACTTTTAAATATGTGAAAGTTTGCGGTATAACCAAAATATATATTTTAACCTCAATTCGTGATATATTATTTTATGATATTATAATATGATATATTATTAGTTTTGTAGAAAATTCCAGTTTTTTACCTCTTGTCTGTATGATAGTATATTTATTATAGTATATATGCAAAATATCATTTACCTACGCGCTGTCTGCGAGTTGGCGGATTTTGTCACTTTTTGTATTCAGAATATATTTTCATTTTCCGACATGCAGATTTTCTTACTACATTTTCCTTCACCGCAAAACACATGAAAAATTTTCATTTAAAACCGCTCGCGTACTGTGTAATTTACGGTGAGCTCTTCGATTCTGATTACCTACGATTAGATTTTTATTTGATTCTGTTTACAAATCATCAAAAGTTCACTATTGAAATTTCTCATATATTGCCACATGAGGAGGATATTTTCGATAAGATAGAAAAACTGTAATTATAAAACACGTTTTTTTTCGAGCCATATGAGCACCCTATTTCCCACTTAGGGCTACTCAGTCGCTTAGCTATGTAAGGTACTCTATTTCTGCAGCGGATATCTATCTTTACTGAATTCGTAGAGAAACTCGGAGCATAGCTTTCTCTACATTTCTAGGAATTACTACGAGATTTTTATACGACTTGTAATCTAGATGTGATAATATTTTTTTATTCTTGTGGTGGCTTAAGTGAATTCGTCACCACATTTGTTCCCGTGGATCCCTCACAAAATCTTATGGTTTTCAATGGATAGATACAATATGACTATTTCGTTGACTCAAATATAAACTATTCCGATCGGTACGATAACTACGATAAACATAAGACTTTTAATGATTAAATTAAAAAAGAAGAATCAAATGAACTACCATTATACAAGCACATTAAAAACATATAAAAAATAAGTTACTTAAAAATTCACATTTTATTCGAATTTTTCAAATAAAAAAAAAACAAGAAACCGTAAAATAAATACAATAAGCTTCTTATTTTACAAACTATACGGTAGTTACAGCGTAAAGTAAAAGCTTTTTTGATGGCATTTTATTTGTGGTAGTTTAAATTTAGTGGTGTCTTCGATCTTTACAATAATGCGCCATGTGATATACCTACTATACCCGTGAAATGTTCCCATGCTCAACACGCTTGTCAGACACTTAGAACAAAGCGTACTTTTTTGTACTGTAGAATCAAATGTTATGAGCACAAAATGGAACTTATTTTCAACACATATTACTTGTCGATCCAATACTACCATTCCAATATTTTAAGTATGTGTTGAACAAGAATGTTTGATTTCCCTTGAGTCTGTGTCTTTGAGGTTTGTGCAGGTTTGATTTGCTCAAGCGATAATTACATCTACCTAGAGTAGATGTAATTATCGCTTGAGCAAATCAATACAACCACACGCTGTGAAAGTAAGTAATAACGTCATTGAAATTTGTAAGACTACATCCATGATTCCTTATATAACATAAAAACAATAAATACGACTAAATCACAACACATGGCCAATCAATTGCAGTTATTAGGTTGTTTTAAATTATGTTTCTTGGTGTGTTGTAAAGTACTAATATATTAAGTACCAGCTTTAACCCGCGACTTTGCTCGCGTGGGCTTCCATTGAAAAACATTATTAATACTGCTCCATACCAAAATCAACAAAGATGGATCATCACTTGTTGTCACGTTTGTTAGTCAAGTGATATCGTATGATTTTTTATTTATATATTTATTATTAAAAATACAAAATTTGGTTTTTAAATATACATATTACCGCAAAACTGCTTACACAGTTTGTCTGCAGGAACATTTGAGTCTCATTTACATGATGTATTATATTAATGCTAAGCACTGAGACTTGCCGATAAATATTTCTTTAATTTATTTTTAAATGCGTTTTTTACTGGTTCACGTCGAATGTCCTCAGGCAAACTATTGAAAAAGTACGGTAGTCGTAGTCGTAGAAGTTCTATCCCCGAAGTAGTTATTTACTTTTGGTACAACATATCTGCCTGCAGACATCGACCGTGTACCCTGACCATGCTTGACCAATATTAGAGTACGGTCTCGACAGTTGTAATTGTTTGTGGCAAGTAAATATTTATGTTTTAAACTTACTGGGAGTATTTTGCAGATTTTGAATAGTTTTGTGTAATCGCCTTTACATATAGCTTTAGTTTTTTTTTACTATTAACAAGTATCTTTAAAAATCTAATTTGTAATGCTTCAAGCTTATCAATGTAGGTTTTAAATGTAAGAGCACAACCGTCAAGAGCGTATCCCAAAATCGAATCTACCCATGAAAAATATAAGCATTTTAATGTAGCAGAAGGAACTTTAAAATTTAAGTGATAAAATTTACTTAGAAGTAATCTTAACTTATTACATACATAATCTACATGGCTGGACCACGAGAAGTTAGTATCAACTTTAACACCGAGGTAGGTTACACAATCGACTTTTTCGATAGGCTCACATCGACAATTATTTAGACCATTATGGAGGCACTCAAAGTTATGAGTATACATTTGAGGAGACGAGTCGGTAGGACGTAGATAAGACTGAATGATAAGATACTTGGTTTTATCTGAGTTTAAGACGATACCATTATCATGGGACCATTTAACTACTGAGTCTATGTCTTGCTATAATAGGTGACATGTCTCCATGAGGTTAGTACCAGCACGTAATGTACATAGGTCATCTGCGAACATGTATGCAGAGCTATGCTGAAGTACGTCACATAAGCTGTTAACATGCAGTAAGTAGCAAATAGGCCCACATCCCGAGCCTTGTGGCACCCCGCACCTCACCACAGTCGCCTCACTAAACGTGTCACCAACCTTTCTTTATACGGTTTAACGGCTGTCCCATGCCACATTCGTCCATTCCGTTTAAGAGTGTTTCTGTTTCTAAGGTATCAAATGCTTTTTTAAATTGTAAAAAATCGCAACGACAAATTTTTTATCTTCTAAATATGAGTTAATTTCGTTAGTAAATTTTGATAATAATGTTCTCTTAGAGATTATTAGACGTCGTTTCTTAAGAATTGCGTTCATATCATACGTCTAACAACCCCTATCACTTTTTATATCGGTCATCACTAACGAGGTATCCTTAATAAAAGTAAAGTATTTCTTATTCAAAGTTACATTATTTTTTACTCTTTATTAGTTTATTCATAAAATAAGGTTATTTAATTTTGACTAAGAAATGTCAAATTTGGTTGTCCTCTATTAATGTACAGAGAGTGTTTACTTGCGATATTTGTTTTATATCATTGGCCTATTGAATATTGGCACTATAAAATAGTTGCTTATATTTTTACTAATCCATCAAATAGAGATAAAAACTTACGTCGGATAACTTAATACTGCTACGCCGATATACACCCAATGAGTATAGTTACTAAAAAGTTTCTCTTATAATCAATGATGTATCTTATAAAGAAATAAATAAATCACAGTTTTGTACACACAGTATCCAGTATAACAGTTTAGTTAGTTATTTTGCTAAACGTGGAAATCACGGTAAATCATCCCGATAATGGCTGGATATTTTAAGTTTTTGACCCTGCAAGAAAGAGTATTCGGTAGCATTATATTTAATCTTAGATATTAGTTAGTTATTATTAGTTTATTTATCAGTAAATAGACGGCGCTAATATTAGATTAAAACTATGAAGGCCAAAACTCTCAAGTTATGTAAATGTGGCCAGATCGTACAATTGATCATGTTTTTATGAAGTGCTGGACCACTTCAAATATCGCAATCATTTCATGATGGCCTATTATTACTGAGCATCTCTCCACAGAATAAAACAAAGTCGCTTTCCACAGTCTGTACGCTAGATCTTTTAAACTAAGCAGCGAATTTTGATGAGGTTCATCAATAGACAGAATGATTCAAGAGGAAGGTTTATATATAAACCAACTTGTAAATCTAAATGAAACGGGAAGACTATCGGACAGCAATTGATTTTTATATTTATAGATTATTATAATATACGTGCATTATTGGTTTTATATATATATATATATATATATATATATACACATACATATATATATATATATATACACTTCTACTTTATTTAAGGATATTTTTGTATACGTTGTGGCCAGGCCTTAGAATTGATTTTATCGTGAATATTTTATATATATATATATATATATATATATATATATATATATATATATATATATATATATATATATATATATATATAGTTTCTGTTAAAAATGCGCTATCGGCGCTGCTAGCGGTGAGTAGTGAAACTATTTTACGATATAATTAGAATATTCATAATATTCTAAAAGTAATGTTGGGTTTGGTTGTTAATTTCTTCAAACAGTGTTTATTCATCAATTTGGTAAAGCCTTATCGTAATATGGTCAATAGACAGCGTTAAATTTCACGAAATGCGACAATTTCATGTAATATCTATATATATATATATATATATATATATATATATATATATATATATATATATATATATATATATATATATATATATATATATATATATATATATATATATAAAATATTCACGATAAAATCAATTCTAAGGCCTGGCCACAACGTATACAAAAATATCCTTAAATAAAGTAGAAGTGTAATGAGAGTTTTGCATTAATCGCAGCCAAACCAATGTTAAACAGTTCATTATTATATATTAGTAATTAAACTAAAACCCATCTGAATTTTCATAGATTTTACTATTATCTATATAAATTAGTACTATTAAAATGAACTATTAGAAGTTTCAAATCATTTAAAAAAATAATTATTTAAACATATAAATGTAAGTTATTTATGTTATTTAATTTATTAATAACTGATAACTCCAGACTACGATGACGCTGTTTCGGAAACGTACAATGAATGTAGATCGTTGGCGTAGTTTAAAATTATGACATAACAGTAAAAATAAATTTTAAAATTTAATTATAAATATCCGTGTAATCCTTTTAAACTAAACACTACGTTATTTCACTTATAACTAACAGAATCATACATAATAGAGAATTAACTTCTAAAGAAAGGAAAATATTTAACACTCCCTTTTTAAGTTCCGTAATCGGATAAAAAGTAACCTGTAGGTTGCCCCAGGTCACTAACTGCCTGCGTATAAAATTTCATAGAGATCTGTCCAGTGATTTTTGCGTGAATCTTTAATACACAGACAGACAGGCAGAAAGACTGGCTTCAGTATCCTTTATTTAGTCCCGTGGACTTGTTTTTTCCAGGAAATATTAGAATGATAGACACGACTTTTCTACAGATTGTTTATATGTATAGATATTAATCCATAAGTACAACGAATTCTTCCTTGTGGGTAATATTTTTGAAAAATGCCCAAAAGAATTTACATTGCCCCTTATATTCTTTTGTTATGGGGACTGTAACAAAGAATAATTAAATATGTAAACATTTATTGATCTTAATCCGTCTGATACAGGCGTTTTCAAGTATGTCATTACCAGAACCCTCAATGCTTGTGATGAGATAAGAGGATGAGAGCTCTGTAGAGGAGCTTTTTGCAGACGAGTATCATTATTATTTGGCAGTGAATGGCTTGGCATTGAAATTAATTATATGTTTATGTCTTCGAAAACAAGATCTAAGGAAATTTTATCATGTAGATATAGTACGTAAATTTATTAATTATATATATTATTATAGTACTGCTGCAGCAATGCTGCGTGGAGAACTTTTCGTTGCGGCAATGCAGTAAATTATAATATAAAATATACAAGAAATAAATAAAATATTATTACATTTATTTTTTGTATAATATATATATATATATATATATATATATATATATATATATAGATATATATATATATATATATATATATATATATATATATATATATATATATATATATATATACGATGACGATGAGAGTTCCATATATCTTGCATCTTGAACGCTGCTGCCCTTTTCAGGGCTGGATATATGTATGTCATCTGGGCTAAACGAGATTTCATACCGCTATCTATCGGAATGCATTACATTTTCCCGGCATTTCCCATAGATTACGACACCCGTGTGACGAAATGGGCCTATGGACTCACTTACTCCTCCATCACCCTGTTAAACGAGTATAACATGTAGAGATTAAATATTTAATGTAATAAAATCTTAATGAGAAAATTATTTTGCCACAATGTCTCACTTCTAAACGATGTATGAAATATTAGTGGTGTTAGATGTTGTGCTGTTGAGACAAATAATTGCATTAATTGTTCAAGCGATTGTGGAGGACGCTCTATGAAGCTCTTCAAAGTACGTGATGTAACTTATTTAACATTGCATAAACCTATTAAAAGCTACATCAATAATATAATGATATTACATTATACGTGATATAGCCATGATACAGCAATATTGTGGTTGTAGCATGAATGTGTTGGCTCGATTGGAGATAGAAAAGCTATTACAGAATAATAGAGAAAAATACCAACGTGATGCTGCTATATTTCGAACGGTGAGTGTAAGGAGCCGTAGACTCATTTTCTGTAAACGGGATATTTTACCTTGGTTCTCAGATATGATGACGCATCCGCATATTGATTTAATCGGGAATAGATGTAGATGTCTATGGGTTACAGCACACACCATCAAGTGGACAGTTTGACCGTTTGTGATATACAAAAATGTGTGTTAATAACTTTTTCTTCAAAAAAACGCAAAAACCAGTCAAATATTATTAGTAATTTAAAAACTGTCAAAGCTGTTACCCGTATTATCTTTAGTTTTCCCAAAACCGTGTTTTTTTACAAGAGGGACTCGTTTTCTGATAATCTTGAACCATAAAAAATCTAGTTGTTTGAGTATGACCAACCAATTTTTAAAATAGGAAGGCCAGTGGTATTGTTTCTCACTGGATAATTATTTTTGTGTGTCACATTATTAAATGCCATATCGGCTTAAGATAATTCGTCGTCATAATAATTAACAACGGAAAATATCTGTATGATCTTGTAGCACACGCCGGCTAAAAGGATCAGATATTTCAGTGAAATGCCTGAGCCTTTTATTGAACATCTTAATATCTTTATGGCATCGTCAAAAGAACGTCATCTGGTACTTCTTTGTAGAGTATCCTAAGCAGTGTCAATGTTTACCACCAAGTGGGATAGTATTCGGGCACTGGATTTTGTTAGTTAAAAAGACAGTCGAATATTTATGACCATTGAATTTCAATGTTGTGTGTAAATATTTTATAGAAGTATAGTTGACAAAGGAGAATATAGTCATCTTAATGATTAAAGAATACTGTGGCCCATATATGTATATTTAACATCGCTTAAGAATCAAAATGCAGATGCGTTGTCACCCCCGGGGACTAAGATGGAACGCCTCGATTCCAGTGAAATGAGTCTCCGGTTCCCCAATACGGAACACTGCAGTTTTACGAAAGCATGAACATTCCTCGGTCGAGCCGACCCGTTCATAATACAACCATAATATAGCTGCAGCGTGCCTCTACCACGTATAAAAAGCTCTACCACGCAAAAAAATCATTTAAGAATTTAAAATGCAGATGACTAGGATTGAATACCTTGTTACCAGTAAAAAGGATGCCTGGTTCTAGTTGCCCGCTATACGAAACCTAGCAACATTATGCCGCTAATCTACGTTGGTATTCTAAAGAAAGGGAGCGGGTGTGGTCCTTCCTCATTCAAGTCGATCCATTCGTGCCGCTGCCATAATATGCTTTAGTTCGTAGAAATATATTATTATCATTTGTTACCCATTTTTGTTTGTCACCTCAAACGCAAAACGAGAGAAGTTGAGTTTTACTGTTAACTTGACATGGTCACACTATTCGCTCTTATTAACGGTATTTTGTTATTAACTGCTAGTTGTAATATACCAAAAGAAATGAGAGCCGTAGTGAAGAGAGCGGGAAACACTAATACTTGAAGAAAAGCACATTAATATTGAGAGGAAACACTAATGCATAAAACCGATGCTTTTTTATTAATAATGTTTATAAATGTATTTTATTGTACAATTTTGTACCTATTTAGTTATCCATTATTATCATCATAGCCTATCATAAGTCCAGTACTGAACATATGCCTGCCCATTTGTCATAGTAGTCACGACTGCCACGACATGCCAGTGTACATGTGTGTATATGTACATGTGTGTGTGTACATATGTGTATGTGTTGTTATTTTGCAGGATATGCTGCTACCCATCTTTTGTTCCACTTCCACTTGTCGCCTCTTACGACGGTATGGGGTAATGGAATATTTTACGCTGCTACCACACGCCGTGATAAATTGAATTGTTGCTTGAAAAACGGTAAGAATTCTAATAAATAAGATGAATTACCATCATCAAATCGTTTAAAATAAATAGGTCAATATCCGTTGAGTAAGTATTTTCTGCTATCGCCACGCTTGGCTGGCGGATTGGCGTTTGCAGTATTTTTTTTTAAATTAAAGTGACTATGAGTTCACCTAAAGCAAAATGACTACTGCCGCCCATAATTTAATTTATTTATTTATTTCTTACCACAAACGACATGGAAGATATATTAGTGTTACATCTCTATTTTAACAAATTTTGTCATTCATGAGAGACTGGTGCCCGTGTAGGTTCAAAGACCCGTATTACAGGTAGGCCCATGGACACCTGCCCTATTTCAAATAAAGAAGTCTACGTTGTCATCTTTATGGACGAAGATAATGTCTCACAAACTTTAATTATACTGGCTCTCTTTACCCGAATTAATGTTTGACGGTAAAAATAGGTACCGATGCGGTATTAGGAGGACGTACGAACTAATTTTTACTCCTAGGCACAAAGGTAGCCCCACCACCTGGTAAAAAGTATCCTATGTCTTTTACATCACATCTTACTGTAACCGTATTTATGAATTTTGCCACCATGTATCGAAATTCACAAGGTTTGGTTTTGTTGGGTTTGGTGGTTCGGTATTTTATGCCTCTACCATACAACGACTATGAGAGGTGTTTGCGTATTCATACATTTAAAAAAAGTTTCAATTATAAATAAAAAAGTTAAAATTATACTTACTGATTATCTGGTTAAACAGCTATCTTAGTCCTCACGGGTGAAAACGCATCTATATTTTGATTCGTAATCGAGGATTTATCTGGTGTCCATGGGCCACAGGAAGTGCTGTGTGCTCGTTTGTCACCCAATCCTATTGTTGCGCGCCTAAGTTGACGTCATGTACCCGGCACTAGCGCCATCTAGTGTCGGGGACGAGAGCGGGGGGAGCTTTCCAGAAAATGACATCAATAACCTTTCAACCGACAGCGCCATCTAGTATCGAAACGAAGAACTAAGCTTCTAGAAGCCCGACACTCGAACTTTCGTTGCTTAGTCGATTGGCGCGCGTATTTACTTGATTATTCTGGAATATTCTGGATGTTTTCGTGGAAGAGCCCTATATAAAGGCGCTGCAATACGCGATTGTGGAAGTATTGAATTAGCGAGACAAGCGAAGCTTCGGAGCGAAATAAAGTGAATCAGTGTGATTAATTATTAGTGTTTTAAGTTTTAATTGGTGTAAAGAAAATTAAAGTGTTAATTTAGGTAATTCTATCGACAATTTTTATTGTCACGAACCTCAAGCTCGTAACACTATAAATAAAAAGATAGCAATTCCATGTTCATTTAAGCTTAACTTAAACATTTTATAGAAAAGTGATTAACTTACGGTTCACTAGATGATAAGTGATCACCGCCGCCGGTGAACATCTGAAACACCAGAGTAATTGCAAGTGTGCTGCCGGTCTTATAGAAAGTAATAAGTTTATTTGTTAAAAGCTGACGAGAGCACTTTTTTCAATGTGGTCTTGCGTGGCAGAAAATTCCTGTCACTCGTATAATGCATGGTAGTAGCTTACCTGTTATTATGATGATGTATAACTGTAGAATTTACTAGCTGGAATTAATCCAAACAATGCCTTGGAGTACTCCGGAGTTATTAAATAATGAACCTGCATATGTTATTGTACATTTAAATTGATTCCGTGGTTTTTGGAAATAAAATTTATAAAAAAGGAAAGTCAAATAGCTTCGACATTCAATTTTTTTAATTAAGAATGGCCTAACTTTTGACTTACATCTGGCCCGAGGGCAAAGGTAAGGTATACGATGGAGCGAGTTTGCCCAGGAGAAGCATGTTTACACGCTTCTCCTGGGCTAACTCGCTTGTTTCTCGTTTTCCTTGAAGAGATTCGGTATGTCCGCACTCGTAAAAACATATACATAAGTGGAACTGCAAGAAGTGGAATGCCGAACATTAGGAACGTCAACCAAGCGTGGATGATGCTATACGTTTGGTACTCCGATAGAACAATGGAGTTTTTTTTTAATAGAACACGAATCTAGATTTCAATAGAATTAAGTTGAAACTAAATATATTTATTATATCTTGACGTAAGAAACTAGAATGTTGTGCGTCAAACGTTATTTTATTTTCAAATATTTTTTGAGGTTAATATCAAACATTAATATTGTTTATAATGCATAAAAAGTAGAGATTTCGAAGCGGGTAAATTTTCATTTCGATTACAATAATAGAACTTTATTATCATTCTATATCATCTTTATTATCAGTCTGTGAAAGCGTACTGCTACTGTGTAAGAATCATGTGAATTTCATTTCATTGGGTGCGTTTGGCAGAAAAAAGCGCTAGCAAGCGCTTGTAAGCAAAATGGCGATCGTAAGCGGTAAGCGCTGTCAAATCGTAAGTAGCTATTTTCCTCTAGGACACGATGTTAGTTTTAACCGGGGAATCTTACCTAATTTAAATATATGTTTGTAAAGTATTCATATTAAAAACTTAACAATCATGAATTTTAATAGCATGTATATATTTATTCATGTCATTATATTACTTAAAACTAATATTGCACAAAACAACTTATAAACTCTACTTCAAAACAAACAAATGAAATAAGCAAAATGGCAGATTGTGTCAGCGCTACTGAAGTAGCAATCGTGTCCTGGCCGAAAACTATTTTAGCGCTTATAAGCGCTTGCTAGCGCTTTTTTCTTCCAAACGCACCCATTCTTTCTACTTGACCAAACTACCTAAGCATTCCTTCCTTAATCCCGGTCACAATATCATCTTGCAAACCACACTCTTCTCTAAGCACACAATTTCTTACCCTCTCACTCGGATTCATCTCTAACATACTGCTTAACGAATTTAATTTATATAATATAATTATAATAAAATATAATTTTATTTTTATCACCGTATTTTTATGGTCCAATGATAAGTCGTTTCCGTAAATACGGCAGCTAATTTATAACAATAACCAGATATTTCAATGAAAATTAGGCAATTTAATAAAACAAGAATACTAGTTATAATATTTTTGTTAAATTATGTGTTACTTATATCTGTGTTCAGTTGGGTATCAGTTATTGATTATTACTATGCCTTTAGGTAGTGGAGCCGTACTGCAAACAATGGCTGTAGCAAAAGTAGGTCAGCTCGACCGGGGAATGATCACGCTGTCACAGAATACGAGCTAAAATAGCAGCTTAAAGCTGACCTTTGGGAAGGAGGCAGACAACGAAATTGCCATTTAATTCCTGATCGATTATATGTAGTCTGTCCATGGGACACAGCGTCCACTTACCATCTAGTTGACTGTGTGCTCGTTTCTCAGACTTATACTATAAATAATGTAAATTAATTTTCTATTAAAGAGCGGATATCCTGACACAGGTATAAATTTACTTAAAAGAATGTCCCAATAACAGATTAATCATCATCATCATTATCATCATCAACATTACAGCCATTCACAAGTTTTAATTTAATTTAGTAATTTTATTGACACTAAAGTATATAAGGATTATATTATCTATCTTTAAGATATATGAACAAATGGTATGAGTTATAACTTATCTATACAATTTTATGCACTAGCGTCCAAAACTAGGCCGAGCCTGCTGCTGCACTAGTCACTTGTGAAGGCACCATTATTTACATTTATAAAAGTATACGGTGTATTATGATTCACTACGTTACAAATACGTAAATAAATTATCACTTTTTTGTGTTTACCGTCACACAAACTTATTATGCGTATGAAAAGTTAGTTAGGTAGAGAAGTAGTTAGGTACGTGTTTATACGATTTTTTTAATTTCTTAATTTATAATGCAATAAATGATTATTGTTATCACAAGGCAAAGAAATATTTTTTGGTGATAGGTTACAATGAACAAGTATTGCAAAGATATATTATGATATACAACTTTAGTAAATGTTCAGGTATTTAACAAAAGTTATGCGATGTACAGTGAACAGTCATATACACATTATAGATGTTACTTATTTAATTCATGGTTCTTGCAAAGTTTTTTTATTTACATTTTGACTTAATTAAATATAGTTTAATAAGTAGCTATACAAGTGAAATCATTTTTAGTTATTATAATTAAAGTAGTTTTAGCTGATACGTATTATTTTGATGTAATATTATTTTAAAGTGACCAAGAAATTTTCAGTCTCTTCTGTATTCAGAGTTTTAACCAAGATAATAGTAGTTTTTTACATTGATATTTGTTAAGCGAGTATATTTGTAAAATATTATTTATTTTATTGTAAAGAAAAGGACTTAAGGGGCATTGAAATTTCGTTATAAAAATGTTTTAAAATGGCAAGTAGGACAGACTTTATCTTTCCAGTGATTGGTTCTTAATTCGTGATTATATGTAAGTTATTCATGTTGGAATATAACAGTGTCAATATAATTTGTCTGTGAAATAGCTAAATGGTTTATATGTCTGTATTATTACTTTGAGTAATATATGCTGCGCTCGTTCTAATTTTATGAGATGAGCTTTACGTGCTTCACCCCATGAAGTAATACAGTATGGCAAAATAGACTCTGCCAATGATAAGTAAACAGTCTTCAGTAAAGGATAGTATGTCACGAGTTTTTTGAATAAATATATACCAAGCTTCATGTTTTCCCTGCTAACTGATTAATACGAGGGCACCATGTCAGATTTTTTTCCAACACTACGCCTAAGTATTTTACTGTGTCAAAGATGTGCAATTGCAAAGCTTTAACATGAGTAATGTCTATGTTGTGGTCTGATATGTTTTGTGTAATTTTTTAAATATCGCTTCGAGTATAAAACAAAGATCGTAAAATATAATAAATTTACACATTGATGCAATAGAAAAACAAATGTACGAATGACAATATCAGTTTACATTTAAAGGGAATGCACCAAAATGCAGTCTTATTTAACTGGCTGTCCATAATTCCTTCTACACACAATGAACATACTTATGGATTTATTTATGAACAAGTTGAAACATCAAAAATACATATATTTTCATTACATAATTTACTATGAGAACTTTACCTTATATAATATGATCTATGTCTAAGTCACCTACAGATCTTCAAATAAAAATATTTTATCATTATCAATAGATACTTCAATATTTTTAAGATATTAAAATTACTAGAATATATCTCTCCTTATTTTTTAGTTTCTTTTTAATCAATTTATCATTATTTCGCGTAGTGTATATTCTTTGTCATTATACAATGTTAATTTTTTAAGTAATTAAAGACATGACATGTGTATATTATAAATGCAGCAGTGTATTAGGAACACGTCATTAGTTTTATAGATATTGTATGAAACTTTTTAGCTGTTCTACCGGAATATGTTTTAATATGATTTACAGACTTGTTACTATTACTCCTTACAGTGTAATCAATCACACCTAAAATTAATGTGGACCTCATTTCATCAAACTGAATATGAATAATTTAATTATTCTCAAAATATACATTTCTAAGATACAACTGTACCAGGCCAGAAAAAGTATGTGGGTAGGTGTAATAGCGAAATTTTACAGTTCGGCTTTAAAGAATAATCAATATTTTACCTGAGGTTAATTTCATTGAAATGAGCTTTTGTTTTTACGGGTGTGTATTATTGATTTTAAATGAATTTTCAGTAATTAGTTTTCGTTAATTATTTGCAAACGACATAAATTTAGTTTTAGAGATATTCAGAGTAAGAAGGTTTTGATTGATGGGAGCATTATTACTAAAATAGCCGTCAATCGTTACCCTCTGGATCCTATTTTTTAAGTAGTCCTCGAATAAAGCAAGTGTCATTCCTCTGATACCGACTTTTTCTATTTTACTCAACGAAATCGGAACAGAAACTGTGTCGAAGGTTTTTGCAAAATCTAAGAACACTCCAATACATTTAACCTCTCAACTCCCTAACAGTCTCATGAGACCACGGCCATATTCCGTCAAATCCCTAGCGGTCTCATGAGGTCGCACCCACCCACAGCACATTAATCCATAAAAATTTATAAATAGAGACTACTTTTCTATGAATAAGTTTGGCATTATATAATCAATATGAAATAATCTATCCTCCGTTGGCATATCTCAGGGTGCGCGCCTTATATGTATTTTGCCAGGTCGAATCGTCTTAGGTGGCAACCGGCAACACCGGAGATTATTATCTCCCCCTGCGCCGCCGTTACCATGGTCGCCACCATAGCCAGGAATAGCTGGGCCGCCGGAGACTGGTTGCCGTCTCTTCATAACACTCATCATGCCCCAATATACCCCATATTGTCATAGTTGCCACGCTTGGCAGGTGGGTTCGCAACCGCAATTTTTTGTTGTACCATTGCTGTTATTAGGCTCTGTTGCCTTTTACGATACCTACAGGAAGATATGAGGTAGTGGATACTCTTAACAGCCACAACATGGCACAGATTAATTTATCTATTCAAATAAACAGTACCTAATTTAACAAACCATGTAATATTAATAAATATATCTACGAAGAAAATGAAGTTTTACTAAAGTTAATTACTTAATTATTAACGGATTTTCGGCCGTAGAAGTAAAAGCGAAGATCTCCAGCCGGGCAAGATGTTCAGCTCAGTGATCGCCAAACGTTCCAAGTGGTAGTTTGTAGCTATTCTATATATTAAACTGTTTTACTTCGGAACTTTTCATAGCGCGATTTAGGCTTCGATATGTTTTGATATGCTGATGTGTAGTGCATGCCGTATTAAGCAAGTACCGGATCAAGTGCCAGTAGTCTGCCTTACAAATCTACGGTGAGTCGAAATGAAGACAAGTTTAACTGGCTTGCAGGAGCATAAGACTGCAGAAGAAGATTCTCAGGATTTAATACCACTAGTATGGGTTCTGGAAGATAGTAACGAATACTTGAAATTGTAGTATCTGAAGGTTGTTGGTTGTAAAGTAGAATTAATCGAATAAACTTTCTACTTTTGAGGATAGTTTTGTATGTAAAAAATTGCCAACAAATGAAATATTCTAAAACTTTATAATTGCAGAGTGAAAAATGAAGCAAGGTATGTTGTAAACCAACAAGTGTTTTCCAGAACTCTTGTTGACAGTAAATTTTGAGGTATGTTTTAAATCTAAGCATTTTTTGCAATTCATTTTGAATTACATACAAAAGTAACAAATTCAGAGTCGATTCCTGCCTTACTATTTTAAAAATTTCTCAGTGTTATATACCAGAAATTGCATTGTGTGGGTATTGAACATATTATTTTTAATTCACCATCCGCAGAATCCAGAACCACAAGTAATAAACGGGCTTGTTTTCTTTTGGATCAAGTTATGAAGACCCACAATTATCGGAGCTACATTCGATGTCATTTGTTTTAATGTATATATAAAAAATGATTTGTCCTTTAGGTACCTGTTCTTGTTTTTTTAAATATTTTTTTCCTCACTAACAATATTACTGAAATAGAAAAGATATGAAAGTCAGCAAAGTGCTTCAGATTCTAAAAGCAACCCTTGTCAGATTTGAATCAACTGCTACACAATCCACAAGTTATCTAAAAGCACCTGACAGTTTCGTAAAATGTTTTTGTGACACTACTCAACGATGATAGAATGAAAACTTATTCTTTAATGTTTATGCACAAAACGAAAATTATATAATCTATTTCATTAAATTATAAATATACACATAATTTAAACTTTTTATAGTTGTATTTGTTAGAGATCGCATAGCTTCTCGATAACTAAGATCATAACATTCACGCAATATAATATTTCGTTTAGACAAGATAAAACGATTCATTATGCTTGTAATGTCCACCTGACGAATTCGGTTAGTCACAAAAGAGACTAGCTAACTACGCAGGACGGTATTATAGTTCTTAAGTGTGTACGAAAGCGCATGTGCTCTCTATATTCCCTCACTCTCGTAGGTTAACGTGAAACCACAATTTAACAAAACTGGAGAAAAATCAGGCGCAGGATCAAAACGTCCTTGTGCTTTCCAAGTCACGGGGGTAAAACACCGCCAAATTTCTGATTCCAGATTGTTACTTAAAATTTCTTGATAGAAAGCGCCAATAACTGATTTTGGCCCGACCCGGGATTTGCACATAAGACCTCATGATCAGTAACCGTTCTTACGACCATTCGCCTAAAGAGAAAGTCTATGCTTGTGCTACCTTACAGATGACAAGTGGTGCTAAAGTCACGTTTATTACGAATTCTGTATTTATGAATTAAACGCTGTGAATTACGTATGATTAAGTATGAAGTGAATTAGGAGTGAAATCTTCCGGGAACCTACCGGAAAGAGCAGAATGTGTCTGTCGAGTCAGCAAATATATATAAATTAAAAAAAGGAGGTGAATATGTAAACATTTTGTCAAATGCTGGTCTTATCTTCACGCAGTGTGCACTATTGATTAACCGACGAATTCTATGGCGACCGATTGAATCGGAGTATACTAGCGCCTAACTAAATATCACATACTAATTATGGGGCTCCAACATTAGTAGTGCGAGAGTATCAGCTCTGCACTCAGCGACCCGAGTGAAAGCGAGTTTTATACTGACATAAAATATTTAAACCTAGTCTTAACAAAGCACAGGTATAAAGTAGCCAGCTTTTCGTTATTTTACGGGATACACTGCGGAAAGTGGACACAGTAATTACATACCTTGATTCCTCCCTCTTCGTTCCATCATTGGATAAACAGACTCAGCTTGTCTCCACTCGTTCGCCCATTACTCATTAGAACCAAATGGTTTGTTTCGTCGTTCGTAATGTACAAAAAGAAAGAGTGGGATAATTTTCCAGCGTCAGTCTTACCCTCCAATAACAATGAGGGTGTCATCGATACAAGAGTAAAATACAATTTTGTTAAGCTAAGTCATTCTTCTTAGACATCTTCAGCTTCATCATCATTTACCATCAAGTGGACTGGTAGTCATGTGCTGGTTTATAAGGGTTAAAAAGAAACAAAAATGGCAATTTAGAGATTTTATTAATTAGTTGCTGCAAATTGCTTGGCCAAGTGCCAACTTTAGCCGTGAGTACTTTCCCCATTATTTCTTATTGAAGTAATTTAGTGTCGTACAGTTTAGCTTACTAATAAATCCCGAAAAGAAAAAATATTGTTTTTTATTAAATTTTATCTACACTTATAATATGTCTTCTTTTTACACGCTTAATTAATCCTTTATCATGATCATCGTAATTACAGAATATCAAAAATCGTCGGCTGAACGGAGGTAATAAATAGATTGCCTCATTGGGTAATTTATTGCATAATAGAATATTTGCCATAGTTGCAGCACCTGGTAAGCCTATTGGCACCTGCAGTTTTTATTATTTTGAATTATTTATAAGAAGATGCTACAACATGTTTCAGTTTTCTTCAGTCACCTATTATAACACCCACAGGATGATCTTACCTAAGTGTTTACCTTAGTGTTTCGCATTCACTGAACAGCCCTCGTAAATATTGACAATATTTTTAGATTGTTTTTATTGTAAGCTATTTACATGGTAGACCCATTCTGCAGCTATATTGTGGTTGTAGCACGAATGGGTCAACTCCACCAAGGTTGAACCACGCTCTCACAGAATACCAGCGTAAAATAGCAGCTTAATGCTAATGTATTTTGTATGACGAATGTAGAGAACCGGAGACCCTTTTTAATGCAAACGACGCATTCCGTCTCAGTCCTCAGGGCTAACAACGCATCTGCATTTTAATTATTAATTGAAGATAAACGTAGATGTCCATAGGCCAGAGCATCCACTTACCATCAGATGGAATTTGTGCTCGTTTGTCTGTGTGCTGTTCTATAAAAAAATTTAGATACATAATATTTATAATTCATGCAAATTACATAATAATATTCATTCAACAAGCATACACATTAGCATTCATACCATCAAAGAGTAACGATACAATGTGTTGCAAAACTCAGTAGACGTCGAAGCATATTTGTATATAATAACTGTAGTAGTTCTAGAAAGGTAGAAGCAGTAACATTAAAAGTTTACTATACTAATTACGATTTTTAGCTTCCCCGTTCAAGCTACAAATACTGAGCGGTAGGGTTTGTATGTTGAGTTTTCCCCATTGAATTTTCAGTATGTTTTATCGGCACGGAAACATGCAAAAACTTATTCGAGCGCTAGTTATTTGATGTTCATTCCAATCGACTTAATGTTAAACTTTAATAATTCTATAAAGATTCAGTTTTAAGAAAGAAAAATATTTTCTTGGTTGACATAAAATATTTATTTCGTTGATATGATTGTGGGTCATTTTGAACACACACTTGGACAATTGGCATTGCTAAGATTTGTTTTCACATACGAAATGGATTGTCGATCGCAAACCTGATAGTTTGGGTGATGGGATCATGTATCGTCATCACCCGTAATTATGATGATCATATCTATAGGTAATCGTCATAATCATTACGGGCTAACAAAGATCTACTGCCGAACAAAGATCTTTCTATAGATTGTCTTAGACAGCCAGGTGGGGAAGGGGGGTGGCGGTTTTCACCATAGTGTAACACTCGTAAGGTGGGTTGAAAATTGCAGATTTTTTGTGTTAACAGTAAGATGCTACTGCTATCTTTTTGTCAATCAGTAGGGTTCAGCACGTGCTAAGCTTAAATTACTACCTGCACGAGATGCAGCTGGTATTTTTCACTAGTAACCAGACATTGCATATTAGTGGCTTGGTAGTCGGTGGTGCTTTTTGATTCTTAAACGAGGATAGATGTAGAAGTTTATGAACCACCGCATTGATATACCATCAAGTAAACTATGTGCACATTTTACGCCCTTTTAAAAAAAAGCCCTCTTACAATGCTTCTGCTTCTTTATAAGATCTTAGGTACTAACTTTTTATAACCCTGCCTTATTTGGAAAGAGTTCGATTTTGCAATTTTAGCACTACTATATATATATATATTATACCCATTAGTATATACTTATATATATACCCATTAGTATATACTTATATATATATATATATATATATATATATATATATATATATATATATATATATATATAAGTATATACTAATGGGTATAATATATATATATATAGTAGTGCTAAAATTGCAAAATCGAACTCTTTCCAAATAAGGCAGGGTTATAAAAAGTTAGTACCTAAGATCTTATAAAGAAGCAGAAGCATTGTAAGAGGGCTTTTTTTTAAAAGGGCGTAAAATGTGCACATAGTTTACTTGATGGTATATCAATGCGGTGGTTCATAAACTTCTACATCTATCCTCGTTTAAGAATCAAAAAGCACCACCGACTACCAAGCCACTAATATGCAATGTCTGGTTACTAGTGAAAAATACCAGCTGCATCTCGTGCAGGTAGTAATTTAAGCTTAGCACGTGCTGAACCCTACTGATTGACAAAAAGATAGCAGTAGCATCTTACTGTTAACACAAAAAATCTGCAATTTTCAACCCACCTTACGAGTGTTACACTATGGTGAAAACCGCCACCCCCCTTCCCCACCTGGCTGTCTAAGACAATCTATAGAAAGATCTTTGTTCGGCAGTAGATCTTTGTTAGCCCGTAATGATTATGACGATTACCTATAGATATGATCATCATAATTACGGGTGATGACGATACATGATCCCATCACCCAAACTATCAGGTTTGCGATCGACAATCCATTTCGTATGTGAAAACAAATCTTAGCAATGCCAATTGTCCAAGTGTGTGTTCAAAATGACCCACAATCATATCAACGAAATAAATATTTTATGTCAACCAAGAAAATATTTTTCTTTCTTAAAACTGAATCTTTATAGAATTATTAAAGTTTAACATTAAGTCGATTGGAATGAACATCAAATAACTAGCGCTCGAATAAGTTTTTGCATGTTTCCGTGCCGATAAAACATACTGAAAATTCAATGGGGAAAACTCAACATACAAACCCTACCGCTCAGTATTTGTAGCTTGAACGGGGAAGCTAAAAATCGTAATTAGTATAGTAAACTTTTAATGTTACTGCTTCTACCTTTCTAGAACTACTACAGTTATTATATACAAATATGCTTCGACGTCTACTGAGTTTTGCAACACATTGTATCGTTACTCTTTGATGGTATGAATGCTAATGTGTATGCTTGTTGAATGAATATTATTATGTAATTTGCATGAATTATAAATATTATGTATCTAAATTTTTTTATAGAACAGCACACAGACAAACGAGCACAAATTCCATCTGATGGTAAGTGGATGCTCTGGCCTATGGACATCTACGTTTATCTTCAATTAATAATTAAAATGCAGATGCGTTGTTAGCCCTGAGGACTGAGACGGAATGCGTCGTTTGCATTAAAAAGGGTCTCCGGTTCTCTACATTCGTCATACAAAATACATTAGCATTAAGCTGCTATTTTACGCTGGTATTCTGTGAGAGCGTGGTTCAACCTTGGTGGAGTTGACCCATTCGTGCTACAACCACAATATAGCTGCAGAATGGGTCTACCATGTAAATAGCTTACAATAAAAACAATCTAAAAATATTGTCAATATTTACGAGGGCTGTTCAGTGAATGCGAAACACTAAGGTAAACACTTAGGTAAGATCATCCTGTGGGTGTTATAATAGGTGACTGAAGAAAACTGAAACATGTTGTAGCATCTTCTTATAAATAATTCAAAATAATAAAAACTGCAGGTGCCAATAGGCTTACCAGGTGCTGCAACTATGGCAAATATTCTATTATGCAATAAATTACCCAATGAGGCAATCTATTTATTACCTCCGTTCAGCCGACGATTTTTGATATTCTGTAATTACGATGATCATGATAAAGGATTAATTAAGCGTGTAAAAAGAAGACATATTATAAGTGTAGATAAAATTTAATAAAAAACAATATTTTTTCTTTTCGGGATTTATTAGTAAGCTAAACTGTACGACACTAAATTACTTCAATAAGAAATAATGGGGAAAGTACTCACGGCTAAAGTTGGCACTTGGCCAAGCAATTTGCAGCAACTAATTAATAAAATCTCTAAATTGCCATTTTTGTTTCTTTTTAACCCTTATAAACCAGCACATGACTACCAGTCCACTTGATGGTAAATGATGATGAAGCTGAAGATGTCTAAGAAGAATGACTTAGCTTAACAAAATTGTATTTTACTCTTGTATCGATGACACCCTCATTGTTATTGGAGGGTAAGACTGACGCTGGAAAATTATCCCACTCTTTCTTTTTGTACATTACGAACGACGAAACAAACCATTTGGTTCTAATGAGTAATGGGCGAACGAGTGGAGACAAGCTGAGTCTGTTTATCCAATGATGGAACGAAGAGGGAGGAATCAAGGTATGTAATTACTGTGTCCACTTTCCGCAGTGTATCCCGTAAAATAACGAAAAGCTGGCTACTTTATACCTGTGCTTTGTTAAGACTAGGTTTAAATATTTTATGTCAGTATAAAACTCGCTTTCACTCGGGTCGCTGAGTGCAGAGCTGATACTCTCGCACTACTAATGTTGGAGCCCCATAATTAGTATGTGATATTTAGTTAGGCGCTAGTATACTCCGATTCAATCGGTCGCCATAGAATTCGTCGGTTAATCAATAGTGCACACTGCGTGAAGATAAGACCAGCATTTGACAAAATGTTTACATATTCACCTCCTTTTTTTAATTTATATATATTTGCTGACTCGACAGACACATTCTGCTCTTTCCGGTAGGTTCCCGGAAGATTTCACTCCTAATTCACTTCATACTTAATCATACGTAATTCACAGCGTTTAATTCATAAATACAGGATTCGTAATAAACGTGACTTTAGCACCACTTGTCATCTGTAAGGTAGCACAAGCATAGACTTTCTCTTTAGGCGAATGGTCGTAAGAACGGTTACTGATCATGAGGTCTTATGTGCAAATCCCGGGTCGGGCCAAAATCAGTTATTGGCGCTTTCTATCAAGAAATTTTAAGTAACAATCTGGAATCAGAAATTTGGCGGTGTTTTACCCCCGTGACTTGGAAAGCACAAGGACGTTTTGATCCTGCGCCTGATTTTTCTCCAGTTTTGTTAAATTGTGGTTTCACGTTAACCTACGAGAGTGAGGGAATATAGAGAGCACATGCGCTTTCGTACACACTTAAGAACTATAATACCGTCCTGCGTAGTTAGCTAGTCTCTTTTGTGACTAACCGAATTCGTCAGGTGGACATTACAAGCATAATGAATCGTTTTATCTTGTCTAAACGAAATATTATATTGCGTGAATGTTATGATCTTAGTTATCGAGAAGCTATGCGATCTCTAACAAATACAACTATAAAAAGTTTAAATTATGTGTATATTTATAATTTAATGAAATAGATTATATAATTTTCGTTTTGTGCATAAACATTAAAGAATAAGTTTTCATTCTATCATCGTTGAGTAGTGTCACAAAAACATTTTACGAAACTGTCAGGTGCTTTTAGATAACTTGTGGATTGTGTAGCAGTTGATTCAAATCTGACAAGGGTTGCTTTTAGAATCTGAAGCACTTTGCTGACTTTCATATCTTTTCTATTTCAGTAATATTGTTAGTGAGGAAAAAAATATTTAAAAAAACAAGAACAGGTACCTAAAGGACAAATCATTTTTTATATATACATTAAAACAAATGACATCGAATGTAGCTCCGATAATTGTGGGTCTTCATAACGTGATCCAAAAGAAAACAAGCCCGTTTATTACTTGTGGTTCTGGATTCTGCGGATGGTGAATTAAAAATAATATGTTCAATACCCACACAATGCAATTTCTGGTATATAACACTGAGAAATTTTTTAAATAGTAAGGCAGGAATCGACTCTGAATTTGTTACTTTTGTATGTAATTCAAAATGAATTGCAAAAAATGCTTAGATTTAAAACATACCTCAAAATTTACTGTCAACAAGAGTTCTGGAAAACACTTGTTGGTTTACAACATACCTTGCTTCATTTTTCACTCTGCAATTATAAAGTTTTAGAATATTTCATTTGTTGGCAATTTTTTACATACAAAACTATCCTCAAAAGTAGAAAGTTTATTCGATTAATTCTACTTTACAACCAACAACCTTCAGATACTACAATTTCAAGTATTCGTTACTATCTTCCAGAACCAAAGTATGTTGAGTTTTCCCCATTGAATTTTCAGTATGTTTTATCGGCACGGAAACATGCAAAAACTTATTCGAGCGCTAGTTATTTGATGTTCATTCCAATCGACTTAATGTTAAACTTTAATAATTCTTTAAAGATTCAGTTTTAAGAAAGAAAAATATTTTCTTGGTTGACATAAAATATTTATTTCGTTGATATGATTGTGGGTCATTTTGAACACACACTTGGACAATTGGCATTGCTAAGATTTGTTTTCACATACGAAATGGATTGTCGATCGCAAACCTGATAGTTTGGGTGATGGGATCATGTATCGTCATCACCCGTAATTATGATGATCATATCTATAGGTAATCGTCATAATCATTACGGGCTAACAAAGATCTACTGCCGAACAAAGATCTTTCTATAGATTGTCTTAGACAGCCAGGTGGGGAAGGGGGGTGGCGGTTTTCACCATAGTGTAACACTCGTAAGGTGGGTTGAAAATTGCAGATTTTTTGTGTTAACAGTAAGATGCTACTGCTATCTTTTTGTCAATCAGTAGGGTTCAGCACGTGCTAAGCTTAAATTACTACCTGCACGAGATGCAGCTGGTATTTTTCACTAGTAACCAGACATTGCATATTAGTGGCTTGGTAGTCGGTGGTGCTTTTTGATTCTTAAACGAGGATAGATGTAGAAGTTTATGAACCACCGCATTGATATACCATCAAGTAAACTATGTGCACATTTTACGCCCTTTTAAAAAAAAGCCCTCTTACAATGCTTCTGCTTCTTTATAAGATCTTAGGTACTAACTTTTTATAACCCTGCCTTATTTGGAAAGAGTTCGATTTTGCAATTTTAGCACTACTATATATATATATATTATACCCATTAGTATATACTTATATATATATATATATATATATATATATATATATATATATATATATATATATATATATATATATATATATATATATATAAGTATATACTAATGGGTTTATTAGTTTATTAAGTGTTTGTAACATTTTTGAAATCTATATTATTATTACCCTTTTTGTTTTATACGGTACCGTTTGTTTTTTTACATAGTATTAGACGACTGCCACGTGTTTTCGTCTAACGTCAATGAGATATACACTTTGAAATTTTTCTCATAACCTTTGAATACTAATAAATTAATTTGACTCCTAAAAAATTTAATTTCGCTATACATAGTTAATTTTGAAATACTTGATTGGCGCAAAATGTTGAAAATGCCAAAAGTGTATTATAAAATATATCATAAAGAATCAAAATGTAGATGCATTGTAATCCATGAGGAATAAAAGAAATGCTGCGTTTTTCGTCAAACGGTTCTATCAGAATTAAGCTGCTTTTTTATGCTGGTATTCCAACAGAGAGTGGTCAAGCCGACCACTTCTTTCGCGTTGCAGTCATAACATAGCCGCAGCGTGGTTTCAGCACGTTTAAATCATGTCCTACTCAGTTTTAGGAGTACATCCTTCTTTTTTTTTACAATTGCGTGCATTATTACTGCCTGTGCCCTACTCTATTCGTCCAACAATACTACCCCAATCCCCACTCCACTACACACTCTTTTGATGAAGCCCCTTCTAGAAGTGAAAAATCTACACTAAATGTCGAGGGTAGTGATGTTGGGTTTTAGTGGTGGCAGTGAATCATAGTTAATTTTTTTTTCATATCCTTATTATGTACACTATAATAGTATCTCCAGAGAATTTGAAAGTTTCTAATCCAGTTTCTCGGAAATTCATTTTTGAATAAAAAATCGGCAAAGTTCAAATCAAAAAAGTTGCTGCTGATAAATTTTCTATAATATAAAATACCGGAAAAAACTGTAGTCTACTGTTAAAAATAAATGATATGCCTTAATCGTAACGCATTGCAATAACAGACGCCTTGAAGATGCAGTCGTGAATTGTCTCACTCTTCCACCGCGTGGTTAAATTACTGAATGCCAGTTTATTTGTAGTATATCCATTAAGAAATGTCAGCATTTCTTAATAGATATGGATACCAAAATACCACATAAGCAATCATAATGAGAGAAACGATCACAAGTGTAGCGTGGTAATATTTCAAGTTAAGCATTTCAACCGCCTCATTCTTGAAAATCCTGCAGTGGTTTCATGTACGCGGGTAAACAATATCAGCTGGTATACTTATAATAACATTAAGTACTTAAAATAATAATAATAACTTTATCATCATCGTCATTACAGTCTATCAAAGTACCTATAGATATTACCCTCATAGAAGGAATATATTTGAAATAGTAGCCACAAGGGTGGCCACTAACAGACGGGTTGGTGACCGCAGATTTTTATTATTTTGAGTTATTATTAGGATTATAGTGTGGCAGTGGATTCCTTACGCTGCCACTGCAAGGTCTATGGTAATATATGATATAAGGATATAAATTTATATCCTTATATCATATACTACCTTACTAATGTTTTTTGTTATAGGATAGGGTGACAAACGAGCACACAGTTCACCTCATGGTAAGTAGTTGCTGTGGCCAATAGACATCTACATCCATCTTCGATTACGAATCAAAATGCAGATGCGTTTTCACCCGTGAAGACTAAGATGGAATGCCTCGTTTCCAGTAAAAAGGGTCTCCGGTTCTCTACACTCATCATACAAAACACAGCAGCATTAAGATACTATTTCACGCTGGTATTTACATTACAACTAGTATTTTCATTTACTATTCCTTTTGTTCATCAATCTCAACTGGAAACAAAACCTAGAATTTTATTTACGTTTGTAAGGTTTGTATTATAGATGGTTGATTTTTCTACAATATATTTCAAGGAATTTCCACGTAATTCTTTTCACAGTCGTTGCTCTAAGACTTTGATTTCAAAACTCGCGGTATTTACGCTTTCGAATTTATTAGGATTAAATTTAAAAATAACAAATATCTGTCCTTTTAAATAGAATACAAATGTTATAAATATAAAGGTTTCTATTTAAGTTTTTCATCCGCACCAATACCAGCCGGGATAGTTTACGTATAGATTTTTATGCTTTGTAAACCAACATTTTATAAGTGTAGAACACTATGATACGCTAATGTTGATTTTTAATATTTTTTAGGAAACTGCTAACTAAATAATTTCGTAATGAAATGAATTATTTTAACGCAATATGTTGACACTAGCAGTCCTCCACGTCTTCGCGCAGGTGATTTTTGAATCTCGAGCACCACCTACCAGGTCCAAATCTTTATATAGGGTAAACTGCCCTAATCTTGACACTCCACCAACTATTGACACTTCTACAGATAAATTAAAATTATAACATTCACGTTCAATATAGGAGCAAAGGTGTTTAAAGTAAACGCATCTGTATTTATATTTTTTGTTCTGGCAATACAGTTTGAGTTATTTAACAAGCATGGCTGAACAAAACTATTCAATTTACCAACCGTCTCCGTGTTCATAAGAAAAAGTCGCCATTTTGTTGGAAAATCGGAAGGGTAAGTGCATACAATATAGTATAATTTTTCGTCTTTGATATTTACATATATATTGATGTTTATATTTTGTACATTGATGAAAAATCGATTAACATTTCTATAACCTCACTTTAACGGTAATTAAAAAATTGTGACATTAAAATAGGGGTGTCAATAATTGATAGCTAAATAGACCTCACTACCTATTATTGACACAGTATGTCAATATTTGGATTCATATTATTATTTATTTTGATAGGAATTTTATACAAAAAATACTTGTTTTAACGACAGGGATTATTTTGAGTATAAATTAAAAAACGTCTGGCTTAGCTTTTCAATTTTTTGACACAGTGTCAATAGCTTAATATCGTATTATCGACACCATGTCAATAATAGGAAATAAATATGTCAATAATAAGTTTTTTACTTCAATTTGTAACGATTAATTTCAATCAAGTATTTTAACAATAACTAAAAATTATTTAAGGTTAGGTATTAGCTTAAAAATAATAAAAATAATATTAATTATCATTCCGTAATTTACAGTATGGCCAACTACAAAACAAATCCTGGTTTAGAGAAACGCAAAAGTTCTCTAAATAAGATTAATAAAAAGAAAATATCTCCAAAGAAAAGAAAGCAATACTCTTCAGAAATATAAAATTAGCATTAGAAGCAATAAATAAAGGGATGTCCAAGAAATTGGCTTCCAAAACGTATGGTGTCCCTAGGACTACACTTATTTTTCATACCAACCATCCAGACAAAAATGAGAGACCAGGACCACCTACTGACAGTAAAAGAGGAAGAAGATTTAGTAAATTGGATCAAAGTTAATAGCAGAAAAGGCTTTCCAAGACGAAAAGAGGACCTGATTACAAGTGTAGCTGAATTCTTAAAAAAGGTCAATAGACCGAATCCGTTTAAGAATGGCGTTCCAGGGAAAGGATGGTATAATCTTTTTATGAAAAGACATAAGGATTTTGCTATTAGAACCCCAGAAAGTGTCACTGGTGCAAGTTCTTGCGTATCTGAAGAAGATATAAGACGCTGGTGTCGTGATATATATTCTTATTAATATAAATGAATAATTATACTGACATTCCCAGGACCCATCGCGCATTTTAAATGATGACGAGACAAACTTCCAACTGTGCCCAAAAAGTGGGAGAGTTCTTTCCATAAAAGGTCATAAAAATGTCTATGAAGTTGATAGAGGTCAAGCCAAGGCATCCTTAACTGTTTTATTTACCTTTAAAGCAAATGGAGAACGAACTCCACTATTAGTAATTTACGCAAATAAAAGACTACCTAAAGAACTTGCTACAAAAGTGCCTAAAGATTGGGGTATTGGCCTCAGTGATAACGGTTGGATGAAAACAGACATTTTTGTTGATTATATTAGGAATGTTTTACATCCATACCTTACGCGAACAGCAACAAAATTTCCTGTCATCCTGTTTGTTGACGGACACAAAACACACGTAACACTAAGTGTCAGTGAACTTTGTACAGAATTAAAAATCACACTTATCGCTCTTTATCCAAATGCCACGAGAATTTTGCAGCCCGCAGATGTATCCGCTTTCAAACCGCTAAAAAATGGTTGGAAAAGAAGTGTGATGGAGTGGAGAAGAAACAATCCATCTCAAGCTCTAACAAAATTGGAATTCGCACCGATTTTAGAAAAAGCCATTAATAGTTCTATTCATCCGGAAATATTGCAAAATGGTTTTAGGGCTGCTGGACTTTTCCCGTGGAATTCTGATAGTATAAACTTTGACAAATGTCGTGGTAAACGAGTAAAAAGCGTAAGCAATAATAAAGATGTAGTGTTACAAAAAAATCGATTCCTCGATATAATTAAAGAATGTAAGTATGAAAAAGACAGAATTTTGAACCAAGTTTTTAATTTTTTTGAAGAAGGGATGGCCTTCTTAAGTCTAATACATCTGAGACTCCCAATAACAAAACTACTGCATGCATATTAAAAGGTGTTACATCCATTGAATCTGAAGACAACTTTTATGAGGAACCAAATACCAATTTCGATATTGCTAATATTCCTGTAATTTTATGTGATTCTGTGGAAGATTGGAATGATTCAAAAGAAAGGCTATCTTGCTTTGAAGTTCCACATGAAGTAGAAATTCATACATATATTTTCTACAGAATATAAGGCCGAAGAGATTGCAAAAGTAAAAACAAAACTTAATTTTGATGATAACAAAAGAACGAGTGCCTCTAACAAACTGTTACAAACACCTATGAAGACTGTGTGTACCAATGTAAGACTGAATATCGATTCTAAGGACACTGGTAATAAGATTCGTGACCAAGATACTTTGTGTTTAAAAGAACGATTTGCAAAAGAATTTAATATTAAACCAAAATTAGATAAGAAAACACTGCAGGATAAAGATATCGAAAATTTACTTGAAGAAAATTCTCAGTAGGTACTGACTTGTTAAAGTTATAAGAGAAGTTATGATCTCAGTTTAATAAATACGTAAATAACCATCGTAAAACATACATTTATATCGTAAACATTATTGTTAAAACGACTTTAAATGAAACTTGTACCCTACGTTGATTAGTTGATACTTTGATAGTGATAAAGAAGAGAAGTTTATTACCTATTTTTGATGCAACTGTTTTTTTTTTGTGATTTCTTAAGTACTGATTATTGCAATGTTAATTAATACTTTTATAGTGATTAACAGGAGAAAATGTTATTTTTGGTGTAACTGTTTATTTTTTAAGAATTCTATTACATATTTTTAAACTACAGAGTACTTTTTATTTGCTATTTTCCCAATAAATTCGTTAAAATTAGCGATCAACAGACATGAGAACCAGGGTGTCAATATTTAGGCAGTTCAGTGTCATTAATAGGAAAATGTATGTCAATAATAGGAAGTTAGAGGTAACTTCAGATAAACGAACTTTTTTCATAAATAGTAATTATAATTTGCACAATATCGCCAACTTTTAAAATAATGATAATGACAGAATATTAATATCTACAAATAAAATACAAAAATAGTTTATTTAACTATTTTTTGCTAAATGTTTTGTGACGAACGTCTTAAAGTGTCCATAATTGGGTAGTTTACCCTATATAAAGTATGTGTCACGTTGTTTATCCGCAATGAACTCCTAAACTATTTAACCGATTTTAATCAAATTTGCAATTTTGGCAATCATGTTACACTACATTTGAAGTTGTGCCCGGCACGTATTGCGGTATGGTTGAATTAAAATTGTGCTACCGCGAGACTCGTTGTTTTATTCCTGAAAATGGTTAATTGGATACTGCAGACCATAATATAAACTTAGTCAATCAGTTATCAATAAAAAATGATGATATCAACTTAAAAAAGAAGGCTGATACAATG
Organism: Parnassius smintheus behrii; assembly: GCA_036936625.1. Lineage (NCBI taxonomy): Eukaryota > Metazoa > Arthropoda > Insecta > Lepidoptera > Papilionidae > Parnassius > Parnassius smintheus. The sequence goes on from JAUPFT010000015.1 coordinate 39,248,250, forward strand.
TCACTCCTGAATAATAAGATGGAATGGACAGAAATATGAATTATACTGACTTTCTGTACCGTCCAGACTTTAGTAATTTACCCATTAATGCTTGTCGGCAGAAAGAAAGAGAGAAAGACACAAATATAGACAAAGACAGGCCTTTTACATTTTGATGATGATATACAATACTTACAACAATTAAACACAAAAATTAAAATATATTTATGGCCAAAAATGATTAATTGCTTAAGAAGGAAATAAAAGTTGAACATTCGCTTTTACACTGTTATTTATTTTAAAAATATCACTTTAATATACTGACTAAAATCTAAGATGCGATCTTTCAAGGCTGTCGAAAGGCTAAGTACAGTGTAATAATTTTAACCGGCATATCAATGGTATAATTTATGGTAAATCTATGGTATAATCTATATACAATCATAAAATCCCTCCTATATTGCAATATGTGGTTGAGGTCCGGACTTTTATAGGTTGTTATAGATGGTGTACGTCATATCAATCAAAAATATTACCCTCATGCCCAAGAAGAGGGTATGACACACATATAAATAGCTCTCTAACTATACTAAATTTTAACTGGTAGTGTGCCACACTAGTAAAATTATCACGGGTAAAACATATTTAAAACCAGATTCATTTTTCCATATTTTAAACACTTAAGCAAAAGCTTTGAGTTGTTAAATCCAACAATTAAAGGGCGATATTTCCTGCCAAAATGCACGTATTAGTAATTAAATACGAAACTTCCTATTCACTGTAACTTGCTTGTTAGACCCCTGTCAGTTTTGACAAAAGATGGAGGTAACACGAGACTTTACTGTAACAGAATACAAAGAATATCGCTTATTTACGCACGTTATTCAAAATTTTATACAATGGTTAAAGCACTTTACATAATATAACTTTCGTACTTAAAATACAGAGCCACAGTAGCGCAGAATAGCAGCGCTCGCCGTAAATTTTACGGGGTTCGGTTCGGGGTTCTCATCATAACTGTGACCGTTACTTATTTATATACGTAGGTCAATCAATTAGTTTTGTGATGCTCGAAATTCAAAAATGGAACGCACCTGTGTTATATATATATGTTTCTTAAAGGCAAATTTATTTAAAAATAGAACTTTGTGAGCCAATTGCTTAAAATTAAGAAAAAACAAAATTCTATTAATTTTCCTGCAACGCTTCCTCGACTTTTCATTTAAAAAAATTAATTTTAATTAACAATCATATTCACTGTGCAGCTCTACTATTGAAAAAGTACATTCTATTTGTGACCTCGGTATTACCATTGACAGTAAATTAACACTCGGTACACATGTTGAACAAATATGTAATAAAGCTCTTAAAATGTTTGGGTTTGTGATGAGAGCCTGTAAGGATTTCACCAACCCAGCAACATATATCTTTTTCTATAAGGCACTGATACGCTCTCAGTTGGAATACGCTGTTGCTTTGTGGAATCCTTTTTATAATGTCTATACCGATCAGATTGAGAGGGTACAAAAAAGTTTTTTAAGTCAATGTTCTATAGATTCTATAAAGATTCAGTTTTAAGAAAGAAAAATATTTTCTTGGTTGACATAAAATATTTATTTCGTTGATATGATTGTGGGTCATTTTGAACACACACTTGGACAATTGGCATTGCTAAGATTTGTTTTCACATACGAAATGGATTGTCGATCGCAAACCTGATAGTTTGGGTGATGGGATCATGTATCGTCATCACCCGTAATTATGATGATCATATCTATAGGTAATCGTCATAATCATTACGGGCTAACAAAGATCTACTGCCGAACAAAGATCTTTCTATAGATTGTCTTAGACAGCCAGGTGGGGAAGGGGGGTGGCGGTTTTCACCATAGTGTAACACTCGTAAGGTGGGTTGAAAACTGCAGATTTTTTGTGTTAACAGTAAGATGCTACTGCTATCTTTTTGTCAATCAGTAGGGTTCAGCACGTGCTAAGCTTAAATTACTACCTGCACTAGATGCAGCTGGTATTTTTCACTAGTAACCAGACATTGCATATTAGTGGCTTGGTAGTCGGTGGTGCTTTTTGATTCTTAAACGAGGATAGATGTAGAAGTTTATGAACCACCGCATTGATATACCATCAAGTAAACTATGTGCACATTTTACGCCCTTTTAAAAAAAAGCCCTCTTACAATGCTTCTGCTTCTTTATAAGATCTTAGGTACTAACTTTTTATAACCCTGCCTTATTTGGAAAGAGTTCGATTTTGCAATTTTAGCACTACTATATATATATATATATATATACATATATATATATATATATATATATATAAATATATATATATATATATATATATATATATATATATATATATATATATATAAGTATATACTGATGGGTTTATTAGTTTATTAAGTGTTTGTAACATTTTTGAAATCTATATTATTATTACCCTTTTTGTTTTATACGGTACCTTTTGTTTTTTTACATAGTATTAGACGACTGCCACGTGTTTTCGTCTAACGTCAATGAGATATACACTTTGAAATTTTTCTCATAACCTTTGAATACTAATAAATTAATTTGACTCCTGAAAAATTTAATTTCGCTATACATAGTTAATTTTGAAATACTTGATTGGCGCAAAATGTTGAAAATGCCAAAAGTGTATTATAAAATATATCATAAAGAATCAAAATGTAGATGCATTGTAATTTATGAGGAACAAAAGAAATGCTGCGTTTTTCGTCAAACGGTTCTATCAGAATTAAGCTGCTTTTTTATGCTGGTATTCCAACAGAGAGTGGTCAAGCCGACCACTTCTTTCGTGTTGCAATTAATCATTTTCGGCCATAAATATATTTTAATTTTTGTGTTTAATTTTTGTAAGTATTGTATATCATCATCAAAATGTAAAAGGCCTGTCTTTGTCTATATTTGTATCTTTCTCTCTTTCTTTCTGCCGACAGCAATGGGTAAAATACTAAAGTCTGGACGGTACAGAAAGTCAGTATAATTCAAATTTCTGTGCATTCCATCTTATCTTTCTTTTCTTCTTCTTATATTTAGGAGTGACATTGTATCAGCCTTCTTTGTTTAAGTTGATATCATCATTTTTGATTGATAACTGATTGCCTAAGTTTATATTATGGTCTGCAGTATCCAATTAACCATTTTCAGGAATAAAACAACGAGTCTCGCGGTAGCACAATTCCAATTCAACCATACCGCAATACGTGCCGGGCACAACTTCAAATGTGTAACATGATTGCCAAAATTGCAAATTTGATTAAAATCGGTTAAATAGTTTAGGAGTTCATTGCGGATAAACAACGTGACACATACTTTATATATATAAAGATTTGGACCTGGTAGGTGGTGCTCGAGATTCAAAAATCACCTGCGCGAAGACGTGGAGGACTGCTAGTGTCAACATATTGCGTTAAAATAATTCATTTCATTACGAAATTATTTAGTTAGCAGTTTCCTAAAAAATATTAAAAATCAACATTAGCGTATCATAGTGTTCTACACTTATAAAATGTTGGTTTACAAAGCATAAAAAACTATACGTAAACTATCCCGGCTGGTATTGGTGCGGATGAAAAACTTAAATAGAAACCTTTATATTTATAACATTTGTATTCTATTTAAAAGGACAGATATTTGTTATTTTTAAATTTAATCCTAATAAATTCGAAAGCGTAAATACCGCGAGTTTTCAAATCAAAGTCTTAGAGCAACGACTGTGAAAAGAATTACGTGGAAATTCCTTGAAATATATTGTAGAAAAATCAACCATCTATAATACAAACCTTACAAACGTAAATAAAATTCTAGGTTTTGTTTCCAGTTGAGATTGATGAACAAAAGGAATAGTAAATGAAAATACTAGTTGTAATGTAAATACCAGCGTGAAATAGTACCTTAATGCTGCTGTGTTTTGTATGATGAGTGTAGAGAACCGGAGACCCTTTTTACTGGAAACGAGGCATTCCATCTTAGTCTTCACGGGTGAAAACGCATCTGCATTTTGATTCGTAATCGAAGATGGATGTAGATGTCTATTGGCCACAGCAACTACTTACCATGAGGTGAACTGTGTGCTCCTTTGTCACCCTATCCTATAACAAAAAACATTAGTAAGGTAGTATATGATATAAGGATATAAATTTATATCCTTATATCATATATTACCATAGACCTTGCAGTGGCAGCGTAAGGAATCCACTGCCACACTATAATCCTAATAATAACTCAAAATAATAAAAATCTGCGGTCACCAACCCGTCTGTTAGTGGCCACCCTTGTGGCTACTATTTCAAATATATTCCTTCTATGAGGGTAATATCTATAGGTACTTTGATAGACTGTAATGACGATGATGATAAAGTTATTATTATTATTTTAAGTACTTAATGTTATTATAAGTATACCAGCTGATATTGTTTACCCGCGTACATGAAACCACTGCAGGATTTTCAAGAATGAGGCGGTTGAAATGCTTAACTTGAAATATTTCCACGCTACACTTGTGATCGTTTCTCTCATTATGATTGCTTATGTGGTATTTTGGTATCCATATCTATTAAGAAATGCTGACATTTCTTAATGGATATACTACAAATAAACTGGCATTCAGTAATTTAACCACGCGGTGGAAGAGTGAGACAATTCACGACTGCATCTTCAAGGCGTCTGTTATTGCAATGCGTTACGATTAAGGCATATCATTTATTTTTAACAGTAGACTACAGTTTTTTCCGGTATTTTATATTATAGAAAATTTATCAGCAGCAACTTTTTTGATTTGAACTTTGCCGATTTTTTATTCAAAAATGAATTTTCGAGAAACTGGATTAGAAACTTTCAAATTCTCTGGAGATACTATTATAGTGTACATAATAAGGATATGAAAAAAAAATTAACTATGATTCACTGCCACCACTAAAACCCAACATCACTACCCTCGACATTTAGTGTAGATTTTTCACTTCTAGAAGGGGCTTCATCAAAAGAGTGTGTAGTGGAGTGGGGATTGGGGTAGTATTGTTGGACGAATAGAGTAGGGCACAGGCAGTAATAATGCACGCAATTGTAAAAAAAAAGAAGGATGTACTCCTAAAACTGAGTAGGACATGATTTAAACGTGCTGAAACCACGCTGCGGCTATGTTATGACTGCAACACGAAAGAAGTGGTCGGCTTGACCACTCTCTGTTGGAATACCAGCATAAAAAAGCAGCTTAATTCTGATAGAACCGTTTGACGAAAAACGCAGCATTTCTTTTATTCCTCATGGATTACAATGCATCTACATTTTGATTCTTTATGATATATTTTATAATACACTTTTGGCATTTTCAACATTTTGCGCCAATCAAGTATTTCAAAATTAACTATGTATAGCGAAATTAAATTTTTTAGGAGTCAAATTAATTTATTAGTATTCAAAGGTTATGAGAAAAATTTCAAAGTGTATATCTCATTGAAGTTAGACGAAAACACGTGGCAGTCGTCTAATACTATGTAAAAAAACAAAAGGTACCGTATAAAACAAAAAGGGTAATAATAATATAGATTTCAAAAATGTTACAAACACTTAATAAACTAATAAACCCATTAGTATATACTTATATATATATATATATATATATATATATATATATATATATATATATATGTATATGTATATATATACATATATACTGTTAAAAATAAATGATATGCCTTAATCGTAACGCATTGCAATAACAGACGCCTTGAAGATGCAGTCGTGAATTGTCTCACTCTTCCACCGCGTGGTTAAATTACTGAATGCCAGTTTATTTGTAGTATATCCATTAAGAAATGTCAGCATTTCTTAATAGATATGGATACCAAAATACCACATAAGCAATCATAATGAGAGAAACGATCACAAGTGTAGCGTGGAAATATTTCAAGTTAAGCATTTCAACCGCCTCATTCTTGAAAATCCTGCAGTGGTTTCATGTACGCGGGTAAACAATATCAGCTGGTATACTTATAATAACATTAAGTACTTAAAATAATAATAATAACTTTATCATCATCGTCATTACAGTCTATCAAAGTACCTATAGATATTACCCTCATAGAAGGAATATATTTGAAATAGTAGCCACAAGGGTGGCCAATAACAGACGGGTTGGTGACCGCAGATTTTTATTATTTTGAGTTATTATTAGGATTATAGTGTGGCAGTGGATTCCTTACGCTGCCACTGCAAGGTCTATGGTAATATATGATATAAGGATATAAATTTATATCCTTATATCATATACTACCTTACTAATGTTTTTTGTTATAGGATAGGGTGACAAAGGAGCACACAGTTCACCTCATGGTAAGTAGTTGCTGTGGCCAATAGACATCTACATCCATCTTCGATTACGAATCAAAATGCAGATGCGTTTTCACCCGTGAAGACTAAGATGGAATGCCTCGTTTCCAGTAAAAAGGGTCTCCGGTTCTCTACACTCATCATACAAAACACAGCAGCATTAAGGTACTATTTCACGCTGGTATTTACATTACAACTAGTATTTTCATTTACTATTCCTTTTATTCATCAATCTCAACTGGAAACAAAACCTAGAATTTTATTTACGTTTGTAAGGTTTGTATTATAGATGGTTGATTTTTCTACAATATATTTCAAGGAATTTCCACGTAATTCTTTTCACAGTCGTTGCTCTAAGACTTTGATTTGAAAACTCGCGGTATTTACGCTTTCGAATTTATTAGGATTAAATTTAAAAATAACAAATATCTGTCCTTTTAAATAGAATACAAATGTTATAAATATAAAGGTTTCTATTTAAGTTTTTCATCCGCACCAATACCAGCCGGGATAGTTTACGTATAGTTTTTTATGCTTTGTAAACCAACATTTTATAAGTGTAGAACACTATGATACGCTAATGTTGATTTTTAATATTTTTTAGGAAACTGCTAACTAAATAATTTCGTAATGAAATGAATTATTTTAACGCAATATGTTGACACTAGCAGTCCTCCACGTCTTCGCGCAGGTGATTTTTGAATCTCGAGCACCACCTACCAGGTCCAAATCTTTATATATATAAAGTATGTGTCACGTTGTTTATCCGCAATGAACTCCTAAACTATTTAACCGATTTTAATCAAATTTGCAATTTTGGCAATCATGTTACACATTTGAAGTTGTGCCCGGCACGTATTGCGGTATGGTTGAATTGGAATTGTGCTACCGCGAGACTCGTTGTTTTATTCCTGAAAATGGTTAATTGGATACTGCAGACCATAATATAAACTTAGGCAATCAGTTATCAATCAAAAATGATGATATCAACTTAAACAAAGAAGGCTGATACAATGTCACTCCTAAATATAAGAAGAAGAAAAGAAAGATAAGATGGAATGCACAGAAATTTGAATTATACTGACTTTCTGTACCGTCCAGACTTTAGTATTTTACCCATTGATGTCGGCAGAAAGAAAGAGAGAAAGATACAAATATAGACAAAGACAGGCCTTTTACATTTTGATGATGATATACAATACTTACAAAAATTAAACACAAAAATTAAAATATATTTATGGCCAAAAATGATTAATTGCGTAAGAAGGAAATAAAAGTTGAACATTCGCTTTTACACTGTTATTTATTTTAAAAATATCACTTTAATATACTGACTAAAATCTAAGATGCGATCTTTCAAGGCTGTCGAAAGGCTAAGTACAGTGTAGTAATTTTAACCGGCATATCAATGGTATAATTTATGGTAAATTCTATGGTATAATCTATATACAATCATAAAATCCCTCCTATATTGCAATATATGGTTGAGGTCCGGACTTTTATAGGTTGTTATAGATGGTGTACGTCATATCAATCAAAAATATTACCCTCATGCCCAAGAAGAGGGTATGACACACATATATCTCTCTAACTATACTAAATTTTAACTGGTAGTATGCCACACTAGTAAAAATTATCACGGGTAAAACATATTTAAAACCAGATTCATTTTTTCATATTTTAAACACTTGAGCAAAAGCTTTAAGTTGTTAAATCCAACAATTATAGGGCGATATTTCCTGCCAAAATGCACGTATTAGTAATTAAATACGAAACTTCCTATTCACTGTAACTTGCTTGTTAGACCCCTGTCAGTTTTGACAAAAGATGGAGGTAACACGAGACTTTACTGTAACAGAATACAAAGGATATCGCTTATTTACGCACGTTATTCAAAATTTTATACAATAGTTAAAGCACTTTACATAGTATAACTTTCGTACTTAAAATACAGAGCTACAGTAGCGCAGAATAGCAGCGCTCGCCGTAAATTTTACGGGGTTCGGTTCTCATCATAACTGTGACCGTTACTTATTTATATACGTAGGTCAATCAATTAGTTTTGTGATGCTCGAAATTCAAAAATGGAACGCACCCGTGTTATATATATGTTTCTAAAAGGCAAATTTATTTAAAAATAGAACTCTGTAAGCCAATTGCTTAAAATTAAGAAAAAACAAAATTCTATTAATTTTCCTGCAACGCTTCCCCGACTTTTCATTTAAAAAAAATAATTTTAATTAACAATCATATTCCCTGAGCTCTACTATTGAAAAAGTACATTCTATTTGTGACCTCGGCATTACCATTGACAGTAAATTAACACTCGGTACACATGTTGAACAAATATGTAATAAAGCTCTTAAAATGTTTGGGTTTATGATGAGAGCCTGTAAGGAATTCACCAACCCAGCAACATATATCTTTTTGTATAAGGCACTGATATGCTCTCAGCTGGAATACGCTGTTGCTTTGTGGAATCCTTTTTATAATGTCTATACCGATCAGATTGAGAGGGTACAAAAAAGTTTTTTAAGTCAATGTTCTATAGATGTAAGCATCAATATTGTTCGTATAATGCTATATTAAATAAATACAAAATGTTAAATTTAAAACTCAGACGACAACAATTAGTAGCAATGTTATTATTTGACCTTTGCCTTAATAGATATGATTGCATTCCTGTAACAAATAAATTGCGATATTGTGTACCTACTGGATCACATGTAAGATCAACATGCTTCCGTCAAACATTTGCCCTTTCTTGTGTAGAACCAATGCCGGCAAAAGAGCGCCGTTGTATCGCTTAATGCAAAATTATAATGATCACTTTTGGGACATTGACATTTTTAATTACAGTGCTAACTCCTATAGAAGCAAAGTGATTAATAAGCTTATGAGTCGTGTTAACTGAAAACTAAATAAAATAAATCAAAACATAATTTAAATATATAATTGTTTGAAATCAAAACTAAAATGTAAACATTTTTTTTTCATTTTGTAATATTGCATATTATGTAGTAAGTCCTCCTTCACATCTCTCACTCTTGTAATTTATCATATAAATTATTATCTGAGGCTGGTGGTGTTGGCTTCACGAAATTCAAATTTTTTGGATTAATATTAGTTATTAAGCCTCTCTTGAAGTTATTACTGGTCCTTATATAAACTAAAAAAAAATTAACCTTAAAGAAGACCTAGGAACCGAGGCCCCGCAAACAGCAGTAACGGCAGAAAATGTTTGGACTACTGAAATGTTGGTGCGAGAAAATTAAGTATCTGGGCGTGTTTCAGAAATCGTTACTGGTGACATGGATCTATCAACATGATCCGGAAAATAAAAGGCAATCACCGGTTCGGGTCTACTCAGAAGAACAGTTACCGACAAAACTGCAAAGACAACGCCGGCAAGAAAATGGTGGCTAGTCTTTTTTTCGCGGAGCGGACATTTTTCGACTGGAAAATTGTAGTTCAGTCAACTCTGAATGGTAAACTATAGTTGCATTACCCAAAGCTTTTCAAACTGCGTGAGAGAGAAAACCAAAGACCGGGCTTCGGGGAATCATGCTACATCACAATAACGCCTCTTCACATACCTCTGTTAGAACAAAAGCATTTATTGAGGATTCTGGTATTGAAATTCTTAGTCACCCACCCTACAGCCCTGACTTAGCTCCTTGCAATTTCTTTTTGTTCAAGAGTCAAAGAAAAAATTAAATGAAAGTTTTTTTCAAGCGCAAAATTTTCGACCTGTCAGACTGGCAAAAGTGTTTTCAGAATTGGATTAAGCGAATGGAACTTTGTATAGAGCACGATGTAAAATATTTTGAAAAAAAAATGTAAAATAAATGATTAATAAAATAAATAAATATTAATAGCATATAGAATACTTTTTGTATATCTCAAAACATATTGAGTGTCCTACTTACAGTCTCTTAAAGTCCATTGGTGAACATGGTCTCCCCAAAAGATGGCCTTATTGGGTGGTATAAAATATTTCGAGGACATGTGAAGTCCATCAACATGCACTAGAACAGTGCAGCGAAATAATTTCCCCGTAATGCTCTCAGCTGCAATTAATTGTTATATGGCAGAGCCAAGTTGCAGCTGTATTATGGTTGTAGCAGGAATAAGTCGACTCGACCGGCGAAAAACCGCGCTTTCAAAAAACACCAGCGTAAAATGCAGCTCGATGCTGCTGTTTTAAGTGATGACTATTGAAAATCGGAGAACCTTTTTAGTGGATACGAGGCATTTCATCTTAGTCCTCAGAGGTAACAACGTATCTGCATTTGGTTTCTTAATCGAGGAATGATAATATAGAAGAGATGTATATAAACCACAGCATCAACTTGCCATCAGGTGTGCTTGCTTTTCAACCTAAATCTATATTAAAAAAAACTTTGTTTGATAAAAATACATAATATTACATATTAATTATAGATATTTAAATATTAAGACCATTTTTACTGGAAACTAGCGGCTTTGTCACATGAGAGTTTATGTTTCTGTTATGGTCTGTTGTAGCGAATTAATCATTTTCAGTAATAAAACAACAAGTCGCACGGTAGCTTAATTACAATTCAAACATATCGCAATACGTGCCGGGCAACCTCAAATGTAGTGTAACATGATTACCATTGCATAAAGTTTAAATTTACGGCCTACTAGGCCTCCTCTGATTATCGAAAAGGTTTTTGGGCTAGGAAAATTCCTAGGAATCGAAGTGACGTGCAGTTTTGTGGTCACTTGGAAGAGAAGGCTAAATTGGCCTCTAAAAAGCTTGGCGTGCTCAGCAGAGCGGGACAGTATTTCATGCCGGCACACCGCCTGCAACTTTACAAGGCGCAGGTTTGGCCGCACATGGAATACTGTTCCCATCTCTGGGCTGGGGCTTCCCAGTACCAGCTCCTTCCACTTAACCGCATCCAGCGCAGAGCGGCTCGAATCGTTGACGACCGAGTGCCTTCCAATCAGCTCGATTCACTGGCACTGCGAAGAGATGTACCATGGGGAGTGATCTGAGGAATTGTTCGGATTAATCTCAGGTGCCAAATTTTGTGAACGCACTACGCGGCTAACTTCCCGATACCAGCCACACCATCTGGACGCTTGGCGGTCCACCACTGTATGATTCACAAGAAGTGTTCTTCCACGTCCGACCTCTTTGTGGAATAGTTTACCATCGGCGTTTTTTCCGGATCTATACGACCTGGGGACCTTCAAGAAAAGAGCTTACTCCTTTCTACAGGGCCGGCAACGCACCTGCGATTCCCCTGGTGTTGCGGTTGATCATGGGCGGCGCTAGTCACTTAACATCAGGTGAGCCGCATGCTCGTTTGTGCCCTCTTCTATAAAAAAAATCTAAGACATGCAGATTTCCTCACGATGTTTTCCTTCAGACGTAATTAACAATTTCATTGGCGCCGGCAGGATTCGACCCATGAGGTTTTCCATGTTCATTCAGGCTAATTGCATGATAACACCAAAATGGAATAAGTGAGCTAACCAATAACATAAAAGCATATCACGATGTAACACCAGTCAGCTTTACTGCAAAATACTTTCCATACAATTTATAGCGAAACAACCCTCAAATGACTGAACTTTTATTTACACGATTACCTATTTAATGTTTTTTTCGATTGAACGGAATGGCAAGGTCTTCTAGTTTCTGCGGTTTTATTGTTGTTAGGCAGTTTTCTTTTATAGCTTCATCGTAATCAAGATGCTGTCCGATGAACCGTGTTTTATAGTGACTGAAAAAAAAAAACAACATGTAGAAGGAGTGACGCATGATACGCTTCCATCTCGGTTTGTTGTTTAAGACATCTTTACTTAAACCCGTCACGATACTAATATAGGTACGCATGTTTTGTGTGTTTGTATTTATTAATTTATTTATTACGATTTTAGGAGAACTTACAGCTAGTTTGGATGTATGAACAACAAAAGATAAATTTACAGAAGGCCAATTAAAAGTTTCAAGACACAATTACACAATAACAGATAATTTCAGAAGTAAAATGAAGTAAATAACAATACATGGTATATGAAATGCATATTAGTAAACGAAGAACTTATTATTCAGTAGATGCATATGTTACCTGCTTAAATAAGTCTACAGTGTGTATTTTCAACACGTCATGTAAAAAGGGTCTCCTTGATGGGGTCTACTTGAAGCGAGGCATTCCATCTTAGTCCTCACGGGTGAATCTTAGTCCGCACGGGTGACACGCATCTGCATTTTGAATTGTGATCGAGGATAGATGTAGATATCTATGGGCCGCTGCAACCACTAACCATCAGATAGACTGTGTGCTAGTTTGTCACCCTATCCTATAAAAAAAACACATTGCGTCACCAACCAAAAACGAAAGGACAGAACAACATCTGCCTGGCCAGCAAGTAAATAAATAAATATATAAATAAACGAACAAGTTTATAGTGTCCTCATAGTTGTAGAGAATGTTTACACATCGAAGAGTCCTAGGAAGAGTGTTATGAATGATTTGATATGACGATGAAGGTGAGTTTGATGAAGAAGTGAAGGTCCAAGGATTGGAGAAAGATTAGAATAATTTTGATGCTGCTGTGTATGCCTTTGTCGTGTAATAAATGGTATCCCATAGAAAATTTAATTTACCATTTATAAATTTAAGGTACCAGTTAGTTAATATATAAATAAAAACATTTTCATTACATATTATTAATAGTTATATACACGGTACATATAACTATAACATTTAATATTGTTATATTCATATCTTCCAATATCACTTTATTTCAGCAAGTAGTTTTCTTTTTAAACATAATTTCTTATCGGATACAGTAAGTTTATATTAAAAAATAAATATTAGGGTGAATTAAAGTATCATAATTATGTTATTACATATACGTGTATATATATGATACCTAAATTCAAATTAATAAATGTTATTTAACCTTAAATTTATAAAGCTAATGTAATGTAACCTTAAATTTATAACCTTAAATTTATAAAGCTAATGTAAATTAACAACGTCAGTGATAAAGCAGTTATATTTTTATCCTTGAAAACACTCAGCCTTTTCTAAGCAAATTTATCACCCCATGCCAAACAACACAATGAAGAGGGACGAAAATTGAACGATGCTTTATGAGTGTGAAGGCTAATAATTAAAGCAAGCAAGAGCAAATTGTTGTAATTATATTATCCACTTTTAATTTTATTTTAAAGGCAGATACAATATATAAATTAAGTAGCCAGCATGTCATCGGTACAGTGCCTCGCTCCAAGACTGGGTTGTGTTAGGGCCATGGAGAAAGAGAGGTGTTGATATAAAAAGTTGGTGCTCGCGGAGCCATCGCTCTGATCCACTGTTGGGCTTAGAAAGGCTGGTGCTTCTAAGTGCTTGATTTTCCTGGCCCTATAGCCTTATCTTATCTTTTCGTTGGGGCCCGCTTTGCAAGTGGAGTTGGAGGCTGTGGAGGAAACCTTGCGTTGCGTTCTGTTGAACTTTGCTTAATATGTAAAAGGAGGAGGAGTAGTCCCCTTCCGAGAGGGAGCCGATGTTGGTGGTGGTCTCGGGGTTGTCCCGCTAATACGTGATGATGGTGGATTAGCATAAAATTTTATTTGGTGCGAGTTTGTGGTAATGTGTAGGCATTTCCCCACGTGAAAATATATGAAATATTTCAGTCTGTATTGTATATTATTATTTACTTGGCTTTCGGATGGTAAATATTATTTTTGTGTAGTAATTTTAGACTGTAGTTGTATTTTACGCCTATACATTATATTATGCGATGTTAATTGTCAAATAAATATGTTCAATTATACACACTTTTATTTACATATTGCTGGCTTGTTATTAAGTTCTTTCCCCTTTTATTAATTTCCACCAAAAACATGAGTGCCCCATGCTGGGATCTGCTTTGTTCGATGATTTATATGCATTTATAGGCCACAGTAGCCACTTCTCCTCAGAGCGACTATAAACTTACTTGAAATTCTTTATATTTAAAAACTAGTGACTCTAACGTTAAAATAAATGCGATCGCTAATCAGTTCACTAAGCACGGTTAAAACTTTCAAAGGGCTATTGAAAACGAAAATAAGACCCACTGTTTTACTAACTGTAGCTCTCTTAATCACGGGACAAAAAGCCTAGCTTTGTATTAAGCCCATTTTTAAATGTCATCATCAAACCACCATTGTCATCATCAGCCCGAGAAACTTAAATGTTCAAGAGTATTTCTTTTAATATGAAAGAAATTTTATCTCCATATAAGAAATTTTCAGTGAATCGTTTTCGCAATATCCAGATCCGCAGCAATAATTTTCACTTATAAAGTCGAAGTGACAAACAAACTTACAGTCTACCTAACGGTAATAACTAATTCAGTCTGCGGATATCTGCTAACTTAAAACAAAGGAAGCTAGAGACGTGTTGTCAACTTTGAGAACTAAAATGAGTTACCTCACATTTTGTAATTATACTGGCTCTTTCACCCTTCGGACCGGAACACAGCAGTGTAAGCACTGATATTTGGTGGCAGATATAGGTAAGAGGGTGGAACCTATTCAGACAGACTCCTTGGCGGAAAAGATTTTCTACCACTTGGAGACATTTGTAGAGCAAATATTAGTCGTGCCATGCGGAACTCTAACCCGCGGCCCGTGAGCCGCAATAAAAGCTTAGATACCGCGCTACATAGCCTTTAACTAAAAATGGATTTATAATGGAAGTAACATAGTAATGTTACTTCCATTATAATTTTGTTAATCCATCACCTGGGTTGGATGTTTTTTTAAATAAAAAATCTCGGTTTATAATTTATTTTGTAATTAATTTAGTACAAATTAAAGCCTAAATCACTTCTGGCATTACTTTCTGTCTTAAGTTTTATTATGATCTTTTAAGTCATTCCAAAGATTAATCTGGATAAACATAGACAGACAGACCGATAGACAAACAGACAAAAGTTTTAAAATAGTTATATGTCTAAATGATATGTAAATAGCCCTGTAAGTTCAAGTCATCCATAAAGCAGCAATTTAGATATTACAGATAGATTATTCCATTTCATAGATGAAATACCTATTTCACTATTTGACGGACGGATACAATATCGACGGGATGATATATTGTAGCAATAGGCCGTCAGCCGCTCACACGCATATTGCTACTTTCGTAAATCAGTATTTGTTGATGGAATTTTCCTCTGATTTATGCGGTAACAAACAGATAATCGTATTACCTAATTCGTTTTCAATTTCCTCTAGTATTGTTCATGATAATTAGTAGTATTTATTGTTTATTATAGTTGACGTATTATGACAATGTTATGGAAACCGAACGTTCCGAAAATAATGTGTTAACTAGCATATTACAATTTGATTATTTACTTACATAAAAACAATTAAAATTATGAACTAGTTATATTTTGAGTATTATTACTACAGAGAAAATTTTGTAGAGTCTCTTAAATGACCAATATTTTTTTTTTTGAAATGTTGTCTGAACTAGGTTTAACCAACCAATTAGCTACCGTGGAGGAACAGTATAACAGTATTCAATACGTTTAAATAATACAAGTTTTACTGATTTTATCACGTATATTTTTATACCCGACGTTTCGAGTACTTTACAGCAACCATGATCACGGGGGGACTGAAACGTTCAACATCCAGATGTCATAGTTAACCGCGGTTACCACGGATTAAAACGTCTGTGAACACGTACAGGATCACTCACTACGTCAGTTTTGATAGACCATAAATCCTCGCTAAAGAACACCGATTCCTTCCAAGGATGATTCGCGAGGCTACTGAAATCAAAAAAACATCCTAATTTCAATAGAGAAGATGGCTGGGCGCTACCATCCGCTTGGAATCCTATAATTAATAAAATTAAATCTCAACCCAAGCATACTAGCGCAGGATTTCAAGATACTATAAGTTCGTACTGCATAGATCGGAACAAAAATTAAAATTTTAATCTGCTTTAATGTACTCGAAACGTCGGGTATATCAAAAAGTAAATATACGCGATAAAATCCGTAGAAACTTGTATTATTAAAAGTGTTCACTTTAATATAAGAAATCATTAAGTATTCAATACCCCATCTCGTCCCGTGGATGTCGTAAGAGGTAACAGAGGGGAACAAAAAAAAAACAAAGCAAATGGGCAGCATCGTCGTCTTGATAACGATTAAAAAATTGTGGCTGCCAACTCACCTGCCAAGCATGACTATCTATAATATCTAAGCTGTGAGGCAATATATGCGGAAGACCGATGTTCAGAGATGGACTTTTGAAGGACAATAACTTTTGATAATTAATCATAAAAAACATTCTCATATCTTTATTCAAAATTCGTGGCCCGATTTCGTCTCGTAGGTATCAAGGGTTAGCATGTGCAGAGCCAATAGAACAAAAAACCTTGGGTACAAGGTTGCTAGCATAGTATTGTGAGTTACTGTCCACCAAGCCATTGGTCTGATACCTAATCAGAACCAACGTTGACAAAATACAGACCAGTTGGTTTTTGGCCAGAATTATTTGATTGAATCTGTAAGTCATCATTCTCTTTATATTCATATACATGTATTTGAATAATAGTGTATATATATATATATATATATATATATATATATATATATATATATATATATATATATATATATATATATATATATACATCATTATCATCATCATCATCATTACAGCCCTTCATATATCGAAGTATGATACAACAGTACAAGATCAGCGTACTCACGAACTAAATAAACCAAGTTATTTTACCAACGAGTATTCAATTCACACTAGTAGCGATACTTCCTATCAACAGTTTCGTGTCAATCACAGGGAGTAGCATGTCTGCTTTTTAATTGTTGTTTTTGGCCCTTCAATTGTGTACAGTATTTCATTGTATATTATTTTACCCATCCAGTAATAACTTTTGCTAAAACGTTTACTTTTTGGTATTTCTTTAATTGTTATTCTATCCGGGTATTTTGTGCTCATGGATACCACTACTTTATTAGGTTTATAAAAACTCTTCCGGTGTCGTTTTGACAACTTCTAATATGTACAAACAAGGCAAGGGTTAAATCTCCAATACTTTGAATAAAGGTCGGCATAAGAGACCAACACCGTGAATGACTCGAAAATATTTTTGTGTCAAAGCAATAAGGATACGTTAATAAATTCTGTATACCTTTACAGACAGATATTACTCGTATTTACAATATATTATGCTGCTTTGGTACTGAAAGGGGCAATAACATAATCTCGACCTGATATGTGAAGATATCTATTTCTTATATCCGTTTTTAGTGTATTAATATTTCATTTTTTACTAACGTTATATAAAATTGGGCTATTCAATCTAAGTCCTCTGAGATGACGCATCTGTAGCCTTCTATAGAAGTTGGCTGCAGGTGTTCATGGTCTGAGTTACTTGAGTTATATAGAATAAGGTTCAAATTATTGTCAACAAGTGAAGTGTGTTGGCTGAAATTAGGATAACTTACACTAGAGTTACAACTAGTTACTGGTGCTACGAAACTGCACAACTCTGGCTGGTGAAACAACTCCTTGTATTTCCTGTAAATAACTGTTCAGAGTTTAGATGATTTACTTCTTATAAAAGTTAAGTAAAACTAAAGTGGCAGTTTCGCAATTTCTTTACTGAACTATTGTAAAAATAATTAACGATGGTTAAAGTAGTTCTACCTGTTTTTATTTTTTAAGCCACATACGTAGATATAGGAAATCGAGAATGGATTGGTGCTTTGTAGTAAACTTTTAATGCAACCCTCTTCTTTGAAGTGGATAGTTCGTTTTTAGAGTTCCGTAGTCAACTAGGAACCCTTATGGTTTCGCCATGTCTGTCTGTCCGTCTGTCCGTCCTCGCTTAATCTCTGTGACCGTTAGCACTAGAAAGCTGAAATTTGGTACCAATATGTGTATCAATTACGCCGACAAAGTGATAAAATAAAAATTGGAAAAAAATGTTTTATTAGGGTAGCCCCCCTATATGTAAAGTGGGAAGTGATTTTTATTTTAATTTCAAACCTAACGTGTGATATATTGTTGGAAAGGTATTTAAAAATTAATAGGGGTTTACTAAAATCATTTTTAGATAATGTCAATAATTTCGGAAATAATAATCGCTCCAAAAGTAAAAAAACAATGTGTCCCCCCCCCCTCTAACTTTTGAACCATAAGTTTAGAAAATATGAAAAAAATCTGAAAAGTAGAACTTTATAATGACTTTCTAGGAAAATCATTTTGAACCTGGATGGAAACAACAGTACCCACTACCAGGAGTAGTTGCAGGAGCGCGGAGCGCTGCTGGAGCGCGAACATAATGGATACCCACCTTTAAACTCATAAGTGGGAACACTTATTGTGAAGGACGGGAAACTACGGAACCCTACACTGAGTGTGGCCCGACACGCTCTTGGCCAGTTTTTTTAGTATTTGGAACACTAAGGCTATGTGAAAATCAGTTTGTTTGTTTTGTATGTAAATGCTATTGTACATAGACACCGACATTTTTATTCTCGATATTAAATCAAAGAGTAAATGCGTTCTCACCGCTAATGAAATGCCTCCTTACGAGGTCTCCATTTCTGGTAACTCTAGGGTATAAAGTAATAAATAATATTTTGCAAAAAAAAGTATTGATGCAAAAACAAATACAAATGATACTAATGATCTACCACACAAAACATGCGTCGATAATTCCCTTCCGTAATACTAAGCAGCATTTTCAATTTATTTAGCCCCTCTTATGTCTAAACGCCATATTCTGGCGTCTCAAATATTATGCACATATGTCAAATATTTTACGCTGGTATTCTGTGAGAGCGTGGTCCTACCCTGGTCGAGCCGAACTATTTGTGCTACAACCATTTTACACAGCGTAGCTCTACCACGAAACGTAATGAGAATTGATCAACACAATTTATCACAAATTCTGTAAGAGCATTTAAATAGTACTATTGTCGCCATCTTGGAAATGTCAAAAAAGATAAGTTTTTATCTTTCCTTTGGCCCCACGCAAGGGACGAAGGGATATATCTACTTTTTATGTCAAACTATATACTTCTCCTTTTCTCTGTTGCCGTGCTCTGGTATAAGGATGATGATGAAGATAATTATAACCCTTGTCAGTGGATATGATCAGGATAAAACTTTTGTCCCCAGCCCATGCCAGCCCCGCGGGTGAGTGAGTATACATTATATCTGAGGGATAGACTTAATTATATTTAAGTCGTTAGTGCAGTTTTATATTTAATGACTTTTTTGCTATTTTAATTCTATGTGTTTTACTCGATTATCTTCAAATCACCCCATCACATTAGTCTATGAATAGTCATAGATTGGAAGCAGCAATTGGACAAGTAACAATTTCCTTTAATCTCGAGCACACCGCTACAGTCACGTAAAATAAGAGTTCTGATTTAGGTCACGAGTTTACCACCTTAAGGGTTTGCAGTCATAAAGTTTCAACGAAGGTCATTTTATGATATATATATAGGGTAACCGTGAAGTGAAATATTTGCAAATTTTTATTAATTTTTAAGTACACTGGCACGATAAAAAAGTTTTTAAATAAATTGATCAATTTCCAATGTTTCAGTTAGGACTTACTTAAAACACGATATTCATGTCACAACTATACCGATAATTGTTGGGGGCACTAAGCTCGAAGTTGTTGACGAGTATGTTTACCTGGGACAAATAGTCCGCCTAGGTAAGTCCAACTTCAGTCGAGAGGTCAATCGACGGATTCAACTTGACTGGGCAGCATTCGGGTATTACGACAGATCTTCTCGTCAGCTATACCTGAAAACCTGAAAACGGGACTGTACAACCAGTGCGTGTTGCCAGTGATGACTTATGGCACTGAGATTAATCTGTAATTATTTCAAGGAAATGTCTCAGCGCTCTCAAAGTAGCACCCGAATCCCGAGGGTGTAGTACGAAGTGACAGAGGGGAAACTGAAACAGGAGATGCGGTGCGGAATGATTTAAATTCACTTTTTACTGACTCTGAGACCTATCCAGCTGTAAAAGCCAAAAGGCTAACAGCATTAATATCGATTAAAACTAGTTTTTGATTACGAACCAACAATTACTTGACCATGGCTAGTCTGTGTCAATCAATAGGGAATTAATAATTTTATTACTTTATAATTTATAGTATCTGACGTAGGGAGTTCACTATAATTCTTAGTATGAATTTTGGAGTGCCATATTTTACAAAATGCTTCATTAATGATGATGATAATCATATGTAATTATATTATAATGATTATGATAATTCATAATAATAACCTATGATGTTTATGAGATGTCTATGAGGTGACCGTAACATGACACGGTAGTATGATTATCATTATATGTTGTGTGTCGATAATAATTTGTTATTTTATTCAAAATAAAAAAGACGTGTGGCACTCGGGGACTGCCGCGGTAAAGCTATTGCATAGCATTTTTTATCAACTTATGCAATTATAATTAATTATTTATTTTATTTATGCAGTTAACTTTTTGAGCGTGGTGACCGATAAGAAAACAATTTTTTTCTTTCAAATCTAATCTGAACCAGAATCATAAAACTGTAATATTCGGGCTAAACGAATCTAATAAAGATCTGTTATTTTTGTCTCCTGCAAAAAAAAACAGACTATAGGAATCTATCGAATACCTACATAAACAAAATATCACCTATAAATAAATTATTACGAAGCGGAATAACTAATAAGAGTGGCAACGTCGCACTATACAAAGGAATTGCGTTAAGACGACACCTCGAAAGGGCTATCGCCGGACTGATCCGAGTGAATGCATAATTTCTATAAAAACTTGAAAAAACGCCCTCATAAGGTCTAAAATAGCGTAGCGCCCGCGACGATTAAAAGTGCTTAGAAATTCTCAGAAACTTTAAAATATTTTTGTAAAAATTATTGATTTGAGTAATCAAAATAATGAGCAAGTAAATTATGAATGTTAATGTTATGAATATATTTGAGTGATTTCGAAGCATATAGATTAAATAATTTCGTTGTAATTTCAACTATAGTGGTTTTTTAGAGGTGTTTACGCAAATAATTATGATCGAGTCAAAATTATACTATCGTGTTTTTGAGCAATCAAATTCAAGATAAAGACATGAATTTACCTATATCAAAATTTCACTTCCCTTAGTGGTGTCATAGTCCTATCAATTATTTTATTATTATAATAGTACATGATATTCCCCTTAAAATGACACCAATATGAATAATATCTTATATCTATATCTACAAATAAATAAAATTGAAGTGTCTGTTTGTAATGTTAAAATAACAGCTTTTTATTAAATGCTTATGAAAGTACTAGTAACAAAAACACAATTTTTAAATTTTTTGTCTGACTGTCTGTCTGTCTGTCTGTCTGTCTGTTTGTTCCAGCTAATCTCCGAAACAGCTGGATCTATTTTGACGGGACTTTCAGTGGCAGATAGCTGATGATATAAGGAATAACTTGAACTACTTTTGTTTTAGAAAAAGAATTAGGGTTCCGCGCAAAAAAATTAAAACCCATGAAATCCATAGAATAACTAGTACTCAATATAGATAAATGTATACTTATTTTTATTTATTTATTATTTTAATAAATAAATAAAAATAATTATTAATAATTTCTAGACACATCTCAACAGATATTTCGTTAATAAATTGCTATCAATACTGAAGCATTCTTTTATATTTAGCATCCATTTAACACAAAAAAAAACTGATAAGAATACTTTTTAAACAACATATAATCAATAAACGATAATCGCGTATAGTGAATTTCGAGGTAAATTATTATATGTAAACGTTTTTGAATCGTCGTAATGATACATATTTCCTAAAGAAATTATCTCCACAATTAATTTGATGTAAAATAGCATTAGAAATAACGTATAAAAACGGAGAAATTATCAAATTTTTGATCAAGTTCCTAACCAGTACACAAACAAAAATGGCGAATAGTCATTTTCATATTTTTTTGAGAAATAACGTATAAAAACAGAAAAATGATCAAATTTTTGATCGAGTTCCTAACCAGTACACAAACAAAAATGGCGAAATGTCATTTTCACATTTTTTTCTATATAGTTATTTGTTACAGAGTACACAGATAAAATTCACTCTCATAGATGACAAATTTCAAACACCACAATCTCTAATTTTTTACTCTGCTATTGTTATGGCCTCTAGTTACCCGGGCAAAGGTCGTAGAACCCGGGCCCACCAGGGGTTCAACTCGACGAGTAACAGGAGGTCGGCCTAAATGGCTTGTGGAATATGAGACAATAGTGGTTAAAAAGGAACCAAACAAGACTTACCTATTTCGTCGACGTAGGGTCAAACCTAGAAAGATTCAGGTGTAAGTATATGTGTGTGATAGTGTTATGCTCAGTACGTGTTATATTATGTAACCTGACTTCCCGCTGGTTGCCGAACAGCAGATCCCAAGGCTTCACCTCTATTCCAGTATGGGATCCATCGAAGGGGCAAGCCGTCACAGAAACTTCAGAGTCTACGAAATTACGCTCGTTTATCACTCATTAATTATAGTTAAGTCAATTGTCACTAGGTTAATCCAATCAAATTCAACCAGATTTAACCGAACTCGCGTTATAACGAACTCACTATTTGTGAAAAATACTGTATCACCGGACCGCATCACAAAAAACTCAGGTTCGCGCAGTACATACGTCAGGGCGGCCGTACGGCAATTATATTAACAAGACGCGCAACTACTCAGTTCCACGCTCAACGGCAAAATTTGTCACTTATTATTTATTATGCCGTGTAGTGGCGGTTAAGAATATCCACTACCCCATATCTTCCCGTGGGTGTCGTAAGAGGCGACAGAGGGAGACAGGCAGGAGATGGGCAGCAGCATCTTCCTGATGACAACTGTGACGTAATAAAAAACTGCGGTTGCCAACCCGCTCGCCAAGCGTGGCAACTACGGCAAATACCCCCCAATGAACAAATACACAAAAAGACGGCCCCCAGTCCCCGGCGGCCCCGCTATTCCTGGCTACGGTGGCGACCATGGTAACGGCGGGGCAGGAGGTGCTAAGAATCTCCGGTGGAGGTTCGGTTGCCACCTACGACGACTCGACCTGGCAACATATAACGCACGCACCCTGAGGACTGACGAGAAGATACTGGAGCTGGAAGAAGAGGTAGACAAGTTGCGCTGGCATATTATTGGATTATCCGAGGTCCGAAGAGAGGGGGAGGACACGGCAATCCTCGAGTCCGGCAACTTGTTCTATCACCGGGAGGGCGACCATCTGTCCCAAGGAGGTGTCGGATTTATCGTCCACAAGTCTCTCGTCAACAACGTTGTAAAGATTGGGAGTGTGTCGACGAGGGTCGCGTACCTGATACTCAGAATCACCAAACGGTATTCGCTGAAGGTCATTCAGGTTTACGCACCAACCTCGGCACACCCCGATGAGGAGGTGGAGGAAATGTATGAGGATATTTCCAGAGCCATACATTCCTCCAAAACCCACTACACGGTGTTGATGGGAGACTTCAACGCAAAACTAGGCACAAGAGAAAGCGGTGAGCTGAAGGTAGGGAAATTTGGAGTAGGGCAACGGAACCGAAGGGGCCAGCAGCTGGCCGACTTTATGGAGAAAGAGGGACTCTTTATGATGAACTCTTTCTTCCAGAAGCGGCCCCACAGGAAGTGGACCTGGTCGAGCCCCGACGGTTCGACAAAAAATGAGATTGACTTCATTATGACGACCAGACGCCAACTGTTCAGTGATGTCTCAGTGATCGCAAGGGTGAAAACTGGCAGCGATCACCGAATGGTTAGAGGCACACTGAACCTAAACGTTAAGTTGGAGAGGTCTCGTCTAATGAAGTCAACGCTCCGTCCCCCTCGTGCTCTAATCCAGAATCCCGAAACCTTTCAGCTCGAGTTACGTAACCGCTTCCAGTGCCTAGAAGATTGCAATGCAGTGGACGATATGAACGACAAGCTCGTGGAAACTGTCCATGCGGTCGGAGCTAAGTTCTGCAAGACCCGCCGCAGAAGAACACAAAAACTCTCCGATCACACTCTTAATCTCATGGCTGTTAGACGGGAGATGAGGCTGCAATCGTCAACAGATTTGACAGCATACAGGCAACTGAACAGACAGATCTCCAAATGCATGCGGCGAGACTTACGCAACTTTAATACTTCTCGTATTAAAGAAGCGATCGAGCGGAACCAGGGCTCCAAAGTCTTTGCCAGAGATCTGTCTGCCAGAAAGAGCCAACTGTCAAAGCTGAAGACTGAGTGTGGCAACATCGTTTCCGGGACACCTGAGATTTTGAGTGAGATTGAGAGGTTCTATGGGCAGCTGTACACATCATCGTTGGAGCCACACGCAAGTGTGAGTAACGATCCAAGAGCAAGTCTTATCCGACACTATTCCGATGATATCCCGGACGTCAGTCTAAGCGAGATTAGAATGGCTCTCCAGCACCTTAAAAACGGCAGGGCCCCAGGCGAGGATGGAATTACAGCGGAGCTTCTGAAAGCGGGTGGAACACCGGTACTTGTAGTCCTTCAGAAGCTCTTCAATTCCGTCCTCCATGGTGGCACTACTCCAGAGGCGTGGAGCAGAAGTGCGGTGGTCTTGTTCTTCAAGAAAGGCGACAACGCTCTCTTAAAGAACTACAGACCGATTTCCCTTCTGAGCCGCGTCTACGTGCTGTTTTCGAGAGTCATTACGAATCGTCTCGCACGCAGACTTGACGACTTCCAGCCTCCCGAACAAGCCGGTTTCCGAAAAGGCTTCAGTACCATAGACCACATACATACCCTGCGGCAGATTGTACAGAAGACTGAAGAGTACAATCTGCCACTTTGCCTGGCGTATGTGGACTATGAGAAAGCCTTTGATTCCGTCGAAATTTGGGCGGTGCTACAGTCCCTTCAGCGGTGCCAAGTTGACTGTCGGTATATCGAAGTGCTGAAGTGTTTGTACAGTAGGGCTACGATGGCTATCCGAGTACAGAACCAGAGCTCGAAACCTATCCAACTGCAGAGAGGTGTAAGACAGGGTGACGTTATATCCCCGAAACTCTTCACCGCTGCATTGGAAGACGTCTTCAAGCTACTGGACTGGAAAGGATACGGTATTGACATCAATGGCGAGTACATCACTCACCTTCGATTTGCCGACGATATAGTCCTTATGGCAGAATCACTGGAGGACTTAAGCACTATGCTCAATGACCTCAATAGTGCCTCCCAACGGATAGGTCTTAAGATGAACATGGACAAAACAAAGATCATGTTCAATGTCCATGTCACACCTATGCCGGTAGTTGTTGGGAGCACTATGCTTGAAGTTGTTGACGAGTACGTTTACCTGGGACAAATAGTCCGACTAGGTAAGTCCAACTTCGACCGAGAGGTCAATCGACGGATTCAACTCGGCTGGGCAGCGTTCGGGAAATTACGACATATCTTTTCGTCAGGTATACCTCAATCTCTAAAAACTGGATTGTACAACCAGTGCGTGTTGCCAGTGATGACTTATGGATCTGAGACGTGGTCCTTCACTGCTGGCCGTATGAGGACGCTTAAGGTCGCTCAGCGAGCTATGGAGAGGGCTATGCTCGGAGTTTCTCTGCGTGATAGACTAAGAAATGAGGATATCCGCAGTAAAACCAGAGTGACCGACATAGCCCAACGGATTAGTAAGCTGAAGTGGCAATGGGCCGGCCATATAGCTCGAAGAACCGATAACCGATGGGGAAGAAAGGTTCTCGAGTGGCAGCCTCGTACCGGTAGGCGTAGTGTAGGGCGACCCCCCACTAGATGGAGTGACGACCTGGTAAGACATGCAGGAAGTCGATGGATGCAGGTGGCTCAGGACCGTGCTTTGTGGCATTACTTGGGGGAGGCCTATGTTCAGCAGTGGACTTGTGAAAGGCTGTAATGATGATGATGATGATGATGATTATTTATTGTCCAAAAAAAGACAATTGTCTTTAAATTCAAATGGCACGCTCTATTATAATCAATAAACGATAATCGCGTATAGTGTATTTCGAGGTAAATTATTATATGTAAACGTTTTTGAATCGTCGTAATGAAACATATTTCCTAAAGAAAATATCTTCACAATTAATTTGATGTAAAGTAACATTAGAAATAACGTATAAAAACAGAAAAATTATCAAATTTTTGATCGAGTTCCTAACCAGTACACAAACAAAAATGGCGAAATATCATTTTCAGATTTTTTTCTATATTCTATACAGTTATTTGTTACAGAGTACACAGATAAAATTCACTCTCACAGATGACAAATTTCAAACACCACAATCTCTAATTTTTTACTCTGCTATCTTCAGCGCTGTACACGAACGGAACGATGTCGTTGAGAGCCGTGGTAGCTCACATGGTTAGCGCTCGTTATAGGTATCACAGTACGGGAGCAACCCGGGTTCGATCCCCACTGGCACCAATGAAATTGTTGCGTGCTGATTTAGCTCCGTTGTCAGTTGGAAAGTCTGTTTTTCTGGGCCGTTTTGTTTTGTTACACTGACATCTTGCAAGTCACCTAGGGACCTAGGAGGTTGTCGGTTGCTTACTTTTTATTTTTCTTTAAAATTTTCGTCGGTAAAATAACATATTTATAAAAGTAAAAAAAGTAAAGTTACAGCCTATATACGTCCCACTGCTGGGCACAGGCCTCCTCTAATTTCTGAGAGGGTTTTAAGGCAAGGAAATGTCCGTCACGCTGCCTCAATGCGTATTGACGAACTTCACATTTCTTCGAAATATATATTTTTTAATTTCTCAGACATGCGCTACCAGCATGCGACGACGCGGCCCGCACCTTGCCGCCACTTGCGTTTGCCGCGCTTTGTCTCATCACAGAGTAGCGAAATCACATTATGTAATATGTAGATAAAACTTAAAACTTACCGTGATAAATGTATACCCTTTTGTTTGTAATATTTTTTTAGACCTGTCTTCAATCGTTTCTGCTTATTCCCCATGTTTTACAAACTAAACTTATACATTAATAAAACTGTACAATAAATATAACTATAAAACACTACTATTAAACAAGAATCAGAAAAAACCTACTCCACTATTAACAAAATTAAATTTTTGCAGTAATATTTTACGATTTTATTTCGTAGTGCTGAGCTCTCGCAACGCGGCGTACGTCCACCTAGCAACACGATGCGCCCCGCACTGAATTCGTGGACGAATGCGGGGGTGATATAGACGCAGTATTTAATCGGGACGCATTTTTAATTTATTATCATAAAAATAATACATATTTCTAAAAAGTAACCAAACCAAATTATTTTATTTTGTATTGCAAAGCAGTAGAAATTTTTTTTATATTCCTTTGATAAACAATGAAGGAATAAAGTGGTTTCATCTCAACGATTTGGAGGTGATTTGGGTATTTTTTTATTTATTATGTGACACCGATAGAAAAATTATGGCTTAACCATATTACGTATCAGATCATGTAGATTACTAGCTATTTTTTTCATATGTAATTTCTCTGTAAGTGTCGACGAAAAGTTGGTTCATCTGCACGCTTTTTTCAAGCTTTTTGCGAGAGAGCAGCCTTAATAATAAATGCACTTTGTTCATTCATATTCAAAATTTCAAAACTCTTCGACAAAGACTGAGGAAAAGAAACGACGTTAGACCATCGTTAGACAATGCACGGCCTTCAAGCCACACCTCCGTGCCCGTCGGAGAGCATGAGGTTTTTTTCGTTACGAAATTTCTGGATTTTCCCGCACTCAAGGCCCGCGATAGAAGCTATGCAATAGCTTAATAATTCATTTTTTCACATTTAATGCCCATGTGAAAAAAAAAACAAAAGCCTATTGCTTTTTGACTCAATTTTTTTGACATCATAGACATTAGAGGAAAACATAAAAGAAGAATCGTCCTCCAATCTAATATAACTGCCATGCTTTCTGGGTCAAATATAATAATTTCCTCTCAATGAAGGACTAAGACCCAAATTTTGACTCATTCCATTGGCTTCTCTCCATCCGGTTAGGAAGTGTCAATTTATATTTCTAACGGTTTTCTGCGTTTATATATTTTTGCAATATTATTATGTACCATCTAAGGTCAGAAACTTGCCACTGAATATATATATATATATATATATATATATATATATATATATATATATATATATATATATATATATATATATATATATATATATATATATATATATATATATATATATATTAACCTCATTTTACTGATAGCAAGCAAAATGGTTTATGCACAAATATGTATAGTCATATCATAAAAATGTTATAGTGTTCTTATGTATTTTTACATAATTTCCTCTTACTACAACAATTTTATTTTTGTTGCTAACATAATATTTTGGTAATCAGTGTATGCATCTGTCAACATAACTCTGTTATGCGTTTACTATATCTAGTTTTAGTATATGAACATGGACAAAACAAAGATCAAATTGTTGGGAGCAATATGCTCGAAGTTGTTGACAAGTACGTTTACCTGGGACAAAAAGTCCGACTAGGTAAGTCCAACTTCGACCGAGAGGTCAATCGACGGATTCAACTCGACTGGGCAGTGTTCGGGAAATTACGACACATCTTCTCGTCAGGTATACCTCAATCTCTGAAAACTAAAGTGTACAACCAGTGCGTGTTGCCAGTGATGACTTACGGATCAGAGACGTGGTCCTTCACTGCTGGCCGTATGAGGACGCTCAGGGTCGCTCAGCAAGCTATGGAGAGGGCTATGCTCGGAGTTTCTCTGCGTGATAGACTCAGAAATTAGGATATCCGCAGTAAAACCAGAGTGACCGACATAGCCCAACGGATTAGTAAGCTGAAGTGGCAATGGGCCGGCCATATGGCTCGAAGAACCGATAACCGTTGGGGAAGAAGGGTTCCCGAGTGGCAGCTTCGTGCCGGCAGGCGTAGCGTAGGGCGACCCCCCACTAGATGGAGTGACGACCTGGTAAGACATGCAGGAAGTCGATGGATGCAGGTGGCTCAGAACCGTGCTTTCTTTGTATTCTTTCATCAAGTCTTTGAATGCTCCGATAAAGTTACGTCATTGATCGCTGTATAAATGTTTGAGGATGAATTTTCTGGCGCAAAAACGTCGAAATGCTGCCAGAAACCCAAGCCTAATTCTTCGCACATTTCTGCTTTTTTTGCACAAAGCAACAATTTTCCCGTATATATAAGGCTGCGTTCACACGGGTCTTTTTGTTCTCTAACTCCGGCAATTGGTGTGTTTCATTTTTGATAATGTTTGAATCAAATGTCAACAGCCATTTCGGACCATGCAGTCATAAAGGATGTTCTGATAATTGGTGTGATGACAGTCCTCTTGTAGCGCAATCCGCAGAGCTATCTCCAGATCGAACATGGTGCCAAGATGATGATGAGATAACATTGAGTATTGTAGGTACTCTGTTGACAACAAACTGTTCCCATCTATTAACGTCAAAATTTCACCAACCAAGAACTATCATAGAATTAATCCGTGCGTTATTTTTATTACGTATTTTTCATAATTTGTGACAGTAGAATGCACCACAAAGCTCAAGTTTAGCTTGTTCTTTAAAGGTACCAACTTTGTTTTAGCGATCACAAGCGTCGATATAAACTCGCCCTTATGATTTTCCGTAACTGCTTAAATAGCACTAGCGCAAATCTTTTCTGACCTACAACAAAATCCATAGAATACGTAATGATTCTTGTCACCTAAGTATCTCGTGATTTGATCCGGTCTATGTTTTGAAAATCACGCTTCAGCTTTATCCACTCGTGAGTTATTTTTTCAGCCAAGCATGTATCCCAATCAGCTGCCTCTTCAGACCAAGTTCGTTGAAGTAGAAGCTTAGCTCAGACAGAAAGTGGATAACTGTATCTCATAGGATCATACACCTTTGAGATATTTGATAAAAGCTCTCGTTTTGTTATGACGTCGTTACTGGTCTCATTTTCGAATATGTTCTTGAACACAAATACGTCAGATGAGAGGCGTTCGGCGTAGGCCTAAGGTCTTTCGGTTTTCTAAACCTAAGAAGTCCAGCGGTGTATCCAGTTGATCTGCTGACAGATCTTCAATCAGTTCCTTTGCATTACTGAACCATTTGCGAATATTCATTCCGGCGCCCTTCAGTATATCGATTATCTCTCTTTGTAACTGTTTCGCTTGAGAGATATCATTGTAGCCTTTTAGAAGGTCACCCATGTATAGTAACGTTATTAGTGCAGCAGCAGCCAGGGGAAACTTGTACGCGTCATCTATAGTGCTTTAAACTTAGCATTGCGAGGTAGGGGACTGCCTTCGTACCGTAGGTGACTGTTGTTAGTTGGTACTCCTTCAGGGGTTCTTTTGGTGTGCTCCTCCGAATAATGTGGTGTAGGTGTTGATCAGGTTCTCGAATCATTATTTGGCAAACATCTTCTCCATATCCGTAGTTATGACGTATTTGTGTAGACGACACCTAAAGATGAGATGTTGTTAGTCCTTCTGTAGGTTAGGACCACTTTCCATTAAGTCATTGAGGCTGTGTCCACTAGATGTTTTTGATGCACCACGGAAAACTGTTCGATGCCTTGTCGTAGTGGAATCAGTTGCCTCAACACCGTAATTTGGGAATAGTTCACGACTGCACTGTATTTTGTAACCGGAGATATGTGACCTTGTTGCTCGTAATTTCGCATAAATTTTTTCTAACTTTCAGCAAAGGCTTCATTTTTTGACATCTTTCCACTTTGAAGAAAGAAGACTAGAATTGTGCAATAGACCTTGATTTAGATTCACCTAGATTATGTTCGTGTCCAGGCTTCATCGGGCGAGCTACATCATATCTTCCGTTAGATAGTCGTCTTGTTGTGGACTGTACTGCAGCTACAGCTGCTGAATTGGCACCAGACGAACAGTATTGCTCACAATACTCTTCGACTGGTGTCAATTCAGCAGCTGAGTCACTGATATCTTCGTGCTCCTAGCACTGAGAAATCTCTAATGAGTCGGTAATTACAACATGACATTTGATCGTTTTCACGTTACCCGAAAGTACCCAGCCCAGTCTTGTCTGTTGAGACTATTGGTGCCATGTTTGGGCCTTTGATCAGACCGCTCATGATGATCTCAGAGTATATGCTTGCGTTTAGTAGCAGATCGATAGGCTTAGAAACGTTGTACTCGGGATCAGCCAGTAGTATACGTTGCAGGTGAGGTCACGACTCTTAGGTAAATGACATATTTGGCAGATTGTTGATAAAGTGTTTGATAAGTAATGCTTGAATTGTGAACTCATAGTCTTGGTAAATGGATTGACATTAAAGCGTGACGACTCCGTTTCCTTTTTTCGATCAATTTCCAATGCCAGATACAAATACGTGATAGTGTTGTCGAGGTAAGCGTAGCATCTGGATGGCGTTCTCATATATCAGTGAAATTTGATAGCCCTGATTCAGAAGGCATCTCAAGGTGATATACGTGCCATCAGAAGCTTTGACCGTGATAGATAAGGTCGTCAATTATAGAAGCTCCTCTTCATCTGTAGCGACGTAATTAACGCTATGTTGC
Organism: Parnassius smintheus behrii; assembly: GCA_036936625.1. Lineage (NCBI taxonomy): Eukaryota > Metazoa > Arthropoda > Insecta > Lepidoptera > Papilionidae > Parnassius > Parnassius smintheus. The sequence goes on from JAUPFT010000015.1 coordinate 39,280,245, forward strand.
TCAGTATTTTCTTGCGTTGACACTTAAGGTATTTGCGCAACTGAAGCTGTAGGTACGGGCAACGACCCCGCGGTCTCGTTAGCCTGCCTATTTGCTGACTACGTATTAAAGTTCATATTCGCATATGCGTCATGTAACATCGTGTTATGACTCTTTTGACAAACTTTGTATAGACAATTGTGGCAATAATTTATTTTTTTGTCGGTTATTAACCGATCGTCCGGTGTCAATTTGATGAATTTGCTATATTTGTATAGATAATGACTGTTGTTGCAAATAGGACAATTAGAAACGCACGTCGAAACAGCTTGAAATTTTCTGTTCATAAATTTTCCATAGCGATTACTACCAACTTATTAAAAATGAGGACTGTATGGCTTGCTGTTAACCACCTTTTTTGGTAATTTATGTTAGAAGATATTAAGATATAATGAACACATTTAACTAATAGTTTTAACAGTGGTAGAGCCACGCAGCAGCTTTGCTGTACGGGCCGACTCAAACCGGGGTGGTACCACGACCTCACAGAATACAGGCGTGAAGTGGAAGCTCTGCTTCCGCGTTTTGTCTGGTGAGTGCAGGTAGCCGGAGGCTCAAATCCCCGCCCCCCCATCAACATGGTAGCGGAATTAAATGATCATAGATTACCCCAGGAGGGTACCAACACCTCTGGAGAATCCCTCCCTGAGCATTCACGACCATGTTTATCCACTCCTGAGCGTGGTGGCTCAGGCTGCCCGCGTATTCTGGGGGGAGGGCGAAATTCCGCTCAAGACTACAACTGCTCGGGGCAAACGGAGCAACAAGACCAAGGCGACCCTTGCCACGGTATCCGTGAATTTCTGCAATATCAGGGGACTTCACTCTAACACAAACGCCGTCGTCAACACACCATTTCAAGACGGCGAGGCCAGCTCTGCTCTTTCTGACCGAGACGCAGGTGTCCACTCCGGGTGATGTCTCGTGTCGTATTTACCCGGGGTACAAACTGGAACACTCCTTTGTGCCTCCGGCTATTGAGTCTGCGTTTACGTCAGAGAGAACATCTGTTCTCGACGCCTCGTTAGTCTTGAAGGTTGGGACCTGTCCATCCTTTGGCTACGCGTAGACAGCGACGACCTCCGCGCGTCTACGGGTGCCTCTATAGGCCCCACAGCGGTAATGACGAAACAGACCGACTCTTCGACCACGTCCGAATGGCTACAGATTCGTTGCTACAGCAGATCCCCTCCAGAGATCATGAGAGAGATCAGAGATCATGATCCTCGAAGATTTTAACGCACATAACGCCGAATGGCTTGTTTCACGTTTAACTGATCATGCGGGGAGATCTGTTTATGATTTTGCCTTGGAATATGGTCTGAAACAACTGGTTACTTCGCCTACGAAGATTTCAGATGTGGAGGATGATGCACCATCTCTATTGGAACTTCTGCTGACCTCTCACCCGGACGGATATCAGATTTCCGTCGACGCCCCTTTAGGCTCCTCGAACCATTGTCTTGTCCGGAGTGTCGTGCCACTTACGCTGAAATCGCAGTTGCATTCTGCAGGCTGCCGCCGTGTTTTGCACTATAGATCAGCCGATTGAGACGAGATGCGGTCTTTCTTTGCATCATACCCTTGGGTGCGGGTTTGCTTCTCGCCGGACGATCCCAACATTGTTGCGGATTCTGTCGCTGATGTGGTACTTCAGGGTATGGAACTTTTTATTCCTTCCTCTGAGGTGCCTATTGGAGGCAAATCTCAGCCATGGTTTGGTCGCTCTTGTAAAATAGCATCATGCTATAAGCAGGAGTGCTACCTGGGCCTGGGCTGACTGCGTCCCGGGGGATGTAAACACCAGCGCTCCAAGAAAGAAGTATAACTCCGCCTCTAGGACCTTCAAAAGAGTCGTTGCCAAGGCAAAGTCGGAGAACATAGGCAGAATTGATGAGAAACTAGTTCGCCTTCCTTCTGGAATCCATGCATTCTGGTCTCTCACCAAGGCTGTCCAGGGGAATCTCTGTCAGCCATCTCTTCCATCTCTGCATAGAGAGGACGACTCATTGGCCCATACCGCAAAGGAGAAAGCCGATCTGAAAGGCTCTTTCTTTGCGTAAAACTCGACTCTCGATGACGGGGGGAGTACGCTGCCGACCATCCGGCGGTGTGAGCGCTCCATGCCGGAAGTGCACACACACTTCACACAGCGCTTGGTTCGCAAAGCACTCCTCTCCCTGGACATCCACAAGTCGAGTGGGCCTGACGGAATCCCCCCAATTGTGCTGAGGACGTGTGCTTCAGAGTTGGCACCGGTTTTAACGCATCTTTTCCGGTACTCCTACTCCCTAGGCGTAGTTCCAAAATCATGGAAGACAGTTTTCATCCACCCGATCCCTAAAAAAGGCGACCGCTCAGACCCGTCCAACTGCCGGCCGGCAAAATGGAGTCTATTGTTAACTGCCAACTCATGAGGTACCTTCAGGATCACCAGCTGATTAGTGATCGCCAATACAGTTTTCGCCGTGGTCGGTCAGCTAGTGATCTTCTGGTCTACCCAACTCACAGATGGGCGGAGGTAGTATAGTCCAAGCGGGAGGCAGTATAGTCCAAGTGGGAGGCAGTAGAGTCCAAGGAGGAGGCATTGGCCGTGAGTTTGGACATTGTGAATGCCTTCGATCGGGTTTGGCACTTCTGCCCATAGGAAGCTCCCTTCCTATGGGCTTCCCGAGAAATTGTGCGATTGGATCACCAGCTATCTTGCAGATCGGAGCATAGACGGTGCAAGCTCCGATTACAAGCCTATTAATGCTGGTGTTCCACGAGGCTGCGTGCTATCGCCAACGCTGTTTCTTCTGCGTATCAATGATATGTTGCAAACCCGTAACATTCATTGATATGCAGGTGACAGTACTGGTGATGCTCTTTACACCGGCCGTGCCAATATTTCTCGGGAAAACGTCTCGAGTGCTGGAACAAACTTGTGTCTGAAGTCGAGTCCTTGCTGAACAGAGTTCCGGATTGGGGCGACTAAATCTAGTCTAGTTTAACCCCCAGAAGACACAAGTTTGCGCGTTAACCGCTAAAAAGAATCTCTTTGTCGTATCCCTTCAGTTTCAAGGCACTCCCCTTGTTGCCTCAGCCAGTATCGGAGTCCTCGGCGTCGACATATCAAGTGACGTGCAGTTTCGTGGTCACTTGGAAGAGAAGGCCAAATTGGCCTCTAGAAAGCCTGGCGTGCTCAGCAGAGCGGGACAGTGTTTCATGCCGGCACACCGCCTGTAATTTTACAAGGCGCGGGTTCGGCCACACATGGAATACTATTCCCGTCTCCGGGACGGGGCAGTACCAGCTCCTTCCACTTGACCGCATCCAGCGCAGAGCGGCTCGAATCGTCGACGACCGAGTGCTTTCCGATCGGCTCGATTTACTGGCACTGCGAAGAGATGTTGCATCTCTTTGCGTTTTCTTTCGTATACACCACGGGGAGTGCTCTGAGCAATTGTTCGGATTAATCCCAGCCGCGAAATTTCGTAAACGCACTACGCGGCAAACGTCCCGATACCATCCACACCATCTGAATGCTTGGCGGTCCACCACTGTATGTATCAAAGGGAGTTTTCTTCTTCTCTCTCTCTGCGTACAACCTCTCTGTAGAATAGTTTACCACCGGCGATTTTTCCGGACCGATACGACCTCGGGACCTTCAAGAAAAGAGCTTACTCCTTTCCAAAGGGCCGGCAACGCACCTGCAATTCCCCTGGTGTTGCAGTTGATCATGGGCGGTGGTAGCTACCTAACATCAGTTGAGCCGCATGCTCGTTGGCCCCCTCTTCTATAAAAAAGTAAGACTATACAAATATAACCCATACGTACTTAAATACAAATATATGCATACATACATATATATACATTATACATAAGTATTATTGATTCTATACATAGATAATTATCTATTAAAAAATGCAACAGTTATTAAATTTTAAAGAAATAGAATTTCAAGAAAATATCATCATTTAATTTATTTAAGGACGGAAATTAACCAAAAGCTATTGCCGTCCTCCGTCATCTGAGAAACGGGAAAAGTATTTCGTATGTTTTTTTGGAATTATTTAAATTTGTTTTGATTTAGCAATTTTTTTCGCACCTCGCCTCTATAATTAATAATTTGAAAACTGAACGTAATTATATCATCTTATTTGGATTATCTAGTCGGACTAACTAACGAACCAACAACCACCGGTATAGGTGTAACATGGTCATTAAACATGATCTTTGTTTTGTTCATGTTCATCTTAAGACCTATCCGTTGGAAGACATTATTGAGGTTATTGAGCGTAGTGCTTAGGTCCTACAGCTATTCTGCCATAAGGACTATATAGACGGCGAATCTAAGGTGATTGATGTACTCACCGTTGTTGATAATACTGTATCTTTTCCAGTCCAGTAGCTTGAAAACATCTTCCAATGCAGCATTGAAGAGTTTCGGGGATAAAACGTCACCCTGTCTTACACCTGTATGCAGTTGGATAGGTTTTATACTCTGGTTCTGTACTCGGATAGCCATCGTTGCCCTATTGTATAAATAATTCATCACTTCGATATAGCGGTGCCAAGTGGACTCCAACAGTCCACTTGGCACTACGGAAGGGACTGTACCACCGCCCAAATTTCGACGGAATCAAGGGCTTTCTCATAGTCCACATACGCAAGGAAAAGTGGCAGATTTTACTCTTCGGACATCTGTACAACTTGCCGAAGAGTATGTGGTCTACGATGCTAAAGTCTTTTCGGAAACCGGCTTTTTCAGGAGGCTGGAAGTTGTCGAGTCTGCGTGCAAGACGATTCGTAATGACGCTCGAAAACAGCATGTAGATGCGGCTCTGAAGGGATATTGGTCTGTAGTTCTTCATGATAGCTTTGTCACCTTTTTTAGGAACAAGACCACCGCACTTTTGCTCCACGCCCCGGGAGTAGTGCCACCATGAAGGACGGAATTAAAGAGCTTATGAAGGACTTCAAGTATCAGTTTTCAACCCGCTTTCAGAAACTCCGCTGTAATTCCATCCTCGACCCCCCGGTCGAGGATGAAATGGAAACTTGCCGTTTTTAAGGTGCTGGAGAGCCATTCTAATCTCGCGCAGACGGCGTCCAAAATATCATCGGATAAGACTTGCTCTTGGATTGCTACTCACACTTGCGTGTGGTTTCAACGATGACGTATACAGTTGCCCATAAAACCTTTCAATTTCACTCAAAATCTCAGGTGTCCCAGAATCGATGCTGGCACACTCGGCCTTCGGCTTCGGTAGTTTGGCACTTTGTGACACACAGATCCCGAGCAAAGACTTTGGAGCCTTAGTTCCACTCAATCGCTTCTTCAATACGAGCTCTATTGAAGTTGCGTAAGTCCCATCGCATGTGTTTGGAGATCCGTCTGTTCAGTTGCCTGTATGCTGCCAAATCTGCAGAAGACTGCAGCTTCATCGCTCGTCTAACAGTCATGAGATTAAGAGTGTGATCGGAGAGTTTTTGTGTTCCTCTGCGGCGGGTCTTGCAGAACTCAGCTCCGACCGTATGAACAGTTTCCACGAGCTTGTCATTCATATCGTCCACTGTACTGCGGTATTCTAGGCACTGATAACGGTTTTATAGTTCAAGCTGAAAGTTTTCGGGATCCTGGATTAGCGCACGAGGGGTACGGAGCGTTGACTTCATTAGACGAGACATCTCAACTCAACGTTTAAGTTCAGTTTGCCTCTTACCATTCAGTGATCGCTGCCAGTTTTCACCCTTGCAATCACTGAGACATCACTGAACAGCTGGCGTCTGGTCGTAATAATGAAGTTAATCTCATTTTTTGTCGAATCGTCGGGGCCCGACTAGGTGACTTCTTGTGGGGCCGCTTCTAGAAGTAAGAGTTCATCATAACGAGTCCCTCTTTCTCCATGAAGTCAGCTAGCTGCTGGCTTTTTGAGTTCCGTTGCCCTTTTCGAAATTTCCCTAACTTCAGCTCACCACTTTTTCTTGTTCCTAGTTTTACGTTGTAGTCTCCCATCAACAACGTACATTGGGTTTTGGAAAAATGCATGGCTCTAGAGATATCTTCATATTTGGTGATTATGATTATCAGATACGCGACCCTCGTTGAAGCACTCAATGTTTACAACGTTGTTGACGACAGACTTGTGGAAGACATATCCGAGACCTCCTTGGGACAGATCGTTGCCCTTCCGGTGATAGAACAAGTTACCGGATTCAAGGATTACCGTGTCCTCCCCCTCTCTTTGGACCTCGGATAATCCTATAATATGCCAGCGCAACTTGTCTACCTCTTATTCCTGTTCCAGTATGTTCTCGTCAATTCTCAGTCCTCGTGCGTTATATGTTGCCAGGTCGAGTCGTCGTAGGTAGCATGCGAACCTCCACCGAAGATTCATTTTCATGTTAACCACCGTAGCCGGGAATAGCGGGGCCGCCGGGGACTGGGGGCCGTTTTTTGTGTTGTTTCTCATTGGAGGACGTATGCCATAGTTGCCATTTAATTGAATTTAAAATTAATATTACTAAAATAAACGCAAAAAATTGTACAAACTCTGTTTACTAGATTGTAGAACCTTGTTACTGCATAGGAGTCCGTTAAGGTAGGTACCTACCTCTTACTTTTTTTGCGGCTAAATATCAGTGCTCTGTTTAGGTCTGAATGGTATTGAGAGCCAGTATATTTACAGGCTGTGAGGTATTTCATGTTAGTCTTCAGAAGCGCGCATCTGTAGCCTTGTTTAAATTTGGTTACGAGATGCACTAGAGCAGCCGTTTACCACCGGATGACTTGTAAGTTAGTTTGTCACTTCAATTTTGTAAAGGAAATATGTCGTATTTGTTTAAACATAAGAAATTATTACTTTTTCCGTTATTAGTTCTCGTGATAATTTGCTGAGATGGAACCAGTAGAAAGAAAAGCAAACTTAATAATAAAGTTCAGATAATTGTTTTTTTTTGTCCAAGACAATTATAAGCGTTTATGTGCCGCTTTCTAATCCTACTGTTTCGATAATCGTAAAAATTGAGTAACAATTTACCTTATTCAATAGCATTGAGTAGGCACACAAGAAAGACATTTGAAAACAGGAAGATAAAGCAGGAAACTTACGCTTGAAATACGTTTATGCGATTTTTAAAGTACATTTTGTTCTAACTTTATTATTTACAGGATTTTATTTCTTTATCTTCATCAACTCCACTGCCAGATTTGGGCTGTTCTCGTAATAAGAATATTGTTCTCGTAATGGCTGTTCTCATAATCTTTCTTATTGCATTACTTGAAGGATGGATCGGTGATCAGACTTTATATTACCAGACCTCTCGCAACTTGACGCGTCCTCCAGTCACCGTTCTGTGTATTCACCATCTACCGTGTAGTAGCGGTCTAAGAATATCTATTACTCTTAAATTCTTCCAAAACTATTTCAATATACAACTTATACTAAAACTATCAGGAGTGGACTTTTCGAGCCATTCAAGACAAACAATGTAAGGGACATAATTATCATTTTTCGTAGTTAAGGGTTACTCTTTTATTACCCATTTTAGTTTTCATGAAATATCAGCATTTAGAAAAAGATATGGTAATAAATTTAAATTTAAACGTAAACGTTCTAGTGACATAGTTATGAAGCAATAAAACTTTCTCCATTGCAGGTCCGAGATTAAACAGATAACGCTCTTAGCACACGGTTATGCAAGGATCAGGCCTCAATTTATTTTCAATTATATTAAACAGGCAAAACTTTATTCAGAAGAAGTACTTTAATTAAATTAAATTACTAGAGAGTAGTAAAACAAAACTTCACTCAAACATTTCAAATGAATTTAGATAAATAGACCGAGATACATTCCATCACTTTCTGTGTGTTTTCTATGTAGTGATATGCGAAGTGTTAATGCCCTACACTTAGCACATCTCCATAAATCTCCGTAAAATAAGAAAATTACTTTCAATAAGCGTTACTTGTAATCAATATTGAAATAAAATGATTCTATTCTGTTCGCAACGAACACTTTTGGTCTTTACAACAAGTTGTTCTGTGCGGGATTTAAACGTGGTGTTGCAACGTACATATATTTCCTGAACTACCAAACCTCCAATATAATCCTTTAGTTAAAGATAACTGAAGCTGCTTATAGAAATTTAATGAAAATTCATAAACTTAGTGTTAAGATATTTGTTGTTTTGTGGTCAGAATTACTATTATAACAAATATGGTTGAGAATTGCTGGTGCCTGAAGAAGCTAATTAAAAATTAAGCTACAGGTCACCAGGTAGCTTAAAAGTAAACACAATTGAAACTTTATGTAACCTTAATTTAAAATAATTTAAGGAGTGCATTAATAATCTCTGATGCAATTCATTATAAACGCCAGGACCAAGGAATACAAAAAATCTATGAGTAAATTGTGTACCAAGAAAAATCGATTTGGCAACAACATGATTTTATCGTGCAACATTATTATTATCTATATAATATCTACTTAAGGAGTTCTGTTAAAGAGCTGTAGGCAGTATAAAATGTTGCCGTACTGTCAACACTTGGTATTGTTCATAAAGTAGTTCTGAAGAAAATTTTTTTTTTTTTTTTATAGGATAGGTTGACAAACGAGCACACAGTCCACCTGATGGTAAGTGGTTGCTGTGGCCCATAGACATCTACATCTATCCTCGATTACGAATCAAAATGCAGATGCGTTGTCACCCGTGAGGACTAAGATGGAATGCCTCGTTTCAGTAAAAAGGGTCTCCGGTTCTCTACACTCACCATACGAAATACAGCAGCATTAAGCTACTATTTCACGCTGGTATTCTGTGAGAGCGTGGTCCTTCCCCGGTCGAGCCGACCCATTCGTGCTACAACTATACTACTAATATAACTGCAGCATGGCTCTACCACGTATAAAATAAGCGAGTTCTAAAACAACACACCTTTAGTTAAGCTCTTAGGGCGCGTTGAATTTGCAGTAAGACTGTTTCAGCAGCCACACTCCAAGTGAATATACAATAACCAAGTAACAATTGGTGCAAAGCACAGTAAAACATTTTTAGGTTTTCGACATATTTCTGATCACCTAACTTAACTGAGTGTAAAGTGATATCAGAAAAAAAACCAGTAGTGAGACTTAAATTTTAAATGTGTGTGTGTGGGGGCCTATGATATATTTGTGTTCTTTAGAAAGTTAAAGGAAATACTGTTCATAGACATAATCAATATCTCGCTTCGGAGAATAAAGCTTTTTGTATATAGATTTCTTTACAAAATATTGTTACAAAGTAAAAAAAAAAGACATTTTTGTACAAAGGCATTGTTTTCTTTTATATTGAAATATCTTCCAGATGGCCTGATACTTTACTTACTTTACCATCAATGAAAACATGTTTTTTTGAAAAGGAATTAAATAATCTTCCTGATTTTTCTACACATTTCGGCATTATCGTAGTTGCAACAGTTATGGATGCAACAACGACACTACAAAAATTTAACGATGAAATATGTGTGTATAGGCTAAAGGAAACAAGAACTAAGTGGTTTTTGAGTTTAATTATGTTTTTATTTCACAGGTACAATATGAATATGTCCGAATATGTGTTTTATGGGTTACAATATGTACCAAGCTGCAATTACTAGCAACTAGATTAAGTAGCTAGTATTCCAACTTAGTGTTCAAGGATGACTTTGAACACTTACTTGGAGTAACTCACTGCAAGACTGAGTTGTGGTAGCGCCAAGTCAATAGAGGGGTGTTGATATTTTACAAGTCGCCGCTCTCTCTACCCTTCGCTGCCGAAATGCGGTTGGCGACAGAGCCATAAATCAAATCCGTTGTTGTTCTTAGAAAGGCTGGTGCTTCTGAGTGCTCGATTTTCCTGGCCCCATAGCTTTATCTTATCGTACTCTTTGGGGCCCGTTATGCAAGTGAAGTTGGAGGCTGTACAGGAAATCTTGCCTTGTTTTCTAGTGTACCTTGCTTAAGTTTGAGAGAGAGGAGGAAATGTCCTCTTTCCAGAAAAAGTCAACGTTGGTGATGATGGTCCTCGTGGTGGCTAATATGCGACGTAGGTGGATTATCATAAGATTTAAATCGGTGTGATTTCGACATAACGTTCCTGCCCGCGCGAGGTTAGTATGTGTAGGCATTTTCCCATGTGGAAATAAAAAGAATGTTTCACAGCATTTATTGTATTTTTTTTTAAATAAAATTAGGGTGAAAAACGAGCACACAGTCCATCTGATGATAAGTGGATGTTGTGGCCTATAGATATCTACATTTATCCTCGATTAAGAATCAAAATGAAGATGCGTTGTCACCCATGAGAACTAAGATGAATTGCCTCGTTTCCCGTAAAAAGGGTCTCCGGATCTTTACACTCACTATACCAAACACAGCAGCAAAAGTTAGAGCCTATATACTTCCCACTGCTGAGCACAGGCCTCCTCTCATTTCTGAGTGGGTTTTAGGGCAAGGAAGAAAACAACACACAACACAGCAGTATTAAACACAGCAGTATTAAACTGCTATTTTACAATGGTATTCTGTGAGAACGTGGTCCCTCCACGATCGAGCCAACTCATTCTTACTACAATCATAATACGAGTATAGCTGCAGCGTGGCTCTACCGTGTATATATTATGTTTACTTTGCTTTCGGACAGTAAATATTATTTTTGTGTGGTAATTTTTAACTGTATCTTTTGTACACCCTTCGTTACACATTCATATTATGCAATGTTATATTTTCAAATAAAAATATGTTCAATTCCTTTTTATTCGTTAATGTCCTTCCTTTTTATTAAATTATTTCCCCTTTTGTTTTTTTGCGATAAGTGTAATAGCTACTGCTATTTTAAAGGGTGACAACCTATCCTTGGATTTCTTTATTTGATGTAGTATAGTTATTTATAGACCACAGTAACCACTTTTTATCAAAGCGAATACTAAAAACTCATTTTTTACTTATGCGATCGCTAATCTTCGCACTAAGCATCGCGATTATGGTCAAAACTTCTTACGGGCAGATGCTATGCTATAAATGTTGTAGTTCCTATAAATTGTGTACACTAATTCTTTTAGAATAATGAAATAAAAGTTTTAAATTAAATATTTTGCTATTAAAAAGAAAGAATTAGAACATTTTTTTAGTTTTTGTTTACCTCTTGTCTCAAGCAAAGTTGAAAAAGATCTATAAAAGTTATTTCTCTTTGGTCCAGTTGGAGAAACGTATATTATATAACACATATATGAAAAAGCCAAATATTAATAAATGAAAATATTTTTATTTATGTACAGTGTGAACAAAGCTTAACCGTTCATATCTGTTCAGTCACAGAAAAAAGTAACCAATATGATAACATATATGAACAAACTGCTCATGTCTAACCTAAAAAAATTTCTTTTGTGATACCAGTTCTTACTTTCTTACGATTCTTTTATTGTTTAGCAATTGTACCAATACCCATTTATTCCAAGCTGGGTTATAAAACAATAAAAGTACTTACCGATACTTTAAAAGTCTCATGGTAAAATGTAACTTATAATTGTCGAATAATAACTGCACCACGAAAATCTCGACACCGTGTCATCAACAAATTGGCCGTTTTTGGTTCGTCATTTAGTATAACAGTTCAGTAGCAAGCGTCGCCATTAAAATAATTTTGATAACTATCATAAAGACAATAAAAATATAACATAACAGGAAGGAATAATAGAAATTTGTGAAATCAGTACACGCATTTATTAATATTTTTTTTATAGAAGAGGGGGCAAATGAGCATACGATTCATCTGATGTTAAGTGAATACCGCAACCCACGAACAACCGCAACACCAGGGAAATTGCAGGTGCATTGCCGGCCCTTTAGAAAGGATTAAGCTCTTTTCTTGAAGGTGTCCAGGTCGTATCGGTCCGGAAAAACGGCCGGTGTACTACAGTTACAGTAGCCACTTACGATAAGGTGGACTGTCAGTTCGTTTGACGCTACAATTGTGTTAAAAAAATAAAAATAGACGAGGGAAAAGAAAAGGGTATATTATTTCTGCTAGCAATTTTAACTTGACCTTGCCCCACAAAGACCCATAAATTCGACACTTATATAAGAGCCCTTAACAAGCTGAGATACGGTCGAATAAGTACCTCTTCTTTAGTAGGCTTATATACTCGTAAGATGATATGGATTATTAGTACTAATTTAACTTATGGTGATATTAGAGGGAAATTGTATCTAATATACGTTGTAGCGTATATTTATTAATATCATTTTATTAAAACCTAATTAGTCAGCTAGCATATCAATTTAAAATTGATTTTCCCTATGCATCTCATTGCAATCATTATCAACAATACAACAAAATTAATTGAAATTTTATGGGTTGATTTGGCACATGCTTAGCGGTGAAAAACAATATCATTAGAAAACTTGTCTCTTTTTTAATGTTTTATAGGAGAGGGCGCAAACGAGCATACGGCTCACCTGATGTTAAGTGACTACTGTCGCCAATGGACAACTGTCTAAATTAGGATTTATTTCTTCGGGTTTATGAAACGGGTCTCTGGTTTTGGCTATTCACATTACATAACACAGCAGATTATGCTGTGATTTTATACGTGTTAGAGCCACGCAGTTCTATTATGGTTGTAGCATAAATTGGTTGGAAAAGAAAACGTTCTCACATGCGTAAACTAGCACCTATGCCTACGGTTCGTATGTTGAGCATAGAGTTGAATACGCTTTTAAGTGAAAATGAAGGATTCCATCTTAATCCGTAAGGGTGACAATGCATCTGTATTTTCTATAGAGGATACATGATGATATTTACGGGCCAAATCATTCACTTACAATCAGGTGAACTAGTTTAGTGTTCTCGTTTTTACCTTTACCATATAAAAAATGTGCTGCACGCATAAGTTTCCTCAGTGTGGCTTAATCACGAGACATACCGTTTGCCAGTTAACATCACTATTTAATAATAAGTAGGTTTAGATATTTTATATACGTCGTGCATACACCGCCATGTGTGAGTCTTTAATCACACAATTTTTATTGATGGTAGCTAGTCAATAAAATACAACTTATGCATTTTTAAAATTAATAATGTAACCCAGATATCATAATGTCGAAATCAATATTTTAATCAGATACTAGACAGAACCTGTCAACTAGAGAATTGAAATATTATTTCCATAGAATACTATATACTATATATAGTACCCGGTTGACCGAGCTTTGCTCGGTATTTTTCGCTCGGTATTTTTTAATTCGTGTGTTTTGGAAATTATATTTAGATAAAAATTACATACTGATGAAATACGAATAATATTTTTTGATCTTAGCGACAACAGAAAAAACTGAACTGGTAATTTGAATAAAAAATTATTAGTGCAATTAGTTTAATTTAAATTTTTGTGTTCTTAAAAAATACTAAAAAAGGGCTCGAAAAAATAGATTTTCTCAAAAAAGAAAAAAACTTGAAAAAAATTAAAAAAATTCGGTCGGTCGGTCTGGGCTCGAACAGTAGTATTACGATTTTGTGACCGCCCAATATATTAATTAAACTATTTGTAATCGTCAATAAACTGTCAAAATTTACCTTCTTATTCTAACGATATTGTAGTAGTTTTTCATTGCCTAAAACACAGACAAAAAGACATTTTCTAAAAATAAATCCTAGCTAGATCGATTTGCCCCCGAAACTCCCTGTACACAAAATTTTATGAAAATCGTTGGAGACGTTTCCGAGATTATATATACCATATATAATAATATACCACATATACATACATATATATATATATATATATATATATATATATATATATATATATATATACATCTTATATCTTTCACAATTTATATCGTATATATCTTTCACAATTTCTTTTCATATTATTTTGTGATTTAGGCAACCGCCTCAAATTACTTTAGTTTTTAGTTAATATTTTTGGATTCATTGTAATTTAGTTGATATTTTAATTTGTATTTGATATCAATTTCAAATTATTAGTGTATAATATAATATCTTACGTATTATTGTAAAAAGTTACTTACTACTACTACTACCAGTTTAAATATATGTCTGCCTACGACTTGCAACTCTAACAATGTATTTTTAGAATTTGTTCTTTTGAATTTTTATTATACGTTACCACTGGAATTTTCTATTGTATCGTTGAGGCAGTTTATATAAATTAATTGCAAAACGACAAACATCCACACACTTTTTCAAAAGAACACACATCCAAAGCCGGAACAACGATTTGTAAGTCATAAAAAATACCTTTTCCATGCGGGATTCGAAATCACGATCCTTAATGCCGCAATTCATTGCTAAGCCACTGCGCCACGGAGCCGTCAAAGTTCCTTTAATACACAATGAACTTGTTTTAAAAAATTATTACTCTGTAATAGTAGTATGCATATGCGTTGCCAGCTCTGAGGACTGACATGGAATGCATTGTTTCCAGTAAAAAAGATCTCCGGTTCTCCACACTCACCACAGGAAACACAGCAGCATTAAGCTGCTATTTTGCACTGGTATTCTGCGAGAGCGTGGTCCTTCCCCGGTCGAGCGGACCCATTCGTGCTACAACCGTAATATTGCTGCAGCGTGGCTCTACCACGTATAAAAACTATAATTTACGCTAATGCGTTTATCTACTGACGTTCTCGTGTTTGTCAATTGATAAAGCATCAACTTATCTTCGGGTGAATTTTGAGCTAGTTTGTTAATTTAACTTCTTAAAAAAATACTATATATCAGTGACTAGAACACAGCCTTTCGAAAAAATCTGCTTTTCGATTCGTATATCTTTGAGTCAAGATAAGATATTAAGGTGATGACCTCCGCGTACCGGGTTTGGCAGGGCGCTATGCTCGTAGACTTATTTGCCACGGAGACAGGAGAAGGGGGAGAATATATGCTTATTCTGAGTTCAGACATATAATTATGGTTGTTGTTAAGAATAAAAAAATAAATAACAAAAAACCTTTGCAATCAATATTTCACCCACTTTCATTAAGGCTATCGGGCGAAAAATTTGGCACACACGTTTGGTTTTCGAGACAATGCAAAGATCAAGATACAGACTAGCCCTTGCTTCCTTGTCCAGATAAAAGATCAAGGGGCATTTAGCACAGAAGTGAATTAAGAGGCGCTCTAGGCGATGATAAAATCGCTCCAGTTGCCCTTAAGCGGGCAGTCCTTTGTAGACTATTTAGTTTGTCCGCAGTCGTCTTTTGGTTGGCCTTATTACACCAGACAGTGGAGGCGGGGGTAAGAATCATCCTCACTATTCTGAATTGCAGCCATAGGATCATATTAGGACGCAAGCCCCGGTTGTTCCCTTATCGTCACGCACAATCCCTAACGGGGTAGCCAGAGAGAACAGATCGCTAAATGTCACGATCCTTACATACCTCTTTCGCTTCTTTCAGGTTCATTAACTTCTTCATACATGCACGTCCAGGTATCCGAGTACTCTTGACCCTCCCCTCTTCGAGCAATTTGCTCACATGGTCTTCGAAAGTTAGTCTCGGTCTACCTCGACACCTTTTAATATTTACTTTCGCTCTATATATTTTCTTCACCATTCGGTCTTCACTCATTCGTTCAACGTGCCCAAACCATTGGAGTACGCTCCTATCAATTTTTGTGATAAGGTCATCTTTCAATCCTGCCATATTGCGAATCTCTTCGTTTCGCTTTCGGTCGGCTATGGTAACACCACACATTTTACGAAGAGATCGAATCTCCACTGCATCCAACTTGCTTTTATGCTTCTTCTGGCATACCCAGGTTTCGCTGCCATATAACAAAGTCGGTACCAACACTGCGTTATGTATTGCAAGGCGTGCACTTTTTCACCACGCCTTGCCTTTTTACTAATGCATTCAGGGCACCATTGACTTTGTTTCCGGCAGCGACACGCCTATCCACATCTAAATCACATCTTCCACCCCGGCTGAAAGCACTCCCCAAGTATACAATTTCATTTACCTGTTCTAGACATTCCTGATTTACCCATATTTCATATTTCGTTCTCTCTTCGTCCTTTTCAAATACCAGAACCTTAGTTTTATTAGCATTCAAACGGAGACCTTTAATTTCACATTTCTCTTTCATACACGTGACTAATGCCTGCAGTTCTGCTTCTGATGGTGCAATAAGTACTGCGTCATCAGCATACAGCAGACAATTAACTTTTATGTCACCCAATTTCATACCCAAACAGCTATCTTTCAGCTTCTGTAAACAGCTGTCGAGATACAGTATGAACAGCCAGGAAGACATGACACAACCCTGTTTTACGCCCGCTTGGACGCTAAACTTGGGTGACAGGTCATGCCCTACCCGCACACAGGCTTTACAGTCAGAGTAGAGTGACTGCACAGCCCTTAACAATCGACCACCCACAACATATCCCGGCAACAGTTCCCACATTTTCTTCCTTATAACCTTATCAAATGCTTTCTCCAGATCCACAAAAGCACAGAAAATCCTCTGGTTAACACTCAGAAGCTTCTCCGTGATCATGCGGAGAGAAAACATTTGATCCGTACATCCTCTTCCAGGTCTTAATCCGCATTGTGCTTCCCATAAGAATCTTTCCGATTTCTCTTGCATCCTGCGTGTCAAAACCTTCGAATAAACTTTACTTGCTAAACTGGTCAAGCTGATCGCCCGATAACACCCGCAGTCAAAATGTTAACCTTTACCTTTATATAAAGGCACAATGACCGCGGATCGCCAATCATCCGGGATATCTCCCGTCCGCCAGCACAAATTGCACAGCAGATGAAAGCTGTCCCAGACGCGAGGCCCACCGTACTTGACCATTTCAACAGTAACTCTGTCTAGTCCCGCAGCCTTACCACATTTCAAACTTCGAATCGCACGTTCAATGTCTTTCATGCTGATGACCTCAGTGTCATCGAGGTCCGTGTCTGGCGTGCCAGTCACGGCGTCACCCCCGGATCCTTCACAAAGATCATGACGCGCATACATTTCTCTATAAAATTCACTCCATCGCTGCATGACGTCCGATTTTTCTGAGAGGACGTCATTGGTTCTCGAAAGCACTTTGTTCATTCTTAAAGCTGTCGTACCACTCCGGGACCTTCCAACCTCTTTCCAGAAGAGTTTGGAGTTTTCCCTAAAGTTGTGCGACAACCTCTCGTCCGCTTCTATTCTACACCTTTCACGTACTTCCTCAATCAATGTTTTCGCATGAACTTTCTGCAGCTTATATCTTTCTTTCATCTTCTCTCTCAAGTTTGTTCCCTATCAAACGATTGCACGTACCTAAAGCAATTTTAGCCTTGTGACATACGTTGCTGAGGTGATAGATCCACGTAAGTTCTTAGTCGATTGTTACGATCAAGTACTTGACTTCAGTGAAGAATGGTACTTCTTTACCGTTGAGTTTTAGTGTCACTAATTTTTCTAACCATCTCTTTTTAGTAAAGTGTATTATAACAATTTTATCAGCATTAACTGATAAACTGTTATATTTCGTGATAAAGTACTTTGCCAAAAGTCATCACAAGGCCATCAGCATAACCTATTGTGTTAATAAGAAGTTTTTCCATCTTGTACAATACCATGGCATGTTGTTCAATTGCAAGAGTCCAAAGATGGGAGGATATAACATCTCCTTTTGAACAGCCTCTTGTAATTGCAGCCTTAATCGAAGTTTGAAACAGTGCTATTTTTGCCTTTATGTTTAAGAGCATCAACTTTACCTATCCAGGCCATTTCAGGCCCCCAATCAGCAGTGATGGGAGGCTACTGTTGATGTTGTCCTCAATATGTAGATAGGCACAAAGAGCTATTTCTTTATTCTTAAGCTCTTTTTAGACCTTGTCCATAACACTGATCAGGGCTGTTTTCGTAGATTTGCCTCTGCGTTAAGCATGCTGGTTGTAATGTATGGGGCTCGGTAGCTAGAGCTACATCCCTTATATATCCATCTATAAACTTTTTCAATGTATTAAGAAAAAAGGAAGATAGGCTTATGGGTCTTAAGAACTTTGGTAAAGCGTAGTTTTTTAACAGCCTTAGGTATAAATAAATCGTTGAAAATTGTCCATCGTTCTGGAATATATCCTCATTCAAAATTTGCTCGGGATATTTTCACCGTATAGAGAAGAAAGATATCGATACGCCTCTGTAATTGGATGGGAATTATTCCATCCTCCCCGCTTGTCGCTTGCGTGTCTTATACGATTTAAAGGAGTCAACAGCCCACTGCACCAGTTTTGCCTGATTATCTTTGCAGCCTTACACCAGTCTTCATTATAAGGCCTTCGTAGGGCTCTGAAAGAATGTAAGGCAAAAGTCTTATGTGACCCTAGTAAATGGGTAAACGCTAGCAACTCCAATGTTTCTGTTTCACTAGTAGTCAAATTACCATCTGACCATTACCTGGCCTGGCCTGGCCATTACCATCCAAAGTCTGATTTGATTAGGTTTAGCTTTAGAAAGCATTTTGAGCAGTCCTGCACCGCGAGGCAAGGACTCAACTTCCTCGCATAACTTCCTCCTCGATGCTCTCTTAGTTTTTCTAATTTTTTATTACATTTGATTAGGGCTGCGCTATAAAAACCCTCTCTTTGTTTTTTTATCCCTATTGAATGGTTTCCCGGTCTTTTACCTAAGCTCCTTTAGCTTAGTGTATCACCAAAAAACTTTTCGTGTTGGGGTCTTGGTTTTGACGGGAGAACTGTTCTCAAAGGCTTCATGGATACCTATGGTTACTATCTCCGTTGCTGACTCCAGACCTTCAAACATTTTGATGCTTTTAGGAAACGTTTACAAATTTCTCCTTAGGTTATCTCTGTAGCCTTCCAAGAAGGTCGCTTTTGGATCGCCAAAAACAACAACTTTATAAGTTAGTCAATCAAAAAATTAATTTATTTGTAATCAGACATCGAGTTTTCCATACTAACACAGCAGTCAGTTATCTGTCTGGATATGTTATTGTTTATATCTAACACTTCTTGCCTAGCACGCGTTACAAAGTTTGGTGTACAACCTAAGTTTAGGCTTACCTGGCGATTGGATATGAGAAAGTCATAAAGTTACTCACCTCTTTGGTAGAGGAGATCCAGGTTGTGTGGTGAACAGTGTTTTCGAGCAAACTCCGTCACTCGCTCTAATTCGATGGAAGGATCTGGATTCTCTCCGAAAAAATAGGGTGAGCATAGATTACTCTAGCCCCTGTATATCCCTTGAGATTTATAAAGACTGTGACCAGGTCATCATTGCAGTACTCTGAAACAGCTGAAAGTTCAATATTTTTGTTGTAAATTAAACAAGTCTTGGTCTACTGCCTTTAGTATTGACTAGGATCTTACCGGCAACCGAGTCACCCAAGGTTCTATGTAAATTTCTTTGCCCAGAGTCCGGGCAAAGTCCGGGTCTTGACAGAAGAGCTGAATAGGTGTTAATCTAGTCCTACTGATTGTCTCAAATGTGAGAATCAGGAGTAGATTAACCACCGCCCCTAATTAGTACTTTATTAAGTTTGTTTACTACACGTTTTATTCAATAAATACAATTAATCATAAAATACCGTTTTAATTAAAAATATCTTTCGAAAATTTCAAATAAAATACCTTTACATGGCTTTTGACCCTTCGAAACCCTAATGGCTGGTGGAAGGTACTCGCAATGTCGTTACTCTATACATATAAATAAAATGACTGCCTCGTTGGCCTAGTGGTTACAGTAGTGTGACTGCTAATCACAAGGTCCTGGGTTCGAATCCCGGCTCGGGCAAATAAATATCGATTATTGAGTTTTTCAGTCAAGAAATTCTCAATAGCTGCCCGGAGACAGAAAGTTGGCGGTGTCTCACCCCCATGCCTCGGAAAGCCGATCTCTTTCCGGTCGTGTCGGTTTACCGTCCCATAGGTTTATGAAAATGAGGGAATAGAGAGTACACCTGTGCTTGCGCATACACTTTGGTACTACAATACTGTCCTGCGCCGATAGCTAGACTCCTTCGAGGCTAACCACCGTGACCGAAATTCGGTCTGGAGAATATTATTATTACTATTATTATAAATAAAATTGAAGTGTCTATCTGTAAAATTGAAAAATTGGCTTCAATTAAGCTCAGTTGGTTTTTTGCAGGGTATTAAGACATAAATAACCATTTTTTTTTCTAACGTTTGTTCATGTATCTGTCTGTCTGTCCGGGCTAATCTCCGAAATGCAAAACCAATAGCGTTGAAACTTTACGAACGGAAAGAGAGCAAAACCATGGAATTTCTAGACTATATGTGATGTGAAAAAATTGATGATTTTTTCTGAAAAATTTAGATTAAGTCCTATCCAGGCGAAGTTGATATATAATAATAATTAGTTTCATTCAATCTTCATGTTTATCCTTATTATAATTTATACTTTTGAAGTTTTTTTGACGCTGGTTCAAAAAACACTTCTGTCCTTTAAAGAACCACCAATAAAAACTAGTAACTTTTTTTTCTCAAAAAAAAAAAACGCTTTATAAAGAAGTTATTTAAATAATAACTATTAAAATCATTTTGGTTACAGCTTGGCAAGTCCATCTAATTTAATTTAGTTAAAATACATAACGAAAGTTCATTTTCAAAACTTTATAATAATAAAGCATGGCTACACATCATGACTACCTTTACTTAAACGCAAGATCCCACCCAAATTAGGAAACTTATGAAGTAATTTTCTTATAAAAGCATTATGTTATTTTAAGTTAGGACGGGAAAATGAAAAAAAAAATTAGTCCCTAGGTCTGGTGGCCGGTTAAGCTCATCATCATCTACAACCTTTTTAAGTCTACAACTGGGCTGAGCTTTTCAAGAATGTACCAACAGCCAATCATTTCTTTGGAGGTTTGTATTAAATCGCAAAACTCGGTGTTTTATCCACCCGACAGTGACGTTACTTATCGTCACGAATTGGCCGGTCGCATCACCATTACGCTTTGAGCTACGCACCCGTCAACTAAATTTAAATTTTGTAGTACACTTTACCGCGGAGTTTCGTTGTACTTCAAATCCTCAAGAAATTGAAGACCAGCCTGATTATATGGAGACCCCAACGTAATTAATGCGAGAAAAACTTCCAGCGTAGGTATCGAAGATGTCGGTAAAATGATATACCGAACTAAGACGAACCCAAACTCAAGGAATCCGCCAGACATCAGCCTCAGATATTGTTCCGAGGGAAGTTCTTTTATTTTTTACTTTATATTTATTAATCTTTCCCTTCCATTTGGAAATTGGCTCACATCGTACCCATTCACAAGTCCGGAAATAAGTCTAACTGCGAAAATTATAGACCTATTAGCATTTTGTGCTATGTTGCTAAGGTTTTTGAATCTGCGTTATATGATCATCTTTACTTTCAAATTAAGCCGCTTATATCTAGCAAGCAGCACGATTTCGTGAGAGGCAGATCAACAGTGACTAATTTGTTAGAATACAAAAACTACTTGTGCGAGGTTTTCGCCGTGGGTGGGCAGGTTGACGCCGTGTACACTGATTTTACAAAAGCTTTCGACAAAATAAACCATTCTTTACTCTGTAAAAAATTAGCTATGTTGGGTATTCATGGAAATCTACGGCGCTGGGTTCATTCGTACCTCGATAATAGAAGCCAACTTGTCGCTCTCAAAGGTTTCACGTCATCTCCTATCAAAGTTAAATCCGGTGTTCCTCAGGGTTCACATCTCAGTCCGTTATTTTTTATTGTATTCATAAACGATCCGATTTGTAAACTGTCCAGTCCCTGCCTTCTATATGCTGATGACTTGAAAATGTACCATGTAATACAGGATTTATCTGATTGTGTTAAGCTACAAGATAATATAGATTCAATATCCGAATGGCGCCGGCTTAACGATATGCATCTCAATGTTAAAAAGTGTTTTATTATAACGTTCACAAATAAGAGATATAAACAGACATATGACTATAAAATTGGTAAAGATTCATTAGACAGAAAAACGGTAGCAAAAGATCTGAGTGTGCTGTTTGACTCTAAATTAACATTTCGTGAGCACTATGCCCACATTAAGAACAAAGCATTCCGGTTGCTAGCACTAAGGACTTCAAACAGCCTCAAAGCTTCCTGACCGTTTATAGTAGCCTTGTCCGTAGTATTCTTGAATATGCTTGTGTCATTTGGTCTCCCTGCTACACAGTGCATTCGGATAGTATAGAAAGCGTCCAAAAAAGAACCCTTAGAATACTTAGCTACAAATGTGGTCTTGATCGCAGTCTTGTCGGTTATAGTGAGAGACTCGACAAATTTAAAATGACCTCTTTACTTATTCGCCGTAAGGAATATGACCTTATATATTTACGTAAAATTCTCAATAATGAGATTGATTCCGGTTACCTCTTAAGTAAATTAAACTTAATTACAAAGCGCAATCCCCAAATTCCTGACAAGACATTTCACCTGCAGACTTACAAGAATAATACGTCTTTTTACAACCCGATAATAAGAATGTGTCGACTTTACAACGAGATATCCATGAAAGACTCCCGCTTGGATATTTTTGACCCAAGATCAAGAATATTCAAAAAAGCAGTAAAAGAGCTTACAGTCATACACGCTCATTCCCATATCACATAGATTTTAAATTTGATGTACGTAAAATTTGTTTTTTGTGTTATGTCCCATATCACATAGATTTTAAATTTGTTGTATGTAAAATTCATTTTTTTGTATTATGTAGTAATGTACGGCATTAATATTAATATTGTTATACGTAGATTTGATCTCCTCTGTAGTAAAATATGAAAATGATGTGTCAACATACTTAGGAAAACAATCTGGCACAAAACTTTTATATGTATATGTGTAACTTTTAATGTATTTTGATTGTTATCTGTTTTGTTGTCCATATAATAAATAATAAATAAATAAATCCTGCCTGCTTCAATTTGCGTAGTCTATATCGTGGACAACGCCTTCCACTTAATATTTATCGCCATCTATAAAATTTAAAAAAGGCTCAAATTATTACTAGTTAATAATTAAATTTAACATTAA
Organism: Parnassius smintheus behrii; assembly: GCA_036936625.1. Taxonomy (NCBI): domain Eukaryota; kingdom Metazoa; phylum Arthropoda; class Insecta; order Lepidoptera; family Papilionidae; genus Parnassius; species Parnassius smintheus. The sequence goes on from JAUPFT010000015.1 coordinate 39,303,319, forward strand.
TTTAACGAATATTCTGTTATATATTTAGGATATAACGCTAATACAAGTACAAGTAAACATTCTTTATAAAACAATATTAATAGTAGTTTCATTTTATTTACGCACAAATTTCACTACTAGTTAACTAGTGTTCATAATTTCAAAACAGTGGTTATGAACTATATCTCATTCCTTTTTCGTAATTAAGTAAACATTATTGTGCATTCTAAATACAGTGGTACAATCTTTATTCGTTTTTCAAGGCCCAAATTAAAAAATATTTTAAGATTGAGAAGAGAAGAGAGAAGAAGAGAGTTTTATTATTAAACATAGTTGCCGACTATTCCAGGCGTATTCCAGTAAGGAAGATTTGCTTTTAATTCCGACAGGAACAATATCTATTGCCATACAATCATCAGCTGTAAAACTGGTTTATTAACTCGTCGCTGCATTGAACTAACGTAACGTTTATTGCTTATATTGCATATTTAGTGCGAACAAATTTACCTGTATGTATTTACTGGTTGCACGTTATACGCATCGTCATAATGAGTGAATTAAAATAACTTATTAAAAGGTGTCATATTAGAGCTCGATTCACACTATTTAATAAATATTTAACACCGTTAATGCATTGCAAATAAACTAATACATTGAAGATAATTTACCCGTTACTTGAGTTACTCCAAAACTTTCTTTTTTAAGTTTCAAGTAAGCGGTGTGGATTTTGCGGGGCCATTTTTTATTACTGACCGTAAAGGTCGCGGTTGCAAAATAACAAAATCTTATTTATTGAATAAAACTAAATTTACGGATTCTATCGCGTTTATTTAACTGATTTTACTTATTTTTAATTCCCGACGTTTCGGGTACTTTACAGCACCCATGGTCACGGGGGGGACTGAGATGTTTGACGTCCCAATGTCATTGTTAGCCGGGCTATACCTTCAGTTTTTGAATATTAATTTTTGGTCCGATTTACGCAAAACAAACTTAGAGTATCTTGAAGTCTTGCAGTGGTATGCTTGGGTTTGGGTTTCATTTTGTTAATTATAGGATCCCAGGCATAGGCAGTAAAACCAGAGTGACCGACATAGCCCAACGGATTAGTAAGCTGAAGTGGCAATGGGCCGGCCATATAGCTCGAAGAACCGATAACCGATGGGGAAGAAAGGTTCTCGAGTGGCAGCCTCGTACCGGTAGGCGTAGTGTAGGGCGACCCCCCACTAGATGGAGTGACGACCTGGTAAGATATGCAGGAAGTCGATGGATGCAGGTGGCTCAGGACCGTGCTTTGTGGCATTACTTGGGGGAGGCCTATGTTCAGCAGTGGACTTGTGAAGGGCTGTAATGATGATGATGATGATGAAGCAGATGGCAGCACCCAACCGTCTTCTCTATTGAAATCAGGATGTTTTTTAATTACAATAGCCTCGCGTATCATCCTTAGTATCTTATTTAGGTTTACCTATTTGTTTCTCGCGATCACTGAATGGTTAGAGGCACACTGAACCTAAACGTTAAGTTGATGAGGTTTCGTCTAATGAATTCAATGCTCCGGCCTCTCGTGCGCTGATCCAGGGGTCCCGAAAACTTTTAGCTCGAATTACAAAACCATTTTCAGTGCCAAGGAGACTACAATACGGTGGACGATATGAATGACAAGCTCGTGGAAACTGTCCCTGAGGTCGGTGCTAAATTCTGCATGTATTATAGTAAATAAAAGTTTATTATTTATATCTTCTTGTGTTTATTTATAACGTTTATTACACATGTTGTTTTAATACTATAATTTCATATCGCAGGCTATAATGTCCTGTCTGTTCAAATGCAAGAGAGCGAGAGAGCGACTGTGAAAATGAGAGGGGTGATTATTCCGACATTGACAAGCTGCGTTCTGATAAAGCTGCGTTCTGATACTACACTCTAAGACCCATCGCAGAAGAAAACAAAAACTCTCCAATCACAATCTTAATCTCATGGCTGTTAGACAGGAAATGAAGCTGGAGTCTTCAGCAGATTTGACAGCATACAGGCAACTGAACAGACAGATCTGAACGAAATACATGCGGCGTGACTTACGCAACTTCAATACAGCTCGTGTTGAAGAATAGATTGAGCGGGGCTCCAAATCCTTTGCAAGGGATCTGTCCGTCAGCAAGAGCCAACTATCAAAGATGAAGACCGAGTGTGGCAGCATCGTTTCCGGGACACCTGAGATTTTGAGTGAGATTGAGAGGTTCTATGGGCAGCTGTAAAGGTAATCTTCAGAGCCACACACAAGTGTGGATGGAAGCGGTAGGAAAACTGGTACTTGAAATCCTTCAGAAGCTCTTTAATTTCGTCATCTATGATGGCACTACTCCCGAGTTGAGGAGCAGAAGTGCGGTATTTTTTTTCAGGAAAGGTGACAACGCTCTTTTGAAGAACTACAAACCGATATCCCTTTTGAACCCTGTCTACGTACTGTTTTCGAGTCATTACGAATCGTCCTGCACGCAGACTCGATGACTTCCAGCCTCTCGAAAAAGCCGGTTTCCGAAAAGGTTTTAGCACCATAGAACACCCTTCAACAAATTGTGCAGAAGTCCAAAGCGTACAACAATCTGCCACTTTGCCTGGCGTATGTGGACAATGAGAAAGCTTTTGATTTCGTCGAAATTTGGGCGGTGCTACAGTCCCTTCAGTGGTACCAAGTTTGATGTCAGTATATCGAGGTGCTCTAGGTGTTTGTGCAGTAGGGCTTCGATGGCTACCCGAGTACAGAACCAGAGTACGAAACCTATCTAACTGCAGGGAGGTGTAAGACAGGGTGCCTGAAACATTTCGCCGCTGCGTCGGAAGATGTTTTCAAGCTACTGGACATCACTCACCTTCAATTTGCCAACGATATAGTCCCTATAGCATACCCGCTGAAAGAACTAAGCATTATGCTCAATCACCTCAATAGTGACTCCCAACGGATAGGTCTTAAGATGAACATGGATCATGTTTAATTTCCATGTCACACCTACGCCGGTAGTTGTTGGGAGCGCTAAGCCCAAAGATATTGACGAGTACGTTTACCTGGGATAAATAGTCCGACTAGGTAAGTCCAACTTGACCGAGACCGAGAAGTCAATTGACGGATTCAACTCGGCTGGGGAGCGTTCAGAAAATTACGACACATCGTCAGATATACCTCAAAACCTGAAAACGAGACTGTACAACCAGTGCATGTTGCCAGTGATGACCTATGGGACTGAGACGTGGTCCCCTCAATGCTGTCCGTATGAGGACGCTCAAAGTCGCTCAGCGAGCTATGAAGAGGGCTTTGCTCGGGGATTTTCTGCGTGATAAATTTTCAGGGTTGACTGGCAGAGAATGCCATAAGGCATTAAGTCCGCCCTTTATATCCCTTAGTATATAAGGTGTATAATACGGATTAAATAAATAAATACATTTTGAAATGAGGATATTCGCAGTAGAACCAGAGTGACCAACATTGACCAACGCATTAGTAAGCTAAAGTGTCAGTGGGCCGGCCATATAGCTCGAAGAACCGTCAACCGTTAGGGAAAAAAGATTCTCGAGTGGCAGCCTCGTATTGGTAGGCGAAGTGTAGGGAAAACCACACTAGATGGAGTGAAGACCTGGTATGACATGCAGGAAGTCGATGGATGCAGGTGGCTCAGGACCGTGCTTTGTGGCGTATCTTGGGGAAGGCCTATGTTCAGTAGCGGACTTGTGAAGGGCTGTAATGATGATGATTTGTTTTGCTACAAAAGCCTTGTATCTCGAAGTACTAGGCTGTACTAAAAGTATCGGGAATGGAATATTTTCACTGTTCCTGTCATATTAAAATCTTTTTAATTGAAAACTCCTTGGTTTAAAAATTGAATACCATTTATTTATTTAAAAAAAGATTCTCGGTCTTGTCACAAGGTTTTGTCAAACTTTTTTAGTCGTTGAGAAAATGGAATTGACTCGAGAAAATTCAACAGCGATGATTTATTATGACTTTCGAAGTGGTTTAACACAAAAACAGTGTATTTACCGGATGATTTCTGCATTAAGTGATGAAGCCCCATCCAAAACCACAAATTATCGCTGATTTGCTGAATTTCAACGTGGACGTGTCAAGCTCAGTGATGATCCCCATCAAGGTAGTCCAAAAACTGCAGTGACCCAAGAAAACGTTGATGCTGTGCGTAAGCTGGTTGAGGAAGATTGACATGTGACATACGGCAAAATTTAAGCAACTTTAGACATTGGCATGAGTCAAATACAAGTAATCTTGCATGAACAATTAGGTGTAAAAGAGTTGTTTTCCCGATGGATACCGCATTCGCTCTGTGAAGAGCAAAAAGCGGCTCGCGTTACTTAGTGCGTCAGAACTCTCGAAAGATTCCTCGTAGCATCCTTAAATGCTGTATACAACATCGTATTAGGTGACAATTTCTGGATATATGCGTACGAATCCGAAACAAGAAACCAGTCACGACTTTGGGTGTTCGAAAATGAGTTAAAGCCAACAAAATTGTTCGTTCACGGAGTGTTGCAAAAAAAAATGGTGGCCACGTTTGTCTCCAAAACTGGCCATGTTACGACTATTCCTCTTGAGGGACAAAAACGGTTAATGCAGAATGGTATGCTGGAATTTGTTTGCCACAGGTCGTTTCTGAACTCCGTAAAGAGAACTGCAACCGCCGTATCATGCTCCATCACGACAATGCGAGTTCTCACACCGCACACATGACAAAAGAGTTTTTAGGGCAAGAAAACATAGAATTATTAGACCATCTGCCGTACAGCCGCGACCTAAGCCCTAATGATTTCTATACTTTCCATAAAATAAAGAATAAATGCGTGGACAGAGATTTTCATCACCTGAAGAAGCTGTGGACGCCTACAAAACGGCCATTTTGGAGACCCCAACTTCCGAATGGAATGGTTGCTTCAATGATTGGTTCCATCAAATTCAAATTTCGCTGAGAATACTTCGAAAAGCAATAAATACATTTTTAAATAGCAATGTTGTGTCACTTCCTTGATTCCCGAAATTTTCAGTGCGTTCGTAACAAGCGATATGACTACAAATATTTTTATATCATGTTTAAGACGTTTTATATTCCGAAGAGGAAAGCCTCTTTAATTATATTTACTATGGTAGAAATGTTGTCGCTGCAAATTATTATAGAATTGGCTATAGATTCTAATTATTTCGATTTTGTTTTCATTAAGGAGGTTTGGTATGGTTAAGCATAAACGTTTTACACTGTTTTTGGATTTCGGAAATGCCTTTTGAATGAATTACGATAAAAATAAATTTCACTAAAAATTTCGTATAGCGATACGCAAATATATCAATTTGTTTTTTATCACGGATACACGCATAAAAAGATAATCACCTAGATAACCTATTTGTGAATTAAAACGGGACTCATATACAATAAATTGAGTATTTGTCTTTGTCTTTTTTTGAGATTTTTCAGAAAACAAAATTATAACAATTCACATTACATTATTTCATTTACCACTATCATAGCAGAATTTAGGGCAACCCAACCTTGTAGATACAATTGATAGCATCGGTTCTAAAACCGAATTAGCGCGCCCTGACTTCACATAGTCTTGTCTGCGTTACCCCTAGAGTGTTTTTGTAAAGCCGTAACTGCGTAGGCAAGCATAGGTGCCTGTGATTTGCTACAGCGGGCGGAGGCTTCTCTCCCTCTGCGCCTACGGCTTTACAAAACCGCCAAATCGAATTTTGAAAAAAGTTGGATATATTTACCTTTGCTGTCCGATTAAAATTATGTTGATTTTATTGAATGCTTCATTGACGCAGTGGACGTAAGTGTGACTGCTTATCAAATTATTCCGGGTTCAAAACACGGCCCAAAAATCCGGGTGTTTTGCCAAGAAATTCTCAGTAGCAGCTCGGAGTCAGGAGTTTAGGGGTGTTTCATTTCCTTTCCTCAGAAAGCAATACGTGGTAGAGCCATGCTGCAGTTATATTAGTAGTATAGGTGTAGCACGAATGGGTCTGCTCGACCTGGGAAGGACCACGCTCTCACAGAATACCAGCGTGAAATAGTAGCTTAATGCTGCTGTATTTCGTATGGTGAGTGTAGAGAACCGGAGACCCTTTTTACTGGAAACGAGGCATTCCATCTTAGTCCTCACGGGTGACAACGCATCTGCATTTTCATTCGTAATCGAGGATAGATGTAGATGTCTATGGGCCACAGCAACCCCTTACCATCAGGTGGACTGTGTGCTCGTTTGTCACCTTATCCTATAAAAAAAAAAACCTATGTCAAGCCGTGGGCCTTGCACCTTATATCTCTCCGGTGACGTCTGATAGCCATCCAATCGCAATGTAAATTTGATGAGTGCACTTGGTGTTTGCGTCCACACTTGTGCGCTTTAATTCTGTTCTGCGCAAATAACTAGTCTCCTTTGAGTTTGAGCGCCGTGACCGAAGTTTGATGTTTTACTACTTAAGTAAGTTATACGTAGTAATTATATTACTTGTAAAATATTAGGTCAAATTTATTGCATCCATTAAAGAAAATCAAAGAATTTATTCGGGTAAGCCGCCTGTTGAGGGGTATATGTTTTGAATGACTTATAGAATATTCAAATTTCTGATGCTATATTAAAACTTTTCTCATTTCCATATATGTAATCTAACAATACTGATTATTTTAGAAACTATGCTTGGGGGCAACGAATAATTAATCGGTAAAACTTTTAAATATGTAAACGTTTGTGGTATACGTAAATTTCAACCTAAACATATATTATTACTGAAATTCGTGATATATTACAGATGCCCTTGTAAAACGGTTAAGTCGAAAATTCCAGTTTTCAACCTCCAGTCTTTAAGATAGAATATTTATTGTATAAATATGCGAACTATCAATTATCTATATGCAAAACTTACAACAAATTTTTAATGGAATATCGTTCGCGCTACCTCATGCGAGGTGGCTGACTTCACATTTTGTCTTCGGAATTTATTTTTATTTTTCAGACACGCAGGTTTCTTTACTATATTTTAGGTCACCGCAGAGCACATGGAAAATTTTCACTTAAATCGCTCGCGTACTATGTAATTTACGGCGAGCTCATTGATTCTGCTTACGATTTGATTTTGATTTGATTCTGATTACAGCTCATTAAACTTTCCCATAGATTGGAGGATATTTTCTATAACATATAGAAACTGTAATTATAGAAAAAGGTTCTTTAAGCTATGAGCACTCTATTTCCCTTTAAGACTACTAAGACGCCACGCTAGAGTGACTGTGGACAGCGGAGGCGACCTGCGAAGGCAGGAGGCGTGAAGACGCTGCGCCTTGCCGCTGTAGCGTGTCATGTTGAGGCGGCTGCATTACATGTAGTTTCTTCTTGTTATTATTGCGCGCGTTAAAAAATGAGATTTTCTAAATTAGCATTTTTATATCTTGAAAGAAGGAATTTTTTTGCACAAGATATAATGCAATTTAAGAGGATACCTTGAAAATGAATCGAAGTTTTGGGGGCGTGGCTTATTCCTTTGTCGGTGAAGCTAACGGACGACTGACGGAGTGTCAAAACGAAAGTGATGCAATGACTTCATAGTACGCAAATTATGAGATAGCCATACCGAGCAAGCGCTCGGAAAAAAACTAAGTAAGCGCCAAACAACATTTTTATTTATTTTAACAAAACTTCGTTATGGATTAAAAAACTGGTTTATGCGAACTTAGATATGATTATTTACTATGTTTTAAAAATAATTCCATGAAATTATTCGTAAGAATATTGTGGTGTCGTCGAGAAATGTAAATAATTAGAGTCTCCTTTGCAATTTTTTTCTATCGAGAAAATTACATGATATCGTGTTTTCCTTTTATGCAATCCAAGATTATATAGTCAAAAATCATATACCAAAATTTTGGTTTGTAATCTATAAAATTTAAAAAATATGTTAAATAGAAAAACCACCAGATTTTCGAGGTACCACCTTAAAATAGGAGTTCAGGAGTTAAACTAAAACAGGCATCAGAAGATGAAGAAGATGAATATCGTAGACTGTATGATGAAATACGTCAAAACCTACAAAAATTTCGAGAAATATAATAGTATGCATAAAATTTTCATGCTTTCTAGACCATATTGCAGACAGACATTGCTTCGCTAATAAACGTTTATATTTCGCATTTCGGAAAAATCAACATGTTTTGTGATTGTTGACAACTGTGTCCTACGCTGGTCGCGGTCGCTTGACGAGCACGCCAATCGTCCCAACGTGGCACCTCCTGTTCGTATCGTAATGTTATTTTTCCGCTCATCGTAGGCGTGGCACACAACTAAGTCGACTGGCTATGTAAGGTTACTCTATTTTTGCAGGGGATGTCTTCGTTACTGAACTCGTAGAGAAACTCGAGGCATAGCTTTCTCTATACTTCTATGAATGACTCCGAGCTTCCTTATACGACTAGTAGTTTAGATGTGATAAAAATATAGTAATTTTCAGTCTTGTGGCGGCTTAAGAGAATTCATCACCACATTTTTTTCATTGACTCCCTACCAAAATCTTAATGATTTCCGATATATAGATATAATATGACTATTTCGTTGACTCAAACATATTATAATATTCAGATTGGTGACGGGCTGCAGCGTCTATGATGCAATATATCTGGTACTAAGATCAACAATCCACTTGCCAAGCGTAGTGATTATGGCAACCAGTGGACTTCTAATGGTTATAAAGAAGAAAAAGAAGAATTAAATCTATTGCCTTAATATAAGCATATTAAGAAACATATTAAAAATAAGTTACTCATAAAGTTCACATTTTCAATATATATTTTTTTAAATTTGGGTAACATAAGCGCGTGAATATGTGAAATGGTTACATAAACATATACATAAACACTCACGCCTGTCACCCAGAGGGGTAGGCAGAGACTATAGACTTCCATTTGGCACGATCCTGACACACCTCTCTCGCCTCCTTCATATCCATGCACCTACGCATATATGCTCGTCGGTTAAGGGTACTCCTAATTTGGCCCGTTTTCAATAAATCACCTATTTGGTCGATAAATTTTCGCCTAGGACGTCCCTTTCCGACTTTGCCATTCACTTCTGCACCATAAATTTTCTTTGTCACTCTTTCCTCATTCATTCTTTCCACATGACCAAACCACCGAAGCATTCCTTTCTTAATACTGGTCACCACATCTTCTTGCAAACCACACTCTTCCTTTATTACACAGTTCCTTACCCTGTCATTCAGATTCAGCCCTAACATACTCCTTAACGACCGCATTTCTACTGCGTTTATTCTACTCTCGTGCTTCTTCTGCCACACCCAAATTTCACTACCATACGTTAAAGTAGGGACCAACACAGCATTGTGAATTACCATACGTGCCTTTTTTGACACATTTTGACTCTTCACAATAGAGTGCAAGGTCCCATTTACTCTATTTCCCGCATTCACTCGTTGTTTTATATCCTTATCATATCTCCCATCCCTGCTAAATATACAAACTCATCTACTTGCTCGATCAACTCACCTTCTATTCTTATTTCACAAATCGTTTTACTTTCTTCTCTTTCAAAAACCATAACCTTCGTCTTACTTGCGTTCACTTTCATACCCCTTTCTTTTAATGATCCGTTCATTAATGTAACCATCATTTGCAACTCGGCCGCCGACGACGCAAGAATAACTTGATCATCGGCGTACAAAAGGCATTTGACGGTTAACTCACCCATTCTTAATCCGCATTCTTCAACTTTCAAATTTTGCAAACAACTGTCCATAAATAGGTTGAACAGCCACGGGGAAGCCACACAGCCCTGTCTGACACCTTTATGGATGTCAAATCAGTCCGAGTAGACCCCGTTGATCCTAACACAAGCACTAGAGTCCCTATAAAGAGACTCCAATGCCCGTATCAAGCCAGCGCTCAACCCAAATGAGTTCAATGTTTGCCATAGCAAATCCCTATCCAACGCCTGAATAGACCATTAATTCGGCATAAAACTAAATAATGATCCGTTTCTACGTTAGAACCCCGGTAAACCATCGTATCTACCACTGCGCCCCTCAATCTTTCATCCACAATTATGAAATCTATCATGCTTCTATCGTCACCTCTTTCCCAAGTATACATGTGAATCCTCTTGTGGCGAAAGCAAGTGTTCGTCACAAAAAGATTCTTTTCCATACATACGGTGAGGAGACTTTCACCATTCTCATTTATACTTTCATCACCAAACGTTCCCAATATCCTTTCATAACCAAGCCTCCTCACCCCAACCCTTCCATTAAAATCTCCTAGCATAATAATAATGGTTAAAGTACTATAATGTAATAAAATCTAGTAAAAATTATATACTTTGATCTTTTTTACATTCAAATCGAATTTTTCAAATAAAAAAACAAACATAAAGTCCGTAAAAGAAATAAAATAAACATATTACTTATCGATACAATACAACCATTCCAATATTTCAAGTATAATATGTTGAACAAGCGGGTTTGATTTCCCTTGAGTCTGTATCTTTGAGGTTTCTTGCATGCATCTACGAGGAGATGTAATTATCGTTTGAGCGAATCAATTCAACCGCACGCAGAAGAACCAAGAGATAACGTTATTAAAATTCGTAAGACAACATCCATGATTCCTTATATAATTTAAAAACAATAAATACGACGAATTCAAAACACATGAACAATCATTTACGGTTCAAAAGCTGTTTTAAATTGTGTTACTTGCCGTACTGTGAGGAACTAATATAATACGTATATAATCCATTTGTACAAAAAAGAATGTTTTTTTGTAGGTAAATCTTTTGAAAAAATTCCTAAAAGCATTAACATCGCCATGTATAAATATTTATCGATCTTAATACGTTAGAAACTGGGCTTTTTAAATATATAATAACCGATACTCACGAATTTTCAATACAGGTGATCAGATGAGAGGATGAGAGCCCGTGGAGGATTTTATTACAGACGAGTATAATTATTATTTGGTCATGAGATGCTAGGTATTGAAATTGATTGGACGCTGATGTCTTTAGTATTTAGATCTTAGGAAAATTTATCATGTGGCAATAGTACATAAATTGATTATTTATGTATTATTGGAGCGGAGTTCCTATGGCGCAAGAAATCGATTCTTTGAAATCTATCTCCTCCGTAACCCGTAGGTCAATTTACATAATTTTTTCGGCAATATTTTTAGCCCAACTTTTGTAATAATTATTGAGAAAAGAATTAATTTAAAACAATTGTAATGTGATTGAATCTTTTGTTGAAATAAAGATAGTTATGACTTTAGACTTTAACTCCGCTCCATTTATGATGCTAGCAAAAATTAATAATGTATAACAAAAAACCTTTGCATCTGCATCGCTCCTAGAATTGTAACACTGCTACAGCAATGCTGAGTGAGGCAGTGTTTCGTTGCAGCAATCCGGAAAATTATTTACATTATATTTATTTTCTTATATTTCTCTTATAGATTTTTCTTTTTGCTCGCTTTAATTAAGTAGATAGTTTAGTAAGTAAACATATCCATCAATTAGACTTGAATGATATGTTTATGTGAAAAAAAAAGCTTTTTGTTTAATATTAGTTCCATAAACTTGATGCGGAGACGGCTGCTTCCAAGTTAAAACCTTTTAAACTATGTCATTCTCTATATTCTCGTAATCGTTACGAGAATGTAGAGAATGACATAGTTTAAAACGTTTTAACTTAAAAGCAGTTCATTAATTCGACTTCAATCCTGGAAAGTTCTTCGTTCTTGACTTTTGATATTATTTTAATTAGTATAAATTTATTAATCATAGTTCCTCTGTAGGCATTTATAAGAATACACATGTTTATTTTCTTCTTCATCAGCCTTTATAAGTCTACTGTTGGACATGGCCCAGTCCCCGTATATGAAGAATTTTCTTTAACCACCACGCCTGGCTGGTAGATTGAAGAAAGTAGTACTAGAAATCTTTCGGCTTGGATGCTGCTGCCCATTGTAGGTCTAGATATTTTACGTTAGACATAAATGAGATGTTGTACCGTCATCTATCGGAAACCATAAGGTTTTTCCGACATTTACCATAGTTCCTCAGGAGACCTTTAGAATGAAATTGGACCACGGATTTACCTACTCCAGCATCACACTACAATATGCGTATAAAATGTAGAAATAAAATATTCAGTCAATTAAAATATTGATAAGAAAATTAATTTGCAACAATCTCTTGCTCCTAAACGAGGTATGAAATACGAGTATTAGTGGTGTAAGATGTTGAGTCAAATGGTGACATTAGTTGTTCATGCAATGGTGGAAGACTCTCTGTGGTGATCTTCATAGTAGGTGATCTAACCAATTTAATATTGCATATGAACCTATTGTATAGGTACATCTTTATTTCCTAAAGGAACTATAATCATGACTGGTCGTCGCTGCTGGTGATAAGAGGGCTGGTTCTTTTCTCGCTCAAAGACTTAGTATAGCTATTAAGCGAAGAAACGCAGCCAGCGTTCTTCGCACTATATATAGCATGGGGATCAGGACTTTTAGACTAAATTTTTAGTTTTAGTTTTTATATATTATGGTTCCGTTTTTAATATTTTGTGTAATGAATATTAGTTGTTAATATTATAATTTTAATTGTTATTATTAAAAAAATAAAGATTACAAGTAAAAAAATATGATTATATTATTGTCGTAGCACGAATTTTTCGGCCGTTACGCTGTCTCAGAACATCAGCATGAAATAGCATCTTAATGCTGCTGTATTTCATACGGTGAGTGTAAAGATACGAAGACTCTTTTAACAGGAAGCGGAGCTTTCCATTTTCTTCCTAAGAGATGTTGTCGCATCTGCATTTTAGTTCTTAATTAGGATAGATGTATATGTCTTTGAGCCCTTTGAACTGTGTGCTCGTTTGCTACTCTTATTTTACAAAAAAAAAAGAAAATAATTTCGACAAAAAGCTGCATTCTAGTATGTTTTTGTCGTTTTATTCAAAAAACGCAAAAAGGAGTGAATTTTTTTTTGTGATTTATAAATTGTCAAATCTGTTATCTGTATTATCTTTAGTTTACCCCAAAGCCGTGTTTTCTACGAGAGGGACTCGTTTTTTGATAATCTCGTGTTTAGCATGCAATAAATATGACTATCCATAGTTTTCGCAATTTAAATTGATAGTAATTGTAAATCAAATTACTCCAACATTCAGTTTTCTTAAATAGAATAGGAATTTGGATTCCCATAAAAAATTCCAATATATATTCCAATATGTATCCCTTGTTGCGTTCTTTTCTCGCTCATAGGTTAACTATAGCCTTTCAGCGGTCAGCCTTTTTGTCAATATGCCGCGGGGAACTGGACTGCATAATAATTAAATTTTTTAGTTTTAGTTTTTTTATTATAGTTTTCAACATAAAATTAAATTGATACAAAATCTCAGAGTAAGTAAAATGTATGTAAATTACTCTCAGAATAATCCTCCCTCGATCTCATGATCCGATGGGACGGTAAACCGATACAACCGGAGAGAGATCAGGCGCAGGACCAACGGCTTTACGTGCTTTCCGAGGCCCGGGGGTGAGACACCGCCAACTTCCTAACTCCGGGTAACTACTGAGAATTTCTTGAAGGAAAATTAAATAATTAATTTTTTGGCTCGACTTGGGATTCGAACCAAGGACCTCATGATCAGCAGTCGCACTACTACAACCACTAGACCAACTCAGAGTATATCAGTAGTCCACTGCTGAACATAGGCTTCCGCCATAGATTGCCTCTTAGGAGAGACATTTGCTGTAGTTTATTTGCTTGACAAGCGATTCAGCAATTGTAGTTTGTCATTTTTATTTAGTTATTATCAGAAAGGTGCCGCTGCCTGGTACAGTTTCCTTCTGTCACCTCTTACGACATCCACTTGATGCCATGCGCTAGTGGATATTTTTAGAAAGCCAGTACTTTTACAATTTTGCGTCTATTTGTTAGATAACTGTGCTTAGATTATAATAAAATAATGTAATAATGATTAGGTACGAGTAGCATCAATTGTAAAAAGTTATTGTTTTAAAAGAAATAACAATATACAACTTCTTTGTGTTTCTTTATTGTCAGTAAGCGTAAGCACCGCTACTACGTAAAAATTACTTGAATATATTTTTGTTGCTCCAATACTCGGTTCAAAGACATTTATTTCTCTTAAAGAACACATTGTTCACTTATACCGAAATTAAGTATACCTACATAAAAATAATATATACAGTATATACACCGTAGCATGCATTATAATATTTTTTGTTGTTTTATTCTTATATATCCCTAATTCATTTGTTTCACTTTTATTTTACTAAATTTAAATATAATAATATGTATGTATTTTTAAAGTAAATCTAATTTTCTAAAAATAAGAATATTCTGTTAATGCAATATTCATATGTTTAAAATGGAAAATATGCAGCTGAAAATTTTATCTATAATTATTTGATCAAAGTAACTTACCTGTAAGTATCCTTCGATTAAAATTATATGAAGTTTAAGTTGTTTCCGCTGTGTTTCCATACTATGTAGTCGTGAATCGACGGACAGAATCACACGAGTTTTAACCTTCCGGGCGAAAAATAATACTTTTACTGGTATCCCAACATATTTGAACTTCCACTGGCAACACTATACACCTCATGTCATCGTGCATTTATATCCACCAGAATCAGGAAAAACTAATTAAAATACAAGCAAGCCCTTAGAGTGGGTAATAATATACAGCAGGGTAGGGTTGTACACAGAGTAGGCGTCAACTTCATATAATTTTGATCGAAGGACACTTACAGGTAAGTTACTTTGATCAAATAATTATATTCGTTGACGCCTCCTATGTGTTTCTCAAACATTTAGATGTTTAAAGATTTGATTGCTTCATTTTAATTATTTATTGTCATACATTATCATAATTAACAATTTACAACAAAACAAACAATAAGCATAATAAATAAATTTAGATAATGTAATTTCCCATTATGAATTATTGTTTATTTATTTTATACCTTTCAAATGCTCTTAATTAATAATGGCTTCTTATAATAAACAGAAAAAGTTTTGGATGTAAGATTGTTGTCTTTCTAACACTTTCATTAAGATCAATAGCACTTCTTCTATGACGAGAAGGGGATGAATGGCTGGTATTATGTAATACAGTACAGTAAAAAGTAATGTATCTTGTTGTTAAAATTCTTTACCTAACTAGCTGTCTGATTTATTGAAGTGATGTTAAGCAGTTTTCCAAATTAACAACTAACTTACTAAATTTCATACAGCTTTAGTGACATACAAGTGATATTGTGAGGTAACTCATACAAGAGGCAAAATTAAAATCTTTGCACAACCGACTTCAATATAAATAAAATAAGATCATTAATGTATTCAAAGACAATCAAATACGCATTATTAAGGACAACTCATAAACCACTGGTCAGAACCCGATTAAATCCACATGGGATCGTACTTGAAGCACCAGCTTTCAAAACAAAAACACTCATCAAAACCGGCTCACCCAGAGAAAAGCTATGAGGCAACACACATAAAAAACATTCAGTCGAACTGAACACCTCCACCTTCTTGAAGTCGGTTAAATACTCATATTTTTCTTACTACTGTATATTTCTTTGCTTTTTTTTTTGATGAAATACAGCTTTATGAACCAAATTATGTTAGACTTAAGCTTTGATTGTATTTTAGTTTTTATTTTTCTTCCTATAAACACCATAAAAGAACTTAATTATGGAATGAAAGGGTTTTTGTTTTACAAGCACGCCCTATAATTGGATTACTTGAAATCTGAATATGATTTTTCAGTATTAATTTAGATTCAAAATTATTCCCTTTTTATTTGTTTTGTATACATTTACCCATAAAAGATAGCTGGGCAAACAGATATTAATTTGTCTATTAAATTAGCAAATTTCTTATATGATTGCAGTGGATTGTAATTGAATAATTGACTTATTCAATTATTAATATATTAATTGACTTATTATCATTCATGTGAAATATTGGTGTTTCACTTCAGATATGGAAATGCTATAATTTTATATGTTAAGAACAAGTTATTTAAAAGTTTAAGGTATTGATTTTTTTAATACTTTATAATACAATTAACAGCAATTCTAAAACTTTCCACTTTTTATTTTCTGAATCTCTTCATCTATGTATAGATCATATCATGGTATTTACCAATAAGTAAAAACAAAATTGAGACTAGTTTCGTTTTAATTGATTTTGCAGCTGTATTAAATTCAATATAATATGTGGGAGGATATGCTTAACTCATACTAATGTATTGTTGTCGATCTACTACAAGAAAGTTTTTTTTTTTTCGAATAATATTTTAGACCATTTGGAATAAAATAAGGTCAAGTGAATTTGCTTTCAATTTTAGCTGTGTTTACTTCTATTCTTGTTTCCTTGATGGTTGGGCTTGTCGCCTGCCACATATTATACTTGATACTATATGTATACGTAGTGTACTATGTTTTTAGTTTTAAGTAATTTTTTTTATTTATATTTTAAATAAAATATATGTTACTTAAATCTGTGTTCAGTTGTGTATTATTTATTGATTATTATTATGCCTTTAGGTAGTAGGGCCGTATTGCCTGTTATTATGGCCTGAGCACAAATAGATAGGCTAGGCCGGGAAAGGATCACGATGTCGCAGAATATCAGCGTGGAATAGTAGCCTTATGCTGATCTTTCTTGCTGGATTATGAATTTATAGTTATTCCTTAAGAACTTTATATTCCATAAGTTATGGTCTTACATTTTAAATATTTCGCAAATTTCTCACAACATGGCAAAATAAAAACTAAACTTTGAAGTAAACTTGAAGTAAAAAGTTTGTTACTTGGTAGAACCATGCTGCAGCTATATTGTGGTTGCAGCACGAACGGGTCAGCTCGACCGCGTTAGGACCACGTTCTCACAAAATACCAGCATAAAATGGCAGCTTAATGCTGCTGTGTTTCATATGGCGAGTAAAGAGAACCGGAGACGTACCTATCTGCTTTTATATTCTGATTCTTAATCGAAGATAAATGTAGATGTCTATAGGCCACGGCATCCATTTACCATCTAATGGACTGTTTACTCGTTTGTCACCCTTATTCTATAAAAAATAAATCAATTGAATATACTTCCTACATTTCCGGTTAGTTATGGATGTATGGCAAAAAAATAATATATTCAAAAACTTTAAAATCACAGAGTTGAAAGTTGAAGCAAGTTCTGTTATAAGCCAAAAAGTGTATGCCAGAATTCTTGTTGACAGTAAAACCTGAACTATGTTTTGAATCTAAGTAACTTTTCAAGTACACACAAAAGTAACGAATTCATACTCGATTCCTGCCTTAATATTTTACAAATTTTGCCGTTGTATAAGTACACTACAAATTGCATGGTGCAGGTATTGAAAGTATTAATAATAAGTCACCATACACAGAATCCGGAATAACAAGTAAAATACGGCCTTCTACTCTTTTGGATCAATGATCTTAATAGTGCCTCCTAACGTTTAGGTCTTAAGATGAACATGGACATCACAAAGATTATGTGTAACGTCTATGTCATACCTATGCTGGTAGTTGTTGGCAGCACTAAGCTCAAAGTTGTTGACGAGTATGTTTATCTGGGACAAATAGTCCTAGGTAAGTCCAACTTCAACCGAGAGGTCTATCGACGGATTCAACACGGCTTGCCAGCATTCGGGAAATTACGACACATCTTCTCGTCAGGTATACCTCAATACTTGAAAACAAGATTGTACAACTAGGCCGTGTTGACAGTGATGTCAAACGGATCTGAAACGTGGTAAACGTAGTAAACTTTCAAAAGAAGATTTCCGCAGTAAAACCAGAATGACCGACGTAGCTAAACGGATTAGTAAGCTGAAGTGGCAGTGGGTTGGCCGTACAGCTCGAAGATCCGACAAACCATGTAGACAAAAGGTCCTCAAGTAGCAGCCTCGTATCGGTAGGCGAAGTGACCCCCCCCCCCTAAATGGAGTGACGACCTGGTAAGAGATGCAGCAAGTCGATAGATGCAGGTGGCTCAGGGCCGTGTTTTGTGGTATTCGTAAGCCTATGTTTAGCAGTGGACTTTTGAAGGGCTGTAATGATGATGATGATGAAATAAAATATTCATAAATAAAGCCTAAAATTAGTTTTAACTGTTGCGTAATAAATTAATCTACGCTGAAAATCTACGTTTCACTTTATGAAAACACTGCTATTTAACGTAAAATACAAAAAGTAGTGACATTTTACCTCCTGTCATTAAAAATCACTAATAATAAAAACCTATATTTATATTTGTTTAAATAATTAAATTCACGACTAATTTGAAAATACTCACACGAATTTTCTAGTTTTTTTTTTGTTATTTCATTTTATGCGAAATATATTAAATAATCAAAAAAGGCACTTATGGCAATTCACAATGCTGTGTTAGTCCCTAATTTTACGTACAAGAGTAGAATAAATGCAGTAGAAAAATTCGGTCGCACAAGTGAACGGAAGGGTCAGAAAGGAACGTCCTAGCCAAAACTTTATCGACCAAATTGGCAATATATTGAAAATGGGTCAAATTAAGAGTACCTTTAATATGGAGGAGGCGAGATAGGTGTGTCTGGATCGTGCCAGATGGAAGACTGTAGTCTCTGCCTCTGGGTGACAGGCGTGAGTGTTTATGTTCATATATTAAATTAATTTTAAACTAACTAGTTACTAATTAAATGGAATGATGTCATTATCATGACGTGTTGCGATGATCGTAAAATTAAGGATGTTTCTAAGTTTAATTTCTAATGAGCAAATTGTTTTTATTAGGTATTAGTATTTTATCTATAATTAAACCGGTAAAACTGCAATTATAACAAACCTCTTATTATCCTTAGAGTTTAAATAAAGAGAGTTTCATATATTTGTTTGTGCCAACGTGCCCCCATGCATTTCGTAATTGTTGATGTATTTTGTTAGTTGGGTTGGTTGACATAATTCTCCTCGCTTCCCTGTCTTGGCAAAGGCCTGCCTAGTAAGGGGGAGCGAGATACTGGTGGACACATCTTTGGTCCTCCAATGGGAGGAAGTGTGGTCCTCCAATGGGAGGACAAAAGATGTGTCATTTATTTATTATATTACAAATAAACGCGACATTGCTATTTATTTATATATACTATTGTTATATGGTAAAATAATTTTATTACACACCGCTAACAAAGCAAATAGAGTATTTTTGACCATTGAGCTATTATGTACTACGTACTAGAGGCGACACTGCATTCAACTACTCTGTTTCACTCAACTGCGGTGCATACACCGCACTTTAATTAGTCACTCGCTAGGCGCTTGTGGAGTTGTCGCGTATTGTGTTGATTAAAAAAAGTCTCTTGATAAAAATATGCCGTCGTGTGTACTTAGATATTGCACAAATAATTCGAGAAATGTCATTAAAAACCAAGGAATTACTTTTCATCGGTTTACAAGATACTTAATCAATAAAAAAGTATTATAGATTAATAATAAAACAAATTATTTTCTAAGACGCCATCTCGTGTCATGGAACATAGATTATGAAATTAATATGTTCAGATGCGACATTTCTGTGGGTACTTAAGTATAGGACGAATATATTATTATACACATTTTTTTGTAGAGACATGTATAAGTTATTATAATTAGGCTAAATTTTTAATGTTTAAATCTGATTATTATTCTTTTATTTTATTTTTAGGTTTCCACATTAAAGTCAAGGTAAAATAAATTCGTCCATTTTTAACTCGCGTGCCCAGCATTTATAAACGACTCTTATTCTAATTTAAATAAATATATTTGTAATTTAAATGTTATGTTAATAAGTTTTGATAAACATACATGTAGTATGTTTTTATATTTGACATAGACAACTTTTAAAATATTCGGATAAAAACATCATTACAATGTAATTGTGATATAATAATAGTAGTATTAAGTAATATTATATTAAATAAGCAAATATAATATACAAATTAAATGGCAAAATTTAAATATTGTTCTCGATATAATTTACCTATTTAACAATACAATCTACTATTACCTACGGATCATTCTACCTATGTTTATTCTATGATAAAAAAAACCAAGCGCGCCAACACAGAGTAGCGCAAAATTTTTGTTTGATATAGCTGTTCTAGTACGTAAGTACATATTACTTCAATGTCTTTGACGGACAGAATTTTAAACAGATTCTATTGGTATTCTTTAGCTGCGTGAGAAATTTCGATGATTGTTGTCTATGCTTTGACAATTGATAATGTCAAACTGTGTTGACATTTCTGTTCACTTAGGCTTGG
Organism: Parnassius smintheus behrii; assembly: GCA_036936625.1. NCBI lineage: Eukaryota > Metazoa > Arthropoda > Insecta > Lepidoptera > Papilionidae > Parnassius > Parnassius smintheus. The sequence continues at coordinate 39,323,702 of JAUPFT010000015.1, forward strand.
CAATTCATCATGAATAATTTAAAGCCAGAACAACGCCTCTAAATTGTGGAAATTTACTTTGAAAAAAAAAAATACGTTCACGATGTTCATAGATCGTTTTATTCGATTCGTTTATTTTACAGTCAACACCATCGGCCTAGTAAATAGGCAATTCGTGCAGTTATTTATTGTTTGCGCACTAATTTTACTCTTCTCGATTCAAAGCCAACAACAAAACAAACTACTGAAGAGAATATTACTGCTGTACCGCGAAGTGGTGAAGAAGACGTCGAAATGTTGATTCGTCGTCGTTCCCAACTTGTTGACGTTTGCCCTTCAACTGCGTGAAAAATTTTACGTAAGGATGTTGGCTTACGCCACCTCGTTCGTGTGAATTAACGCCTCTCAATTACTTTTTATGGGGCTATGTTAAGTCATTGGTTTATGCCGACAAACCAGCAATTCTTGAAGAACTGAATGCCAATATTCAAGCCACCATTGACGTCATACGGCCAGATTTATTTAAAAACTCTAACACTAACTCGTAGTCGCGACATCATATTAAAAAATAAATGCCATGAAATTATCTACCAGATTATAATAATACAAAAATTCATTTCAACAATAATTCTGTCTTGTATTATTATTTAATATTCTCAACCTCCGAAAAAAAAAACATTTTTTACATCAATTTACGCCTAATTTATGTTTTATATAAATGTTTGCGGCTCTGTGTGAGATTCAGTCACCACACTTGCACCTCAATTAATTGTGGCTGAGTACTAAAGGATACAGTTTTGGTTTTCGTATTTTAATCTTATAATAGCACCATATTTTACTGCTAAATAAGCTAATAATAAGTATCGTTATTAAATTAACTATGAGTGTATAGTCTTGAAAGTTATCTGTCTAACCCAATAATCGAACCGACCCAACGTAAATTTCGTAGTACATAAGCAACCCTAATTCGATCCGACTCCACTCATATTTTTATATTAATTTAATGTTTCAATTTACCACGTTTTTGGTGGTGAAGAAAAACATCGCGAGGAACCTGAATATCTGAAAATTTAAAAAAATATTTCATGATCATCATTTTTAGATATAACGTGATGTGATTCGATCGTGGGTCAGAAAGTTTGAAGCTACTGGTTCGACTCTCAAACAGAAGCCTGCGGGACGCCCAAGGTCAACAAGAACGAAAGACACAATTGAACAAGTTAGAGCTTCAGTTCAACGTAATCCTGTTCTATCGACTCGAAAGCGTTCAGCCGAACTTGTGGTGTCCAGAACATCTTTGCGTCGCATTTTGTTGAAAGATCTGAAATTGCATCTGTATAAAATTCAACTTGTGCAGGAATTACAGCCAAATGATCCAATTTTAAGGAGAGCTTTTGTTGAAACGATGCTGGAACGCTTTCGGAGTTTCAACAATATTCTGTTCTCCGACGAAGCCCATTTTCACATAAATGGGCAGGTGAATAAACAGAATTGCCGTTACTGGGCTGCAGAGAACCCACGTGCAAAACATAAAAAGCCTCTACATTCGCCGAAAGTAACCGTTTGGGCGGCCATGTCAGCGCACGGAATTATCGGACCCCACTTCTTCGAAAATCGACAAGGCCAATCTGTCACTGTAAATTCTGACCGATACATAGCCATGTTAAGGGATTTTTTTCTTTCCACAACTGCAACAGTTTGAAGCCTATAATCGTGCGACATGGTTTCAACAAGATGGCGCGACATGCCACACAGCTAATGCCTCTTTGACGGTCGTAAACGAGATGTTTGGTGAGAAACTGATATCGCGCCGAGGTGACATTGAATGGCGTCCTAGAAGTCCGGATCTTACACCACTGGACTTTTTTGTGGGGATACCTAAAAAGTAGAGTCTACTCCAATAACCCAGCCACAATTGACCAGTTGAAGACCAATATCCGGAAAGAAATGGCAGATATTCCCCGTGCAATGTGCCAGCGAGTTTTTACCAATTTGAGGTTCAGATTCGAAGAATGTTTGCAGCGCGATGGTGCACATCTGGATGATGTTATTTTTAAGAAATGAATTTCCCAGATGTAAGTTTTTGTAGAAATAAAAATTTGTATGTGAATTGTACTTAGTTTTTTTAATGATTTTTTCAAATTCGCAATTCTTTCTGGCCCACCCTGTATATGTTGTCGGTCATCCCGCGTTGGAGTCAACTCAATCAAATCCTTTTGGTCCTAAAACTCGCTGCAGCTTATGTACTTATGTGTCACCTCTGAAGAAAGCCACGAGTCGAAATGGGGAAGTGGTTTCTTTTTCGTCACCTCTACTTGGCTTAAATTATGGATTATTTTTTTTTTTTTTTTTATAGAATAGGGTGACAAACGAGCACACAGTCCACCTGATGGTAAGTGGTTGCTGCGGCCCACAGACATCTACATCTATCCTCCATTATAAATCAAAATGCAGAAGCGTTGTCACCCGTGAGGACTGAGATGGAATGCCTCGTTTCCAGTAAAAAGGGTCTCCGGTTCTCTACACTCACCATACGAAATACAGCAGCATTAAGCTACTATTTCACGCTGGTATTCTGTGAGAGCGTGGTCCTTCCCCGGTCGAGCCGACCCATTCGTGCTACAACTACACTGCTAATATAACTACAGCATGGCTCTACCACGTAAAAACTTTAAATTGGTTGATATTTACAATAGGGTAAGAAAAGGAAATATCAAAATCAAAACCCAATAGGTGGCGCAGTGACTAATTTAAGAAAAGTATGGAGTGAATCAGGAGTGAAAATCCTTGCACCACCGACCGGAAAAATAACGTCTGCCGGGCTAGCTAGTCTTCAATATATTAAAAAGTGAGGTGAATATGTAAACTTTTTATCAAATGCTGGCCTTATCTACACTCAGTTTTCCCTATTGATTCACGAACGAAGCGTCTAGCGTATACGGGATATACGGGATATACGGGTGATATACGGGATAATAATAAAGCGTCAATATTACCAGTGCGAAAGTATCAGCTTTAAACTCAGGCTATATGAAAGTCAGACTGAATGCTGACATTAATTATTTAAAACCAATTTTACCAAAGCACAGATATAAAACAAGTAGCCAACTTTTCGTTGTTTTTTATTGCGGAGAGTGTTACACAGTAATTGTATTCCTTGATTCTTCCCTCTTCGTTCCATCATCGAATTAACAGACGATCGGCTTATCTCCACGCCTTTGCTTTTAAACGACTACTCATTCGAACCAAGTGGTTTATTTCGTCTTTCGTACTGTCTAGAGCAAAGGGGTGGAATAATTTGTCAGCATCTGCCTTTTCCTCTGATAACAATGAGTGTGTCATCGATACAAGAGTGAAGTACGATTTTGTTAAGCCAATTCAGTCCGCATAGACATCTTCGGTTGCATTCATCACCATTTACCACAACGACAGTAAAAAAATCAATTTAGAGATTTTGTCTATGAGTTGCTGTAAATTGCTTGGCCAAGCGCTAACCGTGAGTACTTTTCTCATTATTTCTTATTGAATTCATTTAGTTTCTTACATCTTAGCTTACTAATAAACCCCGAAAAAAATAGTTTCTTTTTTATTACACATAAAATATATTTTTTTTATATGTACATATAATACTTTATCACGATAATCGTCAATTACAGCCTTTCAAAAGTCCATGGCCGAAAATGAGTAATAAATAGATTGCCTTATAGAGAGGATATTTGCCACAGCTGCCACACCTGGTAGTTGTTGTTGCAAGCAACTGCTGTTTTTATTATTTTGAACTATTTACAAGAAGGTGATTGACCATCTAGTGTTTCTGTTTATTGCTGTCATCTCTTATAACACCCACACGATGACTTGGTGTTTATCTTAGTGTTTTCGCATTCACATATTTTCAGAACACTTGTTGTAAATATTGAGAGATTTTTTAACCGCTTGTATGTAGAAACATAATATTTATAACCCATGCATATAACACAATAATATTCATTTATCCAATGTACACATAAGCATTCAGTACCTGGTTGACCGAGCTTTGCTCGGTATTTTTCGCTCGATTTTTTTTTAATTCGTGCATTTTGGAAATAATATTTAGATACAAATTACATGCTGATGAAATTCGAATAATATTTTTTGATCTTAGCGACATAATAGAAAAAACTGAACTGGTTATTTGAATAAAAAATCATGAGTACAATTAGTTTAATTTAAATTTTCGTGTTTTTAAAAAATACTAAAAAAAGGGCTCGAAAAAATAGATTTTCTCAAAAAAGAAAAGAACATGAAAAAAAAATTTGAAAAAGTCGGTCGGTCGGTCTGGGCTCGAACCGGGGTTCCAAGATTCTGTGACCGACCATTATACCAATTAAGCTATTTATAATTATTAACAATCCGTCAAAATTTACCTTCTTATTCTAAAGATATTGTAGCAGTTTTTTATTGCCTAAAAACACGGACAAAAAGACATTTTCTAAAAATAAATCCTAGCTAGATCGATTTATTATCCCCGAAACTCCCTGGACACTAAATTTTATGAAAATCGTTGGAGCCGTTTCCGAGATCCCGATTATATATATATATATATATATATATATATATATATATATATATATATATATATATATATATATACAAGAATTGCTCGTTTAATAGTATAGGATATCATCAAAAGGTTACGAGATAATGTGTCGCAAAACTCGGCAGACGTAGTGTATGTAATAACTATAGTAGTTTCTAGAAAGGTAGGTACAGTTATATGAAAAAAGAATGCCACTGTTGGAATGCATCTTCAGTAACATTAAAAGTTTAGTGTTCTAATTGCTTCAGCAATTTTCAGCCTCCCCGTTAAAGTTACAAATTCTGAACTGAAAAGTTTGTATGTTGAGTTTTCCCCATTGAATTTCCAGAACGTTTTATCGGCACGGAAACATGCAGAGAAACTTACACAAGCGTTAGTAATTTGATGTTCATTCCAACCGACTTAATTTTAAACTTTAATAATTCTTATAAACTTTAAGTTAAAAAAATCCTTTTTGTCTCTTTCCATTTAAAATTTTATAAGCATTGAAACACTATTGGACATAGGCTTTACCAAGAATGCGTATGCATTACTAAAAATAATAATCATCGATAGACTGGGTGATGGCATTATTTATCGTATCGTAATGATGATAATCATATTGACAGGTAATCGTTTAATCATTACAGGCTATCAAAAGTCTTTTGCTGAACATAAACCTACCCCATAGATTGCCTTATAGGTAGGGGGGCACCATAGTGTAATAATTGTGAGGTGGGTTGATAATTGCAGTTTTTTTGGTTGTTATAAGCTGCTGCTACTTTTTAGTCAATAAATAAAGTGCATCATGTGTTAAGCTTAAATTACAGGAGACGCAGCTAGTTCTTTTCACTGGTAAACAAGAATTCCATCTTAGTGACTTCATTGTTGGTGGCAACAATGCATCAGTTTTTGATTCTTAAACGAGGATAGATGTAGTTATTTATTGACTACAATATTCACATACCATCACGTGAACTATATGCTCTTTTTTCACCCCTTAAAAACCCCTTTCAATCGTTCTGCTTCTTTGTAAGAACTTAAATAGTTACTGTGACTTATTATACCCTCCCTTATTGGGAAAGAGTTTGATTTTTTTTATAGAATGGGAGTAGCAACCAAGCACAAAGTCCTTAAACATCTACATCAATTCTCAATTAAGAATTGGAAAACAAATGCATTGCCACCTCTGAGAACTAAGATGAATGCCTCGTTTCCAGTAAAATCATTTATAATAGTGGAAGAGCCATGCGGCAGCTTTTGCTCAAACCGAGGTGGTATCACGACCTCACAAAAGACTAGCGTGAAGTTCTGCACTTCGTCTGTTGAGTGCATATGGCTGGTGTCCAAATGACCCGCACCCCCTTTTACAAAGTAGCGGAGTGTGAGTAAATGGAACACTACCCCAGGAGGGTACACCACCCCTAGTGACAGAACCCTGGGGGAGGACCAGCACCCCTAGTGACAGAAAATCCCTCGCTCAGCATCCACGCCCAAGCTACCAATCTCTTCCCAAGCGTTGGTGCTCAGTCTGCCCCGCATATTCTGGTGGGGGGAGGAGGCGTAATTACATTCGAGACTAGGCAAATGAAGCAATAAGACAAAGGTGCTCCCTGCCACGCTAGTCATAAATTTCTGCAACACTAGGTGACTTCATTCCAACCTTAACGCCATCCACTACAATCTAGAAACGTCGAAGGTGGCCTTGCTCTTCCTATCCGAGACACAGGAATCCTTTCCAGCTGATAATTTGTATCCCTCCTATTTCTGGTACAAATAAGAACACTCTGGTACAAATAAGAACTAAGCTGCCGACTCGTCTAAAACAGAGAGAGTACATCTGTTTTAGACGAGTCGGCAGCTTAGACGATACGGACCTGTCCATCCTATGGCTGCGCGTAGACAGCGATGACCATTCCCACGTCTACGGGTGTCTCATAAAGGTCCCATAGCGGTAATACTGACACTGACCGATTCATCGAACACGTCCAAATTTCTGCAGAATCCATGCTAAAACAGGTTCCATCTGCAGAGATCATGATGATTGGTGATTTTTACGCCCACCACTCTGAATGGCTTGGTTCTCGTTTGATCGATCATGCGGTTATATCTGCTTATGACTTTGCCTTGGAATATGGTCTGACAAATATGGTTACCTCATCTGCGCGGATCCCAGATGTGGAAGATCTTGTACTTTCTCTGTTGGATCTTCTGTTGACTTCTCATCCCGACGCATATCACGTCTCCGTTGATGTCCATCTTGACTTCTCGGACCATTTTCTAATCCAGAGCACGGCGCCACTCACGCTCCCATCGCGGTTGCATTCTACAGGCTGCCGCCGTGTATTGCATTATACGTCAGCTAATTGGGACAAGATGCGTTCTTTTTTGAATCCTACCCTTGTGGGCGGGTTTGCTTCTCGTTGGAAGATCTCAGCCTTGTTGCTGATTCTATCGCTGATGTGGTACTACAGGGAATATCAATTTTTTTCTATCATCTGTGGTACTTATAGGAGGCAGAATCCAGACATGGTTTGGTCATTGCATTGGCCATAAGCAGGAATGCTATAAGTGCGCTGATGCATCGACTTTTAAGAATGCAAATATAAGTGCAGCTACAAAGAAGTATAATTTCGCCACCAGGTGTTTCAAAATTATCATTGCCAAGGAAAAGTCAGAACACATCGGCAGAATTGGTGAGAAACTAGTTCAACTTACTTCGGGAACTCGTGCATTCTGATCTCTCGCCAAGATTGTTCAAAGGAACTTCTGTTAACCATCTCTCCCACCTCTGCACAGAGAGAACCACTCACTGGTCCATGCCGCAAAGGACAAAACTGATCTGCTGGGCTCTCTGTTTTCATCCAACTTGACTCTTGATGACTGGGTGAATGCACCGCCGACCATCCCGTGGTGTGGAGGCTCCATGCATGATGTATTGTTTACCCAGCGCTCGATGCCTAGAGCACTCCTCTCCCTGGACGTCAACAAGTCGAGTGGGCATAATTGCATCGCTTCTATTGTGCTAAAGACGTGTGCTCCAAAGTTGGCACCAGTTTTAACGGGCCTTTTACGTTACTCCTACTCCATAGGCGTAGTCCCGAAACAATGAAAGGACACGCTATAGTATGCTACTGCTAATTTTACAATTTGTAGGATACTGCTAATTAAATAATTTTGTAATGAAAATAATCAATTTTACGAAATTCATTAAAATGACTGAACAGATTCATTTATCTGTCATTATAACAAGAACGTTAATCAATACTCCGATACACGGACAGTAATACATTATGTAATTACACGCGCGGGGCATAATTGTGCTCCGAAGTAAATTAGAATATTTTAGTCATCATGGTTCAATTAAAACACAAACGATTTTATTTAAAATATTTCTACATGAAATCCCTTTTTATTGATGTTTATATTAGAAATAAAAAATAAATCCTCTTTTAATCAAAACAAAGTGAACTTATCCTTATAGGTAAAAGCTATAAAAAATTTACATAGGAATACTTTTTTGAGAAAGAAAACGGCTAAAATTCCTTAGCTCTGTCACACATAATATAGTTACATTATTGCACGCGTATGACATGGGCGTGGTCCAGGCGTGGCCTACGCCCATGTCATACTGACAACCTAGTTGCAGCAAAAATAGTTGTGACACATATAAAAGAAGATAATAATAATATTAGGATTGGAATGTAGTCATTAATACCTTTCATGTGAGAGCTGTGTTAGCTCAGGAGCTAAGCTCTCGCTGTAAACTTCACAGTGAGAGAGCAACCCAGGTTCGATCCCCACCGGCAACAATGAAATTAGTAATTGCAATTTTAAGTGCTGATTTACCACATGCTCAGCAGTGAGGGTAAGCGATGAGAAGAAATCAGTACATGTTAGATACATGAACAGAATGAATAGAAATATAAACAAAATATCTCAGAGAAATTTACTTGCACCAATATCCCCTCAGAAATAAGATGAGGCAAAGCCGGTAGGTCTGTTTTAAAAATCAAGAATCCAACGTTTTGTCGCTGACAACGTATTAACAATCATATTGAACATATAAGTGATATAAAAAAGCACATTGTCAGAAAGATAATAATTGTTGAATTAATTTTTTTTAAGTCGAGTCATTGCTATTTTTACATAAAAAAGAATTTTAGTGGCTTATGGTGTAGATTTATCAACCCCGCATGGAAGGGTAAACACAATAACTTTTGAAAATATCATTGTTCAACTTAATCTATTTTTTAACCTCTTCATCCATCGTGTCGGAAGCCATGGAACGTAAATGGCAGTTTAATGGTGTTTTATTTAGTTATGATTAATTTAATCGGCTGAGAAATTCCGAAATTTTCGTTTACATATTTTAATAAATACACTTTGACTCTCTCCGGGCTTGGCCGCCGTCGCAAGTAGAGTAAATGTTTGTAATTAATAAGTAATATGTATTTTTAGTAGACAAAGTTTTTTCTTAATGTAGAATAAGGGTGAAGAGTTAGCACATAGCTCACCTGAAGGTAAGTCGATGTTGTGGTCCATAGATATATATTCTATAATATTTATTCTCGATTAAGAAACAAAATGCGGACCCGTTATCAACCGTGCGGAATAAGAATGCCTCGTATCTAGTCAGAAGGGTCTTCGGTTCTAATACTCACCTCACGAAACACAGCAGCATTGAGCTGCTATTTTACGCTGGTGTTCTTTGAGAGCGCGGTTTTTCCCCGGTCGAGTCGACCCATTTGTGCTACAACCATATTATAGCTGCACCATGGATATATCACGTATCAGTTAATTACAGATAAGGGCAATATGGGGCAATTATTTCGCTGCGCTGATCCAGTGCGTTCGTGCGTGCGTCAGTGTGTGCGTTGGCAGACTTCACATGTCCTCGAAATATTTTATTCCTCAGACATGCGTGGCAACCGTGGCAAATACCCACTCTATAAGGCAATCTAAATCACAATGCTGGATGCCTATGTTCAGCAATGGACTTAAATAGGCTGTAAATAAGTAAGTATCGGTAACAGTAACGATGGGGATTGAACCCCGATTTCTTGCATGCTGTATAATTTACGGCGAGCGCTGCCATTCAACGCCACTTTGACCCTGTATTTTAAGTACGAAAGTTATGTTATGTAAAGTGCTTTAACCATTGTATAACATTTTGAATAAATTTGTACATAAATAAGCACTATCCTTTGTATTCTGTTGTAGTAAAATCTCGTGTCACCTCCATCTTTTGTCAAAGCTGACGGGGGTCTAACAAGCAATTTACATTGGATAGGAAGTTTAGTAATAAATTACTAGTACGTGCATTTCAGCAAGAAATATCGGCCTTTAATTGTTAGATTTAACAATTCAAAGCCTTTCGTCACGTCCTTTAAAATATAGAAAAGTGTATCCGGCTTGAAACGTTTTTACTCCACTAATCGGAGCCCAATTATGGAGTGATATTTTTACAAGTTAAAATTAGTTATATTATTTTATTAGTTAAAATTATTTACCATTTACTCGGATTAAAATGGTATGTGTGTCATATCCTTTACTTGGGCTGGAGGGTAATATTTTTACTTATTTGGCGTACACCATCTATTACAAATTATGAAAGTCCTGGACATGTCGGACTTAGGCTTCAACCATATATTGCAATATAGGAGGAATTATACTACAGTTGTCCACGCTTAGGTGTGCTGACGACATTTCTTAAATTATAACTTCAAGTTCGTTATCAGAATGATGCTGTTTGCCTATGTCCAGCATGTCCAGGACTTTCATAATTTTATCTAAAGTTTGTTTAAAGTGTTAAGTTCTCCCTCTGGCCTCCCACGGTGTCCACGGGACGATATTGCCGTGGATATTCTTACACGGCCAATACATGGTTAATGACATAAAGACCAGTTAAAATTATTACACTGTACTAGGGCTCCACCTTGAAAGATAGTTATCTAGATCTTAGTCAGTATATTAATATGCTATTTTTAAAATTAATAACAGTGTGAGAGCGATTGTTCAACTTTTCTCTCCTTCTTACGTAATTAATCAGTTTTTGCAATAAATATATTTTATTTTATTGTTTAATAGTTGTAAGATTTGTATGTCATCATCAAAATGTAATAGGTTCCTCTGTCTTTGTCTATATTTTTCTCTCTTTCTTTCTGCCGACAAACATCAATGCGTATATTGCTGTGGTCTGAAGGGTACATAAGAAAGCCAGTATAATTACGAATTTCTGGGCATTCCATCTTAGTGTACAAAGGTGGCATCGTATCAGCCTTCTTTGTTTTATTTTGTTTTATGTTTTAATTAGGGTCTGTAGCAAATTAATCATTTTTAGCAATAAAACGAGTCGCATGGTAGAACAATTACAATTCATCCATACCAGAATGTGCCGGGCTGAACTTTAAATGAAGTGTAACATGACTGCCATTGCGTAAAGTTAAAAGTTAAATTTACAGCCTACTACGTCCCACTCTTAGGCACAGATCTCCTCTCAATACTGAGAAGGTTTTAAGGCTAGGAAAATTCCGCCGTGCTGCTCCAATGCGTGTTGGTGGACTCAACATGTTTTAAATTTTTTTTATTTCTAAGACATGCCGTTGAGACATTTACCATTTCATTGGTGCCGGGGGGATTCAAACTCGGGTTTTCCATGTTCATTCAGTGTAATTGTATAGTAACACCAAGCAGCTGTTATATTAGTAGTATAGTTGCAGCACGAATGGGTCGGCTCGACTGGGGAAGGACCACGCTTTCACAGAATATCCACGTAAAATAGTAGCTTAATGCTGCTGTGTTTCCTATGGTGAATGTAGAGAACCGGAGACCCTTTAAACTGAAAACGAGGCATTCCATCTTAGTCCTCAGAAGTGACAACACATTTGCATTTTGAGTTTAATTGAGGATAAATGTGGATATCTATGGACCACAGCATCCACTTACCATCAAGTGGACTGTGTGCTCGTTTGTCACCCTATCCTATGAAAAAAAAACTTATAACATAATGGCATATAATTATGTAACACTAGTCAGCTTCACTGCAGAATACTTTTCTTAGACTTAGCGAAAAAACCCGCTAAGGACAGAATTACAGCTAACATGATAACCGAATTAACGATTTTTTGATTGAATGGATTGGAGAGGTCTTCTAGTTTCTGTGACTTTATTGTTGTTAGGCAGTTCTCTTTTATAGCTTCATTGGATTTAATATTCTGCCCGTACAAAAATCGTATTTTTACAGCGACTGAAAGAAAAACAACAACTGGAGTGGTAAGGAGTGACTCGCATCTCGTTTTGTTATTTAAGATATCTTCACTTAAACATGTAACGACGCCAATATACGCATGTTTTGTCTGTTTCTGTTTTCTATCGCAAACTCTTGAAATAATTGCAGGATTTTGACAAAGTAGCTTGTTCATAAGACGTAGACTTAATTATTTACACATCACAGAATAAAATATGGCGGACTTAAACTTTGAAATATTTAAAGTGCATGCATGCCTTAAGTGGATCATATGTCAAGTTTGTACAGTAATAACCTTATTACTATACTTCTAATTTTTCGATAATTTTATATCAAACGTCAATAAAAAAAAGTTTGGAAAATCCAATAGTGCACGACCATGAAAAATGTAAAAAAATCTCAATTAACCATTGAAAAATATATTTTTCATTTTATTATTATTCAGATTCAAAAATATTTTTATTATTGTTAATTGAAAAAAAAAACTTTTAACAGAATTATTTTAAAACGATAAGAAATCAACTTTTAATGTTACTTTAATTTTTAGGTATTTGTACTCAAGCATTATCGTAAAAACTAGTTTTACTACCTGACTCGTTAATAAATCTTTTTTTTTCATCAATTTTATTTCATTTACAAAATTTCTTTATCTAGTCACAACCAGTATTTAAATTTAGCATCCACCAAAGTACACCTTTAGGTCACTCTATCGAGTCCGAAGGTAAGGTCTCCTCCACCATAACTAACAAACGAGGCCAAACGAAGCATATCTAGTTCTACTCTTTGAGGACTTCCAGTAGCCCCTACGATGTCGCGGCCATTTTAGCGAATATCCAAAGGCCAAAGGGAGAACTTAACACTTTAAACAAACTTTAAATAAAATTATGAATGTCCTGGACATGCTGGACATAGGCAAACAGCATCATTCTGATAACGAACTCAAAGTTATAATTTAAGAAATGTCGTCAGCACACGTAAGCGTGGACAACTGTAGTATAATTCCTCCTATATTGCAATATATGGTTGAAGCCTAAGTCCGGCATGTCCAGGACTTTCATAATTTGTAATAGATGGTGTACGCCAAATAAGTAAAAATATTACCCTCCAGCCCAAGTAAAGGATATGACACACATACCATCTTAATCCGAGTAAATGGTAAATAATTTTAACTAATAAAATAATATAACTAATTTTAACTTGTAAAAATATCACTCCATAATTGGGCTCCGATTAGTGGAGTAAAAACGTTTCAAGCCGGATACACTTTTCTATATTTTAAAGGACGTGACGAAAGGCTTTGAATTGTTAAATCTAACAATTAAAGGCCGATATTTCTTGCTGAAATGCACGTACTAGTAATTTATTACTAAACTTCCTATCCAATGTAAATTGCTTGTTAGACCCCCGTCAGCTTTGACAAAAGATGGAGGTGACACGAGATTTTACTACAACAGAATACAAAGGATAGTGCTTACTTATGTACAAAATTATTCAAAATGTTATACAATGGTTAAAGCACTTAACATAACATAACTTTCGTATGATTAAAACTACTTTTACGGATTTTATCGCGTTTATTTTTACTTTTTATTTTTAATTCCCGACGTTTCGGGCGCTTTCCAGCACCCATGGTCACGGGGGACTGAGATGACTGACGTCCCGATGTCATTGTTAAACCCGGAGTACCTTCAGCTTTTAATCATGTGTAGTGTTCGCGTAAATATAAGAAATCATTATGATAACTTTCGTACTTAAAATACAGGGTCAAAGTGGCGTTGAATGGCAGCGCTCGCCGTAAATTATACAGCATGCAAGAAATCGGGGTTCAATCCCCATCGTTACTGTTACCGATACTTACTTATTTACAGCCTATTTAAGTCCATTGCTGAACATAGGCATCCAGCATTGTGATTTAGATTGCCTTATAGAGTGGGTATTTGCCACGGTTGCCACGCATGTCTGAGGAATAAAATATTTCGAGGACATGTGAAGTCTGCCAACGCACACACTGACGCACGCACGAACGCACTGGATCAGCGCAGCGAAATAATTGCCCCATATTGCCCTTATCTGTAATTAACTGATACGTGATATATCCATGGTGCAGCTATAATATGGTTGTAGCACAAATGGGACCGGGGAAAAACCGCGCTCTCAAAGAACACCAGCGTAAAATAGCAGCTCAATGCTGCTGTGTTTCGTGAGGTGAGTATTAGAACCGAAGACCCTTCTGACTAGATACGAGGCATTCTTATTCCTCACGGTTGATAACGGGTCCGCATTTTGTTTCTTAATCGAGAATAAATATTATAGAATATATATCTATGGACCACAGCATCGACTTACCTTCCGGTGAGCTGTGTGCTAACTCTTCACCCTTATTCTACATTAAGAAAAACTTTGTCTACTAAAAATACATATTAATTACAAACATTTACATACTAAGACCCTTTTAACTGGAAACAAGGCATTCCATTTAAGTCTTTAGGGGTTAAACCCGGTATACTCCTGGTACAGTCATGGTTATTTAAAAGTCTTTCCTTGCGGCTTTGTCTCATGACTCTCTATTATCTAGATGTTAGTGCTGTTAGTCTATGCGACTCTTACAGCTTCATCTGTCTCAGGGCCGCGAGCTAACATGATGAGTTTTTCAATTTCATTTTATGTGGCCCAATGAGGGCGTTGGCTGATTTATGCGATACGATAAATTTCGTAAACGCACTACGCGGCAAACGTCCCGATACCATCCACACCATCTGGATGCTTGGAGGTCCACCACTGTACGTTTCCAGAGGAGTTTTCTTCCGCGTACAACCTCTCTGTGGAATAGTTTACCACCAGCGATTTTTCCGGACCGATACGACCTGGTGACCTTCAAGAAAAGAGCGTAATCCTTTCTAAAGGGCCGGCAATGCTCCTGCAATTCCCCTGGTTTTCCCCTGGCGGTTGATCATGGGCGGCGGTAGTCACTTAACATCAGGTGAGCCGCATGCTTGTTTGCCCCCTCTTCTATAAAAAACACTTATCACTTCGTCTACTTTTCTTATCATAGAACAAATATCGTGCTTCGAATATTAATAGGCCTTTTTATATTTATAGTTTTAATTTGTCGTTTACATTCGACCATTAAAAAGTGAGAAAAAGGGGAAAATCTGGCGAATAGTCCACGAATTAGAAGCACCTCAGATACTTAGGAGTAGGATTTTGAAACGAACCCATCAAAAAATTACTGTTGACAAACGAAATTTCAGCTTTTAGCGACGAAGTAATAAAGAAATTCAATTTAATATCGCTTAACGCTTTAGCAATAATCGAAAGAAATATACTAATTGCTAATTAGCAATTACACACTTTTCATCGAACCATGTCGATTATATTCTTGTAATAATTCGTTATATGAAATTTGCTAAGAACCGAAAGCAATATGCTCAATTTCGGATATTAGATAAGCATTACCACATAACTTTATCTAATAGCAAGGCGTAATAGGTTTATTTTTGCGATTTATATAGATACATGTATTTGTTTCACTAATGGATACTCCTAGATAAAAGTAATAGATTGCTTACCAAATATTTCGAATTGTATAGCATATACATTTAGTACGAAAACAGTATCAATTTACTTTTAAAGTTTTAGTGCAAGTGATGGTCAAATGCGAATTTTTATTATATTAGGTGCTACTTTTTCTCTTATGTTTTAATTTCCTGAAATTTAGGGAAAGACCTAGCCAAATTTAGATAAAGTGAAAAGGCGCTTGTTAGTCTCAAACACAGGCGCTAAGCAGCCAGGATTTTAGCATTTCTATCATATATTTTAAAGTGTGAATAGGACTTAATTTATGATCTAGCCACATATCTTACTTTAAGACGAAGTGTATTAAATTTACAATATCTAATGTTAAAATAACTAATTAATGTCAAATACCTCTGTGCTCTAAAATGGGGGGGGGGTTTCTTGGTATTACTATTGACGTCAATGTTCAATGGGCCCCCATTTATCTAAATTCAGACAGTTCTGCAGCATATGCTGTAATAAAGATTAGAAGTCTCACCAATGTTGAGATAAATAAATTAGTTTATTTTAGTTAACTTTATAACGTAATGTCTTACGGAATTTTGATTTAGGAAAATTTAACAAATAGACATATTTACTTTGGCATCGCAATATATTTATGAAAATGTAATGAATGAACACAAAAACATAATTTAAATACTAAGAACAAACATAAACTTGTAATACCAGTTACTAGACTCCGGTGAATTATTTACTCATTTATGGGGCAATGTATACGCGTTTTTATCAAAATCCCAGAAAATATACAAAAATTGTCAATTAATAAGTTTAATTTTTTTATTAAAGAAAAAATATTCAAAAAGGGTTATCAAAATATCAAAGAATACGGAATTGAAAATAATCCCTGGGAATGAAATGATCCCCAACGTGTCAGTCCTTTTAAAATTCATTTTAAATTGTACAAACAAAATTATTGTAAAGTGAAATATTTAAAAAAAGTCCCGCTAGGTTTCTTGCTGGTTCTTTCCCGGATAGAGGTATATTCCGAAACAGTGTTGAATAAAAACATGACTTTCATAAGAATTATGTTATAATTATTTAGAACCCAATGTAACATAATATAGACAATTTTTTAACCACCTACAAAGAAGTCAAAATGAAGGCTTATGTTTTTCCATTATAATTGCTGCAGGCGGTTCCGTTAGTCATGAAAAGGATTAAGTTATTTTGAAAATTCTATGGAAAAGCGTGTGTGTGTTAATGAAACAAATCGCGCCAGCTACCCGAAAGAACAGAACAACGTCGGCCGAGACAGTTAGTAAAGTAATAAATATATAAATAAATGAATAAGCTTTTATAAGTCCCCATTTATATAAATCAAGTCGCTGCTGGTGACAAGAAAGCTGGTTCTTTTCTCGCTCAAAGGATAAGTATAGATAGCTATTCAGCGAGGAAACGCAGCTAGCTTTCTTGGCACTATACCAAGTTTAATTATATTAATACCACTTTAATTAATGGACTTCCGTAAAGTAACACCTGAGTCTATTAATAAACCTTTTATTTAATTTTACAAGTACGATACTTTTCAACCAACTACAAAAAAGGAGGAGGTTCTCAATTAGACTCCATTTTTTATGTGTTCTCATAACTTCCATCGTACCTCATAACATTTTTGTAAATATTCTGTACCCTATTATTTATTTATTGCCGGTTTTTTACACACAATTAAGCCCGGTATATGGTGGGTGGTTATTAGCGCCATCTGTTATCAAGTAGCTGAAATAGGAGTGTCGATATCTTTCTAGAACTCTCCCACTAGCGCTATCTAGTATTGAATAGAAGAACTAAGCTTTCTGGAAAACTCCACACTCGAATTTTCAACACCTTGGGACCGGTTCTTCCTGGAACATTCTAGATGTTTCGGTGGAAAAGGCCTATATAAATCCGTTATGGGGCAGCGCTCGGGGCAGTATTGAATTGGCGACACAAGCGAAGACTTCGGAGCGAAAAAAAGTGAACTAAAGTGTTAAGTGTAATTAATAATTACCGGTGTGTTTTAAGTTTTCATTGGAATTTAATAATTAAAGTGTCAGTTTTGGTAATTCAATCGACAGTTTTTATTGTCACGAACCCTAACCTCGTAACAATATCTTTTCCCCTTTTATTAATTTCCACCAAACACATGAGTGCCCAATGCTGTGCTCTGCTTTTTTTTTTGATGTTGTTATTTGCATTTATAAGCCATAGTAGCCATCTTCCATTAGAGCGACTGTAAATTTATTTGAAACTTATTTGAAATACTAAAATTTAAAAACTGGAGTCTCTAATATTAAAATTAATTCGATCGCTTATCTGTCCGCCAAAACATCACGATTACGACTAACACTTGCTGTGGGCTGATGAGAATGAAAAAAAGGATAACTACTGTTTTACAAACTGTAATAAACACCCTCACTTTGTATGGAGCCTACTTTTTAATGTATCACCATTGTCATAATCAGCCCAAGAGACTCAAAGGTTTAAGACTATTTGTATTAATATTAAATAAATTTTATCACATCTCAGACATTACTGGTGAATCTTTTTCGTGGTATCCAGATCTGCAGCAATGATTTTCTTTTATAAAACTGAAGTTTTTTTGAGCTAAGACAGTGCGATTTAGCATCTAAGGCTGCATCACCACTTACCAGCAGGTGGGATTGTGGTCACTTACCAGCAGGTTTTTGTGTTTTCAAAAAATATTCAATGTACATAAATCGTTGTGTTATTGTAGAGTTATATTATAGTTAAGATGAAATTAAAAGTTTAAATTTAATGTTTTACATAAACATGTATCTATGAAGTCTAACTGAAGATATATATATATATATATATATATATATATATATATATATATATATATATATATATATATATATATATATATATATATATATATATATGTATACTTGAGTAAAGAAAAGAAGGCAAGAAGAAAGGAAAAATGTTATTGAACACTACAAAACAATACACATACATACTAGTGGTAAAATAAAAAATTTTGTACAACCGACTTCAATATAAATATAGTTTATTGTTGATTTTCGAAAAACACTTGATAAAATTTAAATGGAACTACCTGGGAAGTATAACCTATGAAGCAAAAAAAAAGAATATTTCAAATCAGTTCAGGCGTCTTGGAGTAATCCGTGAACATACATAAAAATTGCGACGAGTTGAGAACTTCCTACTTTTTTGAAGCTAATAAACGAAAGAAAAAAATATACGAGAACTTGATATAAAATAGCTAATTTATTGGGTTAAAACAACGAAAGCCACCTTGATTACCAACAAAGTACATATCTACACCTTTTATATACATATACGGGTACACTGATTCATTCAATGCGAATGTAACTTTGTAATCCTATATATTTATATGGGATTACAAAGTTTTTTATGCAGTTAGTGTATCTAGAAAACTGTACTGAAATTGAAAAATATTTTAGTTTTTTTTTTAATTTATACACTAAACACTAATTGTGTTCTAAGTTTGAAGCTTCTATGTATGCTAGAAGTGCCTTAGAATTTTGATGATCAGTCAGTCAGTGAGTGACAAAATTAAGAAACTTTGACTAAGTAAGTAATTCCTAAACAACTGATTCAAATTGAATGAAATTTGCCGTTTCTATACAATGCTTGCTTGGTTTCGGTTAAAATTCAGGTTTCTAGTTTTATCCACAACAATAGGGGGTCGAAAATGTCCTGAATTGCTTCGAGAAAAGTATGGTACGGCCGTGCCATTTTTTTTGCTTGACTTGGCACATTGCGGTAACCAACCAGATTCTTTAAATTATTATGATATATATATATATATATATATATATATATATATATATATATATATATATATATATATATATATATATATATATATATATATATATGATCGACGCTCCTCTCACCGCACTTTACCCTGGTACAATTTATTTATATTTCGTTTTAAACGGCAGCTTACCTATCTCAAAAAATTATCCCTCCGATTCAGATCAAAGCACACACACAGTGTTAACACAGCACAGTGATTAAGCCATCTTCGGCAATCTTTCTTAATATCACTACATAAGTGTATGTATCTGATGTTATTTTTGAATGCACCACGTTTGTACAGAGCCAGCTTCGCTCCTCACAGAAATTGGATGACTCATTATGAAATAATTGACTGGGATGCGCATTAAGATCACCAAGAATAATTATTGCAGATTCAATTTCATAACTCTCAATTACAGCGTTTATTTCACTTAACACCTCTGTAAATTCAATTATATTATCCTGTCTGTAGATAACCCCAAAATAAATTAAGAAAAGCCGGTTATTTGTACCCATTTGAATAGTTCTCTTCTAACAATGTTACATGGATCGATTGTATCTGACGAAAACACATTTTTCTTCCACATTATCGTCATCCCACCATAGGGTCACCCTCGGAATATGCTGGTTAATATTTTAACCTGCCCGTTTATTCAAAGTCACTCTCAGTATTCCCTACATACGCAATGTCATGCGGTAATAACCATGTCTTCTAAAGAGCAATTACGTGTGCCGACTTACACACATTCCTCACCCCGTCCACTGAACTCGTAATTGACTTGCAATTAAAAGTAATACGTTTCGTACCTTGATCATCATTTATATATCTATATTATATATAATTATATATTAAATATATATACTATAATTTTAATAAATCTTTTTCAACAGTCTTACTCAAGCCAGTAGCAGGCAATTTCCTGTCATTGAAATTCATAAATCGCCGAAAGGAGACCTCAGGCCAAAGATTCTTGTCCGGGAACATTTCCGTCATATGCTAGGCATCAAACACTTTATAAGCCATAATCTTTTCAACGTTTTATTTTAATTTCCACTAGTTGCACAAACACATTCGTTTTGCATAAAATATATTCGATGATGTCCTGAGTTGCAGTATTTTTATATACATTGTTTATAAACATCGTTGTTCTTACACTTCTATCGGTAGGATCCTTCGCCTGCACCTATAATCCAATAAATCTGTTCCTAAGTCTTTTCCTCTGCAACATAATCCATTCTTTATTCCTTTTTTTTTTCAGACATTCGCCCCCTCCTCGCACCACTTATGACAATGTAGTTTGTTCATTAAGTTTACTCAGTGGCGCAGCAGTGCTCGCTCCTTACCCTACACTTGTAGTTGAGGCTACCAGCGTCTGCGCACACACATTAGTTTTGGACTGCGTCTGTGCAGAAACTTCGATACTCGTTAAGGTCTCCACGCACTCACCCTTGTCTACTATGCTCGCATCAATTGCTGTTACTTCCTCAACAGGGACAGGTGCATCCATAATTGCATGCTGACACTTCGTTTGCGACGTATCCAGCTAACGAGTGTGACTTGTGAGTCACGCTAAAGTTATTCTATTATTCTCAGCTGTTGTGAATGTCATTTGATCCGAAGAAACCGTTTTTTCTACGTTTAAGTTTATAAAACCAAATGGTCTGCTATCCGATTCAAGGTAATGTACTAAATTACTCGTGCCCCTTTTTTATTTAAGAAATGTTTCACTTAGTAATCGTTTAACCTCGCTTCATATTTTCTATCTCCATTTTTAATTTTCAGTGTGCTCAACTGTAGCGTACTGCTTGCTCTGTTATAACTTGAACTTGATCTTTCAGGATAATTATGTCTTTCAGTAATCTCATTACGTCGAAGTGGTCAAATGTAACCGGTGGTAGTTTTTGTAGCTCTCGGGCCACGAATATCGGGATGAGTTCTGTTGATGTACACTTGATAAAAGAGATAATGTCCTCGAGATCCCACCGTATTATTCCATTTGATTTGCTATTTGTCTTTATATATAGCTCAGAAGTTTGCACTGATTGATAGAAGTCTTTTCAAGCCCAGGTTGCTTCAACAGAAAACGCAGTTGCAAACAGGCGAACTATGCTTTCTTCATTCATCACATCTAATTGATTCTGAATAAATGACAAAACTTGACTAATAATAATATTACAGCTATTATATTTGACTACATTCACAGACATTGTATAGAACCCCACACAGCTTTTTCAAGTTAAACAAGCATTATTGCGGCAACGTATAATTGTTATTCTAAACTTATATTGTTATTATAAAAAACAAAAACAAACAAAAGCAGCGCTGTGGAATCTTTTTATTAATACCGACACGAGACCTAATTTGATTTCCTTTCATGTTTTCGAATTTGAAATGGATTTCTTGAATTTTGTATTTATGGTGTAATTTTTACATGCTACCTTCAAAGACAGATACAGGCTATAGATAGCCGTTGCTACTATCTCCCAAAAATGGTAACGGACTTATATTTACAAAAATTACACGTTTTTTCCGAAAAAAAATATATCGCGGAAACCGGCACGTAGTTGTTATTTATTGCTTTACTCTGCGCAATTTTCCGCACCAGACGTTATTACTGAAACAATTAGTGAAGAGACGTTGTGAAATCATTTTCCTTTTTAAGCTTGCAATAAGGAACTAAAGTAAGAAATTGAAAAAGACACGTTAGCGGATCGCACCTTTTCACTGGATGTTACTAAGCAAAACTTTTCTTTTTCAAAGTACAAAAGGACAAATTCCACTTGATTGTAAGTGGATGCAATGGCCCAAAACAACCTTATCTATCTTCCATCGAAATAGAATGCCTCTTTACCATATTTTACTGGGTCTCGGTTTATCGTAATGAAATGATCATACAAAATACAGTACCATTATGCTGTTATTTCGTTGTGGTATTCTATTTGAGCATAGTCCCCGGTCCAACTAACCCATCTTATATAAATAAAAGCACCGAATAAGTGGCTTAAATAGGAAACTTATTTCCAGAAACTGAAGGTTTTATAATAGCGGTAGAAGAATAGATCGATAATACAAAATACTTTATGAAATATGTAATCAAAGACACCACCATAACAGACGAAAAACGCCGTAAATGTCGTATATAACTAGAAACCAGAGTTTGACAAACTATATTTACAGGCACAACTAAGTCGCGAGCGTCATCCACCAACAACTTGCGCTAATGCCAAACTCCTTACTACACATACACTAAACCTTACTAGAAAATCCAATACATAAATTCTATTACGACAGCATCATACTTACTGATAAGGCCATTTACTATAATAAACCAGATATAAAAATAGTTAAGTGAAAGAAGGAGTTACTAAAATCTGGAAACAAAAAAAATTAAATATAGTTTACCAAGTCTTCCTTACGAAAATGTGTTTTACTTCAATCATCTCTTCTAAAAAAATAATTGAAAGATCTGAAAGGATCTGTCTCTAATGCTTAACAGAAAACTCTAATTTTAATCACCTGCGGAATTGTCAGAAAGTGTATGCAAATTAAAGAAAATTAAATAACGCCACATTTACATGCCTTCGGATCATACACACAGTTACTAAGAAAAAATAAAGTTACCGAAAAAGATGTCTGTACGATAATTAGTGATGATGATGATTTCCACATTCAAAATTATCTGTAAATTTTGGCGTTTAAAGTGATGTTACTTTGAAAGTGCGAAAGAATGTTTAAAGTCAGTGAGTATACTCTGAAATATACTGTACACACTCTCGCCTCACAATTTTCGTAGATACAATAAAAGGCTCTTTATTCACTTCATTGATTTCAAAGTAAAAAATTGACGTTTATCTTGCATCGAAACATGTGTATTCAAACATATAGAAAACCTAGGACAAAAGGCAGATCTCACAATATCATGTCTTGTATGTTGAGTCCCGATCCTCTAGTACTACTAAATGTTTATTGACACAAACTGTCTACTCACTTATATTTTTAATACGTTTGTTTATAATGTGTTTAATATTGGCTGAGGATGTGATATCGGCGAAGAATTTAAAGTGTAGAAAAACAGTCAGGAGAGATGACTTCATCTCAAGCAACATACCAAATAAGGAAGAATCTATTTTATTTTTATGCTCCCGAATAAGTTCATTGTCAGGATCAGGGCATCTCTCGTTGTGGGGATTACTTGTCGGAGGGATAAATGTGGTTAAAAGTCAAAGACTAATAAAGAAAGAAAAAACAAAACACTATGTACGCAGTAAAGTAGTAAGTCACCCTGAATCCCAGCCGAAGCTGTTCTCAACTTAATGTACTAACCCGCACTTAAGTACACAAATACATCTAAAAATCATTTGCAACAAACAGTATTGTGCGTGCGCGTACAGGGTGCATCCGGTAGTGGACTTAATGGGGCGAGAAAGGAAAGAAAAAACAAAGATGTGTGAGTAAATCTCAGAACATCGAGTAAGATTTCGGCTTCATTAAAATGTACGTAATGTTCTTTCTGTTAATCGGACGTTATAGTATATAGATTTATTAAAATAATTTAGTTGCGTTATATTGTATACCTATGTTTTCGTAGGGAACATAATGTTTTAAAAAATTTAGAAATAAATTACAAGTACATATCGGTCGGAAAATAATTGTGCTTTGAACCTTATTAAGAAAAAACAAGTAACTGCTTCAATTTTTTTTAATTGTTAAATCTTGTTATTTCAAGTTTAAGACAGGCTCAGCCTTTGTGATGCTACGTACATAGGAATTTTAACAACCTCCGGCTAATAATGGCTATATATTTATACTACTTAGTAGATAGTTAGTTCATGGACTTTACGCACGGTGACATTTTCTTCGAAAATTTCATTTGCATCTTGTTGTCACCGCTAGGGGCAAGAGGTATTTTTCTCCATATAGCCACTAAGTCAGGAAACGCATTCAACAAAAATTTCTTGGCACTATATCACGTGGAGCGTTGTATGATACTTTTAGTTTTAAGTTCTTTTAGTTTTGATTAATATTTTTCTTAAACTATGTGTTATATAAATCTGTTTTTAGTTGTGTATTATTTATTATTTATTGACACTGAATACCAGCGTGAAATAGTAACCTAATGCTGACTTTTTTTTGCTGGTAGCGAGGTGGACAACGCATCGTTCATCACACTTGTTATATAAGAAATATAAATACAATTTCTACGGAAGATCGGGAAATCCTGGCACAAGTATATATTTTCTTAAAGGGATGTCCCAACAACCATACAAGTAACCATACAACATATTTAAACAATCCATGTAATAATAATTAATATATCTTTATATTTAAATATAGCTTTAAAAAAATGAAGTACTATTTCATTGTAAACTTAAAAAACAATTTGTGTATTTACCGTTATTCTTTAAGAACTGTACATTACATAAGTTATTGTCTTACATTTTCAATATTTCACATATTTCTCACAAGATGGGTAGTTGTGATTGCAACACGTAAAACTGTAATCTCTCAAGTTATAATTAAAATAAATACATAATTCGTAAAATATTATATTTCAAGTGCTAGTAATGAAAAATTAGCTTGAACTACCTGTCCGTGAGTGTTTACTACTTAATCCAACCACAATTACAACACTTTTTACTATTATAACCTCTGTCAATTCTTCATTATACCATGGACCCTACAATTAAAAACACTATGTCCAGTTTGATGGAGGTGTTTCATAAAAGGATGAATGATTTTGAAGAAGAATTGCGGAAAACGCCCAGCACATCCACCAGTACTACTTCTTTGGTAGCTGAGTTTGCATCTTTCAAGATATTTGTAGGGCAGGCACTAAACAGTCTTCAGCAGCAGATGGAATTACTTGCTCGTAATGCTGACAGCATAGAAATACGAAGCCGAAGGGAAATGTTACTGCTTCATGGTGTACCAGAGATTGCAAAAAAAGACACCGCTTTGGCTGTCACCAATGTTCTCCAAAATCAGTTGAAATTAGACAACGTCTCTGTCAGTGATATTAAGCGTTGTCACAGATTGGGTAGACCAACAGCTCCTCACAAGCCTCGACCAATTTTAGTGAAATTCCTAGATGTAGGGTTGCGTGATAAAGTCTGGTACGCAAAATCCCAACTTAAAGGCTCTGGTACCACAGTATCCGAATTTCTCACCAAGCTTCGGCATGATCTCTTTGTAGCTGCCCGTGAAAAATTTGGTATCTCCAAACGCTGGACCAAAGATGGATCTGTATACATTGTGAAACCTGATGGAACCAGACATCGTGTTACCTGTCTGAACGACATCAGCAAAATCGATTGCCAGACAAGCCCAAAACCAGTAACGAAAACTACAGCTGGGAGGCCCAAGCGAAATGCCGTTGTGAAGAAGTGTTAAGTGTTAAGTGTACAGGATTTGCCGTACCTAAATGCCATTTTTTTTAATGCTTTACAATTACAATAAATATCTTGTGAGACTTATTTCTTTGTGAATGTGTTATAAGCTAGTGCAAAACCCTCTCATCATCATCAATATAGGGAGGCCTGTGCCCAGCAGTGGGACGTATGTAGAGACTATACCTTATGTTTTGTGCAATTTTTTTTTAACCATTGAATCTACATATAATAAGCATAATAATTATTAACCCCACTTTCCATTTATTATACCAAAAAAATGTTTACAAATTGACAATGTGAAACATTATCATTACTAACTGACAAAGCTAAACATTATCATTACTTATTGACAATGTGTAACATTATCTTAAATCTGCTAGGAGTAAAAGTATTCTGTACATTATTGTTGTGACTTTTTTATTTTTATTTAACTGGCTTCACGGTTCTGGGTATTCCGGCCCTTCTGAGCCATTGTTGTGTACGTTATTATAGTACTCTTATTAGTTTGTGTTGCAAATACTACGTTATACCACAGATGATGTTAACACTAATATCACAATTATAGGGTTATGTCGCGATTTAACGACAACGTAATGTTAACAAACGCATTGTCAGTTGCGTTTCCCATAACGGTGTTTGATTTGTGCACTTATTGAATTTTTTTTTCTTTCTTTTACTTAAACCTTGATTTTATTAATCCTCTTTTTTATTTTCTATTTAGTAGTAAAGTGTTGTAAGATAATGTACTTAAACTGTATTTATAAACACACTCAACTGGCAGGTGGACACTAAATTTTTTATTTTTTTTATTTTTATTCGTTTTTTTTTGTTTGTTCTTTATTTTAGGAAATTTATTACCTTATTTTTTAATTGTATTTTACTTATTGTACGTTATATTTTTCACATATAAACATTAATAGTTATTTTGTAATGTCATTCTTAGACATTAGTAGTGATACTGAAACTGCAGATAGTGATGATGGCAATATCCCTAGCTTACAGCCTCTCTCTGAAATACTAGCTTCACAATTTTCTGATGTTCCCAATAATTTCAACGTCGTCCACATTAATGCCCAAAGCATTCCGGCTCACTTTTCAGATATGCTAGCTACCTTTGATTCTAAGGATATTCATGCTATTCTAGTTTCTGAGTCATGGCTTAAGCCTTGTCTTCCTTCCACAAATTATTCTTTACCTGGCTTTCACCTCATAAGAAATGATCGTACTGTTGGCGGTGGTGGAGGTGTGGCAATATATCTCCGTGCGTATATTCCCTTTTCTGTTGTTGATATGTCATCTCAACCAACTCCGCTTAATGCAGGTGAACATCTTTTTATTGAGGTGAAGCTTAGTCACACGAAAATTTTGCTGGGGGTATATTACTGTCCTTCATCTCGAATTGACTTCTTCACTTCCTTCGAAAATATTTTAGAAAATGTATCCTCTTATTCGCACACGATCATTATGGGCGACTTTAATACTTGTCTGCTTAAACAAGACTCACGTTCATCCTCTCTTCGATCTATAGTAAATTCCACTAATCTCTCTATTTTACCTTTAAATTCCACTCATCACTTTCCTAATGCTACTCCGTGATTGCTCGACCTTATCTTTGTGTCCTCTTCTGAACTCGCTGTTAAGCATGGTCAGTGTTCAG
Source organism: Parnassius smintheus behrii (assembly GCA_036936625.1). Classification (NCBI taxonomy): domain Eukaryota; kingdom Metazoa; phylum Arthropoda; class Insecta; order Lepidoptera; family Papilionidae; genus Parnassius; species Parnassius smintheus. The sequence continues at coordinate 39,350,897 of JAUPFT010000015.1, forward strand.
CGGATGCCTTCTCTTACCATGATCTTATATTTCTCTCTTATAATGTCCGGCCACCTAAAATTAAGTCTAAGCTTCTTCTGCAACGCAGTTTTGGTGGTATAAATATACAAAATCTTTGCGAAGATGCTTCCAACATTGATTGGTCAGCCGTTTTAAATGCAGAATCAGTTGACGATAAAGTTGCAATATTTACGACTTACCTCACCTGTCTCTATGATAAACATGCTCCAGTTCGCGTAATTAAAATGAGACATCGCCCTTCACCATGGCTGACTGATGAAATAAAATCCATTTTAAATAAAAAAGCTGCAGCCAAGACAAAATATAAATGTAGGCCTACATCTATAAACTGAGAAAAATATGTCACTATTCGAAATCACTGCAATAGGGTATGTAGGGATGCTCAGCGCCACTATATCCATAAATCAGTACAAATTGGTGATGCGGCTAAAGTCTGGAATTTTCTTAGATCAATGGGGGTTGGAAAGTCTCGTAATAATGTACTCTCCAAAGATTTAAATATTGATTTACTAAATCAGTTCTTCTCATCCTCGTCCAATTTAAATGGGACTACAAAATTTAACACATTAAATTTTCTTTCATCGCTTCCAACTCCTGATCATCCACCTTTTGTCCTAAATCAATTTTCTGCTTGTGATGTTAAGAAGAGTACTCTATCCATTACTTCGAATGCAATCGGCAGCGATTGTATCAGCCGTAATATGATCCTTCCGATTCTTGACATAATCATCCCAATACTTTGCCATATCCTAAACTCCTCGATTTCTAGTGGTGTTTTTCCAACTACTTGGAAAGACGCTCACATCATACCGTTGCCTAAAAAACCTAACCCTACATCTTTTTCGGAATATCGTCCTATATCTATTTTGCCATTCCTCTCGAAAGTTCTCGAACGCTTGATATATAATCAGCTCAATGCTTTCCTCCACAATCATTCCCTTCTAAATCCTCTACAATCTGGTTTTCGCCCTGGGCATAGTACTGCTACAGCTTTAGTCAATATTACGGAAGATATTAGATCTGCAATGGAAAATGGCAAGTTAACTATCCTTTCTCTGTTAGATTTTAGCAATGCCTTTAACTCAGTTGATTTTGAAATTTTACTGTGTATACTTAGCTCTCTTAACATATCTCCAACAGTGATTGATTGGTTTCGAAGTTACCTGTCTGGGCGCCGGCAATGTATTCGCATTGATGACACATTTTCTTCTTGGTGTGATACCATTGCTAGCGTCCCGCAGGGTGGCGTATTATCTCCCTTAGTTTTCTCAATTTTTATTAATTCTATAGCCACTAAGATTACTTCGTCCTACCACCTTTACGCAAATGATCTTCAAATATATACTCATGTTTCTCCTAGTGAATTAGATGTAGCTATTAGCAACATAAACAGTGATCTTGAGCAAATATCCGATTGGGCAAAAACATACGGCTTGAAGATTAACCCCCTAAAGACTCAGGTAATTATCATCGGAAGTTCGTATGATTGGAAAATCTAACATATCTCAAGCACCTCAAGTTGTTTTTAATGGAAATTTTATTCCTGTGAGTGAAAAAGTCAAGGACTTGGGAATTTATATTGACAGTAACCTATCATGGGGTCCTCAAATACAGGAGGTTAGTCGTAAACTCTTTGCAGCTGCCCGATCGTTGAACAGATTAAGGAACTTTCTACCTACTGCCACTAAAATTGCGCTTGCTCAATCTCTTCTTCTCCCAATTGTGGACTATGCAGATGTCAGCTATCTTGATCTCACTGAGAAGCAACTTGATAAACTTGAGCGTCTTCAAAACTTTTGTATAAGATTCATATTTGGTTTGCGCAAATATGATCACGTATCTTGTTTTCGTAATAAGCTCAAGTGGCTTCCTATCCGTCTTCGCCGGAATGCTCATATTCTGTCACTTCTTTACAATGTTCTCTTTAATCCTTCCTGTCCTTCTTATCTTAAGGATCGTTTTGAATTCCTTCACTATTCCCATTCGAAAGTTTTGAGATCATCAGAGAATTTTACATTAAAAATGCCTGCCCATAACAGCAAATTTATGGACAGGTCGTTTAGTATCCAAGCAGTCCGTCTATGGAATGCCCTACCTCTGTCAGTGAGACGCGCCCAGTCTTTACCTGTTTTTCAGAAACTTGTACACAGTCACTATCTTAATCTTTGAGTTCGTGCCATTTATATATGTAGTATAAATTCGTATTTTTTTTGTACTTATTTGTTGTCTATTTCTAATTATATTATAATATAAAATATGGATATTTTTAGGAATATTGTTTCTGCATCACCAAACCACACAATTTACTATTTTTTGCGATCCTGTTCATCCAAAGGTTGTCTGGAAGAAATCACTTTTAGCGATAAGACCGCCCATTGTGACACTATTTTTTTTCTTCTTCTTTCGTTTATGTATTGATTTGGTGTACAATAAAGAATTATCTATCTATCTATCTATCAAGATGGCAAATTAAAATTGGATCTTTGAAATAAAATAATTTGAATAAACTTTCTACTTTTGAGGTTATTTTTGGATGTATTTCAAGAAATAATATATTCTTAAACTTTAAACTTACAGAGTTGAAAGTTGAAGCAAGGTCTGTTATAAACCAACGACTAGTGTATGCCAGAATTCTTGTTATCACTAAAACTTGAAGTATGTTTTGAATCTTAACTTTTTATAATACGCATACAAAAGAAAGGAATTTTTACTCGATTTCTTCCGCTCTATTTTACAAATTTTGCGGTGATGTAAGTATACCACAAATTGCATTGTGCAGAATCCGGAATCACAAGTGGCATACGGCCTTCTTCTCTTTTGGATCATGTTATTAAGACCCACAATTATCGGAGATACATTCGCAAGGATATAAATATATAAAGGATACATAAATACATCCTTTATTTATATATAAATATTGGTGTTTAAAATACGTTACAGTGTTCGTCTTCTACATATGTAAATGTCATTTGTTTTAATGTATGTATAAAAGTGACTAGTCTTTTAGGTACCTAGCCTTGATTTTCGATTTACTTTTTCCTCACTAACAATTGTACTGAAACAAAAAAGATATAAAAGTCACCATAATGCTCCAGCTTCTAAAAGTAACCCTTGTCACGTTTGGATCAACTGCTTCGTAATCCACAAGTAACCTATATGGCAAAATCAGCAACACTTACTCAACATTCATCGTTTCCCACTCCTGACTTTTCTCCATTTGTGTTTAGGCAGTTTACAGATTGTGATGTTAGGAAACACATACTCTCTATCCATTCCGACGCTGTCGGAAGTGATGACGTCAGTCGTAAAATGATCATTCCCTTGTTGGACTTTTTAACACCTATTATAACCCATATCCTAAACTTTTCCATATCCTAATCTTCTTTCCCTTCCCATTGGAAGGACGCTCATATCATACCTTTACCTAAAAAAACAAATCCTTCAAGTTTTTCTGAATATCGTCCTATTTCAATTCTTCCTTTCCTTTCCAAAGTATTAGAACGCCTTGCCCAACAACAAATTAATTCCTTTTGTTTAAGAAATAGCATCCTTAGTCCTCTCCAATCTGGCTTTAGATCTGGTCATAGTACGACTACGGCGTTATTAAAAATCACCGACGATATTCGTCACAGTATGGAGAATCATCAAGTCACAGTATTGGTGTTGCTGGATTTCAGCAATGCCTTCAATACTGTTGATCATGATATCCTGGTAGGGATTCTGCGTTCTCTTAACATATCTCCAACTGCAATTTCCTGGTTTCATAGATATTTGCAGAAGCGCCGGCAACGTATTCGTGTCCAAGATAGACTTTCTTAATGGCTTGATACCGTAGCTGGCGTTCCACAAGGTGGTGTCTTATCTCCTCTTTTATTCGCAATCTTTATTAATACGATTACATCCCAAATATCTCTCTACCACTTGTATGCAGATGACCTTCAAATATATTTACAAACAACATCGAAGACCTTGCCAAAGCTGTTGAATGTATCAACAAGGATCTGGCTTTTATTCTCGACTGGACACGATCTTATGGGTTGACGGTTAACCCTTCAAAATCGCAAGCTATAATTATTGGGAGTTCAAGAACTATTTCCAAAATTAAAAAATATCAAATTCAACCCGTTGTATTTAATGGTATTCTTATTCCATATAATGAAGTAGTTAAAAATTTAGGTATCGTTTTGGATTCCAGTCTATCTTGGACACCCCAAATTAATGCAGTGAGCCGAAAAATGTTTGCGGTTTACGCTTCACTCCCAAGGCTTAACTACTTTTTACCCATTTCCACCAAAATTACGCTTGCACAATCTTTGCTACTCCCTATCCTCGACTATGCTGACATTTGTTACCTTGATATCACCGAGGAGCAACTTAATAAACTTGAGCGACTCCAAAATCTCTGTATACGGTTCATATTTGGGCTTCGTAAATATGACCATGTCTCGGAATACCGCACTAAACTCAAGTGGCTCCCAATCCGTCTTCGTCGGAATACTCATATACTTTCTGCGCTCTACTGCGTCTTATTTAATGTATCAAGTCCTCCCTACCTGAAAGAACGTTTTAAATTTCTTAGCTCTTGTCACGATTTTTCCTTACGGTCCCAAGAAAACCTTTCGCTCCAATGTCCTATACACTCCTTGACATTTTATTATAAATCTTTTGCTGTTCTTGGAGTAAGATTCTGGAACTCCTTACTCCAGTCCATTAAAAGTGCTCAATCTTTAAATGTGTTCAAGAAACAAATTAACGAACACTATTTGTCTCTTTAACTCCTCTCTTTCTCCTCTTAGTTATGGTCACTAATATACCTTAAGTATGTTGTCATTTTATAGTATATAAGTTGTATTTTTTTTGTCTAATTTAGTGCACCCTACCCATTAATCTTATTTTTATTTTTATTAATTTCCTCTTCTGGGTTGTCTGGAAGAGATTGCTATGTAGCAATAAGACCGCCTTTTGTTTATCCCTCATTATTTTTCATTATTTATTAACGTTTTGTTGGTGTACAATAAAGAGTATTGTATTGTATTGTAACCTAAAAACACATGACATTGTCGTGAAATATTTTTGATATACTACTCAACACTGATAAAATGAAAACATTCTTTAAGGTTTACGCGCCATAACCCAATAGTATATTCTTGTGCACAAACTTAGAATGATACACATAATTGGAGCTTTTATAAATGTATCTGTATAACAGATCGAATTTCGGCTACTGTGGCCAGTCACAACAGAAACTGCGCAGTACATTATTATAGTTATAGAGTGTGTATTAAAACACATGTGAAAAACACTCTCTATCCCCTCATTCTCATCGGTATTCTTGAAATGGTAATCTGCTATGACAGAAAAGAGATCATTTGCAGGATCAACGGCTTGACCACGGAACGCAGGGGGTAAAATATCGCCCCCTGATTCAGGGCTGTTACTTAAAAAATACTTTAAAAAATAATTCCTTGACAAAAGAATCCAAAAACTGATTTGGGCAGGATCACTAGACTAAAGAGAAAGTCCGTGCTCGTGCAATCTTACTGATGATAGGTGACCCTAGTCACACTTATCATAAATTCTTTATACATGTATTCAAATTACTAATATATACAATATGGCTAAAAAGGGAAATATCAAAGTCAAGACCCGATAGGTAGCGCTGTAACTTATGTATGAAAAGTATTAAGTGAATTAGGAATAAAAATCATGGTGCCACCTACCGGGAAGAGCAGAAAATCATCTGCCAGACCAGCTAGTCTTCAATAGATAATAAAATGAGGTGAATATGTAAACTTTCATCAAATGCTGGCCTTATCTACACGCAGTGTGCTCTATTGATTCACGGACAAAGCCTTTGGCGTCCGATTGAATCGAGATATACTAGCGCTTAACTTAATATAACAAACTAATAATAAGGTGCCAACATTATCAATGCAAGTGTATCAGCTCTGGATTATCTGGATCTGATCTGGATATTAACAAAGCACAGGTATAAAGTTGCCAGCATTTCGTTGTTTTACGTGGTACATTTCGAAGAGCATGCACAGATATTGCATGCCTTGATTCCACTCTCTTCCTTCCATTGGACATCCAGACGTTCAGCAGGTCTCCACTTCTTCAACCCACTACGCATTCGAACCAAATGGTTTGTTTCGTCGTTCCTACTACTTACAGCAAAGGCATCTGTTTTTCCCTCTGATAACAATGAGGGAGTCATCGAAACAAGAGTGAAACACGATTTTGTTAAGCCAAGTCAGTCCGCGTAGACGTTTTTGGCTGCATCATTTACCATCAAGTGGTCAAGTAATCAAATACTGGTGTATAATAATTAAAAAAGAAACAAAAATGGCAAATAAAGAGATTTTGTCAATTAATTGCTGCAAATTGCTTGGGCAAGCGCCAACTTTATTCGTGAGCACTTTTCCTCATTATTTCTTATTGAAGTAATTTAGTTTCGTACACATTAGCTTACTAATGAATCACCGAAAAGAAAAAAGTAGTTTCTTATTTCTTTTCATCAACACATATAATATAATAAATATGGTAATTAATCTTTTATCATGATGATTGTCATTACAGCCATTCACAAGTCCACTGCTGTACTTAAGTAATAGATTGCTTTATAGAGAGGATATTTGGCATAGTTTCCACATCTGATAGGTAAACTGGCAACTATTGTTTTATTATTTAGAACTATTTACAGTAAGATGATTCTGCCTATCTACTGTTTCGGCGGTCATATTAGATGACACACAGTAACACACACAGGTGATGTTACGCAAAATGTTTAAAATATTACAAGTGTATTCATAAAGAATCAAAATTCAAATGCGTTGTCAGCCCTAAGGACTATTATTATATATAGCATTAAGCTGCTATTTTAAGCTGTTATTCCTTCAGAACGAGGTCAAGCCATTGATTTGTGCTGCAGTCATAATTTAGATGCTGTGTATAAATCCACCACGTATAAATCGTGTCCTACCTAGTTTTAAGAGTAAATCCTTCTATTCTACAATATCATGCATTATAACCATGTGGTCCATTTCATCCAACAAAACTACCCCAAATACCAATCCACGCATTATTTAGTATTCACACCTTTTTTTGAACAACCTCGTTAATACTGCCAGATTTTGAGATTATTCTAATAGTATGTAGATTATGTTTTCACGAACAACATAAACATATGCATTCAATAAACATACACATAATCATTCACACCATACATAATATTACCTTTAAATTGCGGTATAGTGTGGAGCAAAGTTCGGCATACTTCGTAGTATATGTGTATAATAACTTTACTATTCTTAGTTTCTATAAAGGTACATTTATTTGAAAAAGGAATCCGAAATCCGAAAAACTTCAGTAACGTTAAAAGTTTACTACTCTAATTGCTTCAGCAATTTTAGCCCCCCGTTCAAGCTACGAATTCTGAGCTGAAAAGTTTATATAGAGTTTTTTTTATTGAATTTTCAAGAAGTTTTATCGGCACGGAAACATCCAAAAACTTATTCAAGCGTAAGTAATTTTATGTTCATTCCAATCGACTAAATGTCAAAATTTAATTAATAATTTTTCTGAACACTAAGTTTTAACAACAAAAAAAAATTCTCTTTTTGATCACTTTTCTTAGTCGACATAGTCTTAACAAAATGCATATGTATTGCTAAGATTTGTCCACTAACACAATTGATTGGCTTAGTTGTCAGTGGTGCTACTATACAGGGTGGCCCAAAAGTCGTGGATCAAACGCAACTAGGGGTTAGATGGGGTCATCAGCTGCAAAAAGTTGTTCTACGGGAGGTCCTTAAAGTCAACCCCTGCAGAGTTATAATTTATTTTGTGTTTTTATGAGAAAATTGACTTTTTTTAACTAATTCTTATTAGAATGCCAAAAAATAAACATCCTCTATCTTTTTTATAATTTTCACTAGATTGGTACTGATGAGTCCTTGCGTTAGACATGCTATTTATGGTTGTTTATTGGGTGTGTTGAAGATAATGTTAAGTTTTACGATTATTATTTTTCTCAAATCATAACTTTTTATTTACTTCGGACCCCACTGTGAAAAAAAAATACTCTACCGAAAAGTGACCCTGTATTACAAGTTTTGGCGCATTTAATAGGGATTTTGAAAAGGTATTACACATGGTTATGCGTGGCTTTGATATCTTTTTAGGACGATTATTCATGGCAAGGCCAAAGTTAACCCAACCATAAAACTCGGTTAGGCTTATTTGAAAATAAACTAGAATTAATACAATTAATGACAAAGACTCTCTGCCTCTCTTTTACACTAACTATTTAATCCTTTGTCAGTAAAAGGCCGGTTGGCCCGTCAGTTCAGGTAGCGATATCTTTTCTAGGAAACAAAAGGCTGGGCCGGCAGGGGCGGGGGCTGGGGGATGCGCGTGAGCATGTTTCTTTAGAATGTTTAGTGTTCTTTAGTAACTCGCTTCCTGCCTGTGGGTGTTCGTTCGTTTCTTTTTCTCGGTTTTACGACGACTTGTGACCAGTTTCTTTCCTTTGACCTACGCTTTGTTTTTCGGACTTGTGATACATTGCCTACCTGTGACCAGTGCTGTGTGAATCGGACGGATTGGCTACAAAAGTGGACAGATGGCTGCTGCGAGGAGAGAATACACCCAACGGGAGTATGCAGAAATGCATTACCTGTATGGCTTTTGCGACGGTAATGCCCGGGCTGCTGCCAGGGAATATCGTCAACGCTACCCTAACCGTGATCGTTTTCCGGATTACAGGGTCTTTATGCGCATACATAATTCGTACATGGAGGGAGTCTTACCCGGTCAGCATGCTATGAGAGCAGGCAGACCAGTGATGCAATTTGAAAATGAAGATGAAGTGCTGAGAGAATTAAGATTGGATCCTAGTATAAGTCAACGCCAAATATCCAGTAATATCGGGATTCCAAGATCGACGGTGCAACGTGTCATTAACAGAAAAAAATATCACGCCTACCACGTGCAAAGGGTGCAAGCTTTGCTGCCCGGTGACTATGAACCTAGAGTGCGGTTTTGTAGAGACTGTTTGGTATTAACATGTGGGCTGGTATAATTGGCCAGCAGTTGGTGCTGCATGAAATGCCAGCAAGGCTGAATGGTGCTCAGTATTTAAATTTTTTGCAAAATAATTTAAACCATATTCTTAACGAAGCTGAAGTTCCAGAAGAAAGAATAGCAGAAATGTGGCTGCAACATGATGGCGCCCCGCCTCACTACGCTCGAGCAGTCAGAGATCATTTGAACGAGCGCTTCCCCAACCGGTGGATTGGTCGAGGCGGACATGTTGCGTGTCCACCCCGGTCGCCCGATTTAAATCCATTAGATTTTTTTCTTTGGGGCTATTTTAAAGAAATAGTTTACCAAGGAGAGAACAATAGCGAACAAGAACTACGACAAAAGCTCGAGTTTGCTAGAGTACAAGTAACTAACAACAGAAGTGCATTCCGTAGGTTACGTAGGAATTTTATTAGACGGTGCAGATTATGTATTATGGTCAGAGGCAGGAATTTTGAGCATTTATTGTAAAATGTTTTGCTTAATAAAACAATTATTTCACAATCGTTGCTTTGTTTTTTCGTCCTAGAAAGATATTAGAGCCACTCATGGCCATGTGTAATACCTTTTCAGAATCCCTATTAAATGCGCCAAAACTTGTAATACAGGGTCACTTTTCGGTAGAGTATTTTTTTTTCACAGTGGGGTCCGAAGTAAATAAAAAGTTATGATTTGAGAAAAATAATAATCGTAAAACTTAACATTATCTTCAACACACCCAATAAACAACCATAAATAGCATGTCTAACGCAAGGACTCATCAGTACCAATCTAGTGAAAATTATAAAAAAGATAGAGGATGTTTATTTTTTGGCATTCTAATAAGAATTAGTTAAAAAAAGTCAATTTTCTCATAAAAACACAAAATAAATTATAACTCTGCAGGGGTTGACTTTAAGGACCTCCCGTAGAACAACTTTTTGCAGCTGATGACCCCATCTAACCCCTAGTTGCGTTTGATCCACGACTTTTGGGCCATCCTGTATATGAGTATAAGTAGATACTAATAGTTATAATACTACTAATAACAATTTGTTACTTTTTTAAATTATTATGATTTTTTATTTGGTTTTATGTTACTAAATAAATATTTAATTTTCTTTTCATATCAAAAATCGCAGAACTAGAAGTCTGGCAATTTTTTCGCTTTTTTTCTTTCATCGGTCTCCATACATTACGTCTCGCATATATGATTCGGCTATAACATATAATTCGAAATATTTCTCATAACTTTTGATTATTAATAATCATCGTTATAAGCTTTGCATAGTTTTTATTTTTAATTCTATTACTTTAAATTTCCTAACATTTTACAAAAATGTTATTTACCGACTTTCAAGTCCATAACGATCATTTATTACAAAGATTATTCGGGCTAATTCGGCTTCAACGTTAATTTTCGAACAGACTTAACTGGCGAAAAATGTTTAAAATGTTACAAGTGTATTTAAAAAGAATCGAAATGCAGATACGTTGTCAGCCCCGTTATTTTCCCGTAAAAAGGGTCTAGTAGCGTTAAGTTATTATTTTACGCTGGTTTTCCCTTAGAACGAGGTCAAGCTAAAAAAACTGCAGTCATCATATAGCTGCAATGTAGCTCCATCATGTATAAACTAGCTTTAAGAGTGCATCTCTCTATTCTACAATTAAGTGTATTATTACTATGTGTTCCGTTTCATCCAACAACACTACCCTTACTACCTTCTTCTGACGATGCCTTTTCTATAAGCGAAACATCTACACTGGTTGTTGGGGTGGTGATGTTGGCTTTTAGTGGTGTTGGCTCTTAGATAATTATTTAGATTCAACGTAGCAGAGCCATGCTGCAGTTATATTAATAGTATAGTTGTAGCACGAATGGGTCGGTTCGACCGGGGAAGGACCACGCTTGTTTCATACCACCGAGCTGTGTTTCATATGGTGAGAACCAGAGACCTTTTTTACTGGAAACGAAGCATTACATCATAATCCTCACGGGTGACAACGCATCTGCATTCTTATTCGTAATCAAGGATAGGTAGATACCTATGGGCCACAGCAACCACTTACCATCAGGTGGACTGTGTGCTCGTTTGTCACCCTATCCTATAAAAAAAACCTTTATTATGACGCAAAGTGACGACCTTTTTAATAATTAAAGTTATCATAAATCAGAAGAGGATTTTCGGAAATGCAATATTCTAGTGATTGACCAAAGCCGAAGAATTTAATTTATGAAATTCATGGAACCTTATTTTAGTACTTATTTAACTTTAACTAACTAAACTAAATTCCTCGGGGAGGCCTATATTCATCTGAGAACTTGTGATGCGATTTAATCATGATGAAACCTTAATGATTTCTTATATTTACGCGAACACTACACATTGAAATAATATTAGTTTTTACGGAATTTAACGCATATATTTAAATTTTTTACTATGACATCTGGACGTTGAACATCTCAGTCTCGCCCGTGACCATGAGTGCTGTAAAGCGTTCGAAACGTCGGGTATTTAAAAAAATAAATATACGCGATAAATTCCGTAACAACTAGTATTATTTCAATGATGAAACCTTATTAAACTTAAAATTTTTCACAGGTTTTTCTCTGTAGAGATCTTTTATTTTAACAATGGGTAGATGTTGACATTAGTAGAAGCTTGAAATACGCCTCAACTTAATAAAACATTTTCTTTGAGTTTGTGGATTCAATTTAATTATTTTACAAAACGTTCATTAAATATTCTTGGATACTTCGCTACATATTTCAGTAACATATTACCTACTTACATAAATCAAATCTTTGCACGTCCGATCTTATTGCCATTATGCGTGTCTGTTGAAATTATTTTTTTTCTGTTTATCTGTGTCTGCGCGTACATTACAATAGTGTCTCATGAGGATTTGAAATTTTCCAATCCAGTTTCTCTGAAATATATTCTAAAGTCAAAAATCGGCAGTGTCAAAAAGTTGCTTCCGAAAATTTTTCTACAATATAATGTACCACAAAAAGTTTGTGGTTATAGAGGGTTGGTTTTAATTATGTTTAATAAAAAGTGTGTAAGGAGTGTGTGACAAATTGGTTTACACTCGCAATAAAATAATTTTAATTTTTCGTATTCCTTACCAGTCCTTAAAATTCTACTGCTGTAAATAAATAAGCCTCGATAGTATTAGCCTTAGTCGTAATATAAAACGTTTTGCTCCTTCAAAGATGCTGTCGAAGCCGGACATGTTTTTACTTCTGGTGCAAACAAGATAATTCACACAATCTATCGGATGATACAAAAAATTACTGTCCTTTTCCAAAGTCGTCACAATACTCACGAGATAAAACTGGATAATGGGTTGTCTTCCCACCGCGTGTATAAATTAATGATTGTCCGTTTATTTGCAGCCGTACTTAAGAAACGCCCAACCAAAATACCACATAATCATCATTATGAGAGAAGCAATCAATATTCTAGGGTAAAATATTTCGAGTTAAGCATTCCAATTGCCTCGTTCTTGAAAAACCGACAGTAGAATAATATAAGTGGGTAAAGGATATCAGGTAATATACTAATGTTAACATTAAATATTTATCATTGTTATTGTTATTTCATCATCATCGTCATTACAGCCCATCAAAGTCCTCGTAGAATACCCTCATAAGAGGATATATTTGAAATTGTAGCCACGCTTTTTTATAGGACAAGGAGCAAACAATCATACGGTTCACCTCGTTGGAAGTGATTACCGCCGTCCATGAACAACTGCAACACCAGGGGAATGGCAGATGCGTTGCCAGTCTTTTAAAAGGAGTAAGCTATTTTCTTGAAGGTCCCTAAAATGTATCGGTCCGAAAAATCTTTGGTGGGTGTCGATTCCACAAGGAAGTTGTGCGAGGAAGAAAAGTTCTTCTAAACCGCACAGTGGTGGACCACTATTCATGCAGATGGTATTGATGTCGACGAGTTTTGTCGCGATGTGCGATGGTGAAATTGTGCGGCTGGAGTTGGTCCGAACAACTCCTCAGAGCAACCCCTGGTAAATGCGATAAAATTCGCACAGAGATATCTCTTCGCAGTGCCAGTGAGTCAAGCCGATCGGAAAGAGCTTGGCATGCGGGTTGGTGGTTGTCTTCTTATCATGATATATGACTATACTACGGCTTATTAATATATATATATATATATATATATATATATATGTATACATAGGTAAGGTTCTATAAATATATATAAGGATATATATTTATATAACGTCACTATCCATTTTATATTATTACATTGCATCCAGTATTTTCATTTACTATTTCTTTTATTCATCCACCTCAGCTGGAAATAAAATCTAGCATTTTACGTTTGCGTTTGTAAGGTTTTAAAAGGTTGATTTTTCTGCAATCTTTTTCAAGGAATTTAATTTTCACGTAATTCTTTTCACAGTTGTCGCTCTAAGACTTTGATTTAAGAACACGAGGTACTTAGAAATTACATTTCAAATGAAGCCGGATTAAAGAGAACTATTATTAGTCCTTTAAAATAGAATATAAAATAATATAAAGATTTCTATTTAAAGTTATTCATTCGCATCAATGCTGCCCGGGATAGTTTAAGGATAGCTTTTTAATGCTTTGTAAACCAACATTTTGTAAGTGAAGGCACACTGTTATGAGCTACTTTTAATTTTATATTTTTTAGTAAACTCTTAACTAAGTAATTTTTTAATAAAAGTAACATTTTTGAAATTCATCATAGCAATCGAACTGATTCACTTTAATACATCTGTCGTTATAACAAGAACGTGAATTAACGCTCCGTTACACGGACAGTAATGCATTACGTAATTACACGCGAGGGGCACTAATTTGCTATATAATAAACTAGAGCCGATGCAGCTATGCAAAGGTAAAACATTTTGTTAGCATCAAAAATGGAGCGGAGTCAAAGTCTAAAGCCATAACTATCTTTCAACAAAAGATTTAATCAAATGGTGTGACATTGAGCAGATACAAATTAATCAGCTCATCTAATCGAAGCCACGCGAACGGAGCTCCAATAAATTAGTGAATTGATTAGATAATAAAAGAATAAAATTGATATTCAGATTTTTATTATTAACAAACCTTGTCTGCATTAAGCTACAAATATTGCCGAAAAAATTATGTAAATCGGCCTACGGGTTACGGAGGAGATAGATTTCAAATAATCAATCGTTTTCTTGGATCATGGGAGCTTCGCTGCAATTTATTAAATCGTTAATAAATTGCGGCGTATGAGAATCCATCGCCTCGTTTCGTCGCATGGCTGTCGCAAGAGGCCTCTCTGGGAAATGCCAGAAAAATTGAAAGTTATTACTAGATTATTTATTTATATTTATAGTTATTATTATTAGATACAACAGCAGCTATTGAAAGTGAAAAGATTCTGATTGCATTAACTACGTATTAATAGGCAAAATTATAAATCTGGGACATGCCTGTGTATGTAAAAAAAGTAAAGTAAAGTTACAGCCTATATACGTCCCACTGCTGAGCACAGGCCCCCGCACATTTATGAGAGGGTTTTAGGGCAAGGAATTGTCCGCCAGCTGCCCCAATGCGTGTGGACGAACTTCACATGTCTTCGAATTTTTTTTCTTATTTCTCTGACATGCAGGTTTCCTCACGATGTTTTTCATATATTCAAATCAGCACTTAAAATTGCAATTAACAATTTCATTGGTGCCGGCGGGGATCGAACCCGGTTTGCTCGCGTACTGTGAAATTTACAGCGAGCGCTAACCGTCTGTGATCTACCACGACTCTGTCTGTGTATGTAATAGAGTGTTAAGTGGTCGAATCCAACCACGGCGCTATTCCGTCAAAATCCAAGCGGTCGGATTTGACCACGCACACCCACAGCACTTTAAACCATTAAAACTTATATTTAGAGACTACTTTTCTATGAAGTAGTTGGGCATTATATAATCCATACAAATTCTCTATATAAAAGCCAGGTTTTACTTCATTACAAAAAGACTATTGTATTTGCGAATGTCGGTAGCGTGAAAATCACAATTATTTTAATATATATTACTTGAAATTATTTACGTACAAAGATTCATAGAAAAGTAGTCTCTAAATATAATGTTGCGCGGCTAAGTTGACATCCCACTTCTGACACCAACTGTTACAAGCTTGAGGTTCATGACAATAAAAATTGCCGATAGAATTACCTAAATTAACACTTTAATTTTCTTTACAAAAATTAAAACTTAAAACACCAATAATTAATCACACTGATTCACTTTATTTCGCTCCGAAGCTTCGTTTGTCTCGCCAAATTCAATACTTCCCCGATCGCGTATTGCAGAGCCTTTATATAGGGCTCTTCCACGAAAACATCCGAAGAAATGTTCACTATTCAAACGGCAAGTCAACTTTTTGGGGTATGTAGTGTCGGAAGAAGGTATCCGTACGTCACGTCACGCACAATCCCTAACGGGGTAGCCAGAGAGAACAGATCGCCAAGTGTCACGATCCTTACATACCTCTTTCGCTTCTTTCAGGTTCATTAACTTCTTCATACATGCACGTCTGGGTATCCGAGTACTTTTGACCCTCCCCTCTTCGAGCAATTTGCTCACATGGTCTTCGAAAGTTAGTCTCGGTCTACCTCGACACCTTTTAATATTTACTTTCGCTCTATATATTTTCTTCACCATTCGGTCTTCACTCATTCGTTCAACGTGCCCAAACCATTGGAGTACGCCCCTATCAATTTTTGTGATAAGGTCATCTTTCAATCCTGCCATATTGCGAATCTCTTCGTTTCGCTTTCGGTCGGCTATGGTAACGCCACACATTTTACGAAGAGATCGCATCTCCACTGCATTCAACTTGCTTTTATGCTTCTTCTGGCATACCCAGGTTTCGCTGCCATATAACAAAGTCGGTACCAAAACTGCGTTATGTATTGCAAGGCGTGCACTCTTCACCACGCCTTGCCTTTTGACTAATGCATTCAGGGCACCATTGACTTTGTTTCCGGCAGCGACACGCCTATCCACATCTAAATCACATCTTCCATCCCGGCTGAAAGCACTCCCCAAGTATACAATTTCATTTACCTGTTCTAGACATTCCTGATTTACCCATATTTCACATTTCGTTCTCTCTTCGTCCTTTTCAAATACCAGAACCTTAGTTTTATTAGCATTCAAACGGAGACCTTTAATTTCACATTCCTCTTTCATACACGTGACTAATGCCTGCAGTTCTGCTTCTGATGGTGCAATAAGCACTGCATCATCAGCATACAGCAGACAATTAACTTTTATGTCACCCAATTTCACACCCAAACAGCTATCTTTCAGCTTCTGTAAACAGCTGTCGAGATACAGTATGAACAGCCAGGAAGACATGACACAACCCTGTTTTACGCCCGCTTGGACGCTAAACATGGGTGACAGGTCATGCCCTACCCGCACACAGGCTTTACAGTCATAGTAAAGTGACTGCACAGCCCTTAGCAATCGACCATCCACACCGTATCCCGGCAACAGTTCCCACATTTTCTTCCTTATAACCTTATCAAATGCTTTCTCCAGATCCACAAAAGCACAGAAAATCCTCTGGTTAACACTCAGAAGCTTTTCCGTGATCATGCGGAGAGAAAACATTTGATCCGTGCATCCTCTTCCAGGTCTAAATCCGCATTGTGCCTCCCATAAGAATCTTTCCGATTTCTCTTGCATCCTGCATGTCAAAATCTTCGAATAAACTTTACTTGCTAAACTGGTCAAGCTGATCGCCCGATAGCTCCCGCAGTCAAAATGTGAGCCTTTACCTTTATATAAAGGCACAATGACCGCGGATCGCCAATCATCCGGGACATCTCCCGTCCGCCAGCACAAATTGCACAGCAGATGAAAGCTGTCCCAGACGCGAGGCCCACCGTACTTGACCATTTCAGCAGTAACTCTGTCTAGTCCCGCAGCCTTACCACATTTCAAACTTCGAATCGCACGTTCAATCTCTTTCATGCTGATGACCTCAGTGTCATCGAGGTCCGTGTCTGGCGTGCCAGTCACGGCGTCACCCCCGGATCCTTCACTGAGATCATGACACGCATACAATTCTCTATAAAATTCACTCCATCGCTGCATGACGTCCGATTTTTCCGAGAGGACGTCATTGGTTCTCGAAAGCACTTTGTTTATTCTTAAAGCTGTCGCACCACTCCGGGACCTTCCAACCTCTTTCCAGAAGAGTTTGGAGTTTTCCCTAAAGCTGTGCGACAACCTCTCGTCCGCTTCTATTCTACACCTTTCACGTACTTCCTCAATCAATGTTTTCGCATGAACTTTCTGCAGCTTATATCTTTCTTTCATCTTCTCTCTCATATGCTCATCGTTACTAGAGGCTAAGTAGTCTAACCATGCTTTTTTCTTCTTTTTTACAGCTTCTTTCACTTCGTCATTCCACCATGCATCTCTTCTTTTACTACTACCTCTTTTTGTCTTACCACATACTTCTTCCGCTGCACTTACCATTCCATCCCTAAGGTTCTGCCATGTTCTCTCCACACATTCTTTCCTGCCATCGATGGTGTCAAGCTTTTCGGCTACCCTCGTGTGATATTTGTCCCTAGTATCCGCTTCCTGAAGCTTCCAGCTTCGGATGCGACAGACCGACTGTGGTTCTGTTACTGCCGTCCGGTGGCGCAAACCCGCGAACAAACCCCTAAATCTAGTAATTACTAGATAATGATCCGTTCCCAGGTCAGCACCCCTGAACACTCGTGTATCCATCACCTGTTTTCGCAGTCGGTCATCCACCAGGAACAAATCAATCATACTTCTCTCATTCTTTCTTTCTCTAGTGTACATATGGATCTTCCTGTGATTAAACATAGTGTTTGTCACAAGAAGACCCTTTTCCTTGCATACAGCCAGTATAAGCTTGCCAGCATCATTAACCCTTTTATCTCCAAACTTTCCAAGCACCGACTCGTATCCTGGTCGAGCGATGCCTACCCATCCATTCAAATCACCACATACAACAGTTCTTTCGTTTCCCTTAACCAAATCTAGAACTTCTCTTACATTCTCCCAAAACTCCTCCAGCTCAGCCCTGGACGACGAAGCTACCGGCGCATAAACAGCCAAAAGGAATAACTTCGTCAGTCCCATTTTGAAGCGAACCCAGAGAAGTCTTGAGTTCACAACCTTGTATTCAGTCATAAGATCGACCAACCGGGACGACAACAGCACTCCCACTCCTTGGCAGGCGTTCTCGCTTTCCGGGACTCCGGACCATATAGCTAACGTCCCGCCAGGGAGCTCTTCAATACCACTGCCTTTCCGTTTGGTCTCCGACATACACACGACATCTAATTCTCTTTCTTTCATTATTTCGATCAACTCATTCGTCTTATCTCTCATGCCTCCTCTAACATTCCACGTGCCAACTCTGCACTCCGTCCTCCACCTTCCGCCGTGTCGGAATGTCCTATCCGTACGGATCCGGAGAAAATCGCCGCTGTCAAGGATTGGCCGGTTCCAAAAGACAAGACGCAAGTTAGAGCATTTTTGGGTTTGTGCTCCTATTATCGGCGATTTGTGAAGAACTTTGCAGATATAGCCAAACCTCTGCACAAGCTAACCGAGGAGAAGCGACATTTCTGCTGGGATGAAAGTTGCAATATCGCATTCCAGGAGCTCAAGGACCGTCTGTGCAAAACACCTAATTTGGAATACCCTGATGCAAGCAAAGAATTTATTGTTGACACAGACGCAAGTGATATAGGACTTGGCGGTGTGTTGTCTCAACGGAATGGTGACCAAGAGGTCGTGAAAGCGTTCTTCAGCAAGTCGTTGTCAAAACCGGAAAGGAACTATTGTGTCACAAGACGCGAATTGCTAGCTGTGGTAAAGTCGTTGCAACATTTTAGCAAATATCTTCTGGGACGAAAATTTCACTTACGAACTGACCATGCTGCACTAAAATGGCTATTGCAGTTTAAAAACGCAGATACATTGTCAAGAAGACCTTGCCCTGAAGATTGCAAACACTGTACTAGGCAAGAGAGTAAGGAAGTGGTATCCGTGAGGATGCTCAGGGCAGACTACCTCAGCAACGAGTGGAAGGACAGCTTACTACATGCACAGCAGGAAGATCCAGACATCAAGCCGATTCTGGAATGGATAAAGGCCAGTGCTCCCAAGCCCAAGTGGAGTGACGTCTCAGCAATGAGTTCGACTACTAAAAGCTATTGGGCTCAGTAGGACAGCTTGCTGCTTCAGGATGGAGTTCTGTGTCGTAAATAGGAAAATGTTCGGGGGGACAGCTGTCATTTGCAAATGGTTGTCCCTAAAGCTAAAGTACCGTTCTACAGCTGTACCATAATGATTGTTCGGGAGGCCATCTGGGAGTTAAACAAACTTTACTGAAGATCCGAGAAAGGTTTTACTGGTTCCACTGTCGAAACGATGTCGAGGACTGGTGTCGCTAATGTATAAGTTGTGCGGCTGTAAAGGGACCTCAGACTCGTAGTAGAGGTGCATTGAAGTTGTACAATATTGGTGCACCATGGAAGAGAATAGCCATTGACGTGGCAGGACCGTTTCCGGAGAGTGATAGCGGTATGAAGTATTTTATGATTGTGATGGATTACTTCACTAAGTGGCCAGAAGTCTTCGCCATTCCAAATCAAGAAGCTTCAACAGTTGCTGATAAGCTAGTTCATGAAGTCTTCTGTCGTTTTGGAGTACCTTTAGAGATTCACAGCGATCAAGGAAGGAATTTTGAGTCTCAAATATTCCAGGAAACTTGCCGAGTTATGGTTACTCAAGAACGACTTCTTGTCACCCGCAATCTGATGGAATGGTAGAACGATTTAATCAGACATTGGAGAGGTACCTAGCAAAAGTTGTAGACAATCGGCAACGAGATTGGGACAAGCACATACAACCGTTTTTGTTGTCATATCGAAGCGCTGTTCACGAAAGTACAGCAGTGACACCAGCTTTCGCAAACTTTGAAAGAGAATTACGGCTGCCTGCAGACCTGATCACTGGGACACCACCTGATTCCCCACGCAGTATAACCTATTATGCAAATGACTTGCGGAACAAAATGAATGACATTTACGAGCACCTAGACAATCGGGCCAGCAAATGTCTGAAAAGATGAAAACCCGGTATGACCGCAAAATGAACAACAAAGGGTTCAACGAAGGTTCGCTAGTGTGGTTGCACAATCCAGTCCGCAACAAAGGGAAATTTCCTAAGTTTCAAGCTAAATAGGACGGCCCGTACCGGATTGTGACCAGGATCAACGATGTAACCTACCGGATCCAGAAAGGCGCAAGAGGGACTCCTAAGATCGTCCATGTGGATCGCCTAGCGCGTTATTATAGGGCCGATAATGCTCGGGACGAGCATGTCTTAGGAGGGGGCAGTGTTGCGCGGCTAAGTTGACATATCATCTCATGGCATTAGCGCCATCTAGTGTCGGGTAACAGAGCGAGGAGAGAGCTTTCCAGAAAATGACATGACTAATTTTTTCAAATTGAAGAACTAAACTTTCTAGAAGCTCTACACTCGAACTTTCTGTGCTTGGTCGGTTGGCGCGCGTATTTACTCGAATATTCTGGAATATTCTGGATGTTTTCGTGGAAGAGCCCTATATAAAGGCGCTGCAATACGCGGTCGGGAAAGTACTGAATTTGGCGAGACAAACTAAGCTTCGGAGCGAAATAAAGTGAATCAGTGTGATTAATTATTGGTGTTTTAAGTTTTAATTTGTGTAAAGAAAATTAAAGTGTTAATTTAGGTAATTCTATCGGCAATTTTTATTGTCACGAACCTCAAGCTCGTAACAATAAGTTTAAATGGTTTTAAGTGCTGCGGGTGGATGCGGTCGCATGCGATCGCTCGGGATTTGCCGGGTGCATGCGAATGCATGGGCTTTTTGTTGGGATTGAGGGGTTAATATAAAAAAAAAACAACTGGATGGAAACAAAAATATTTCTGTGATATATAAAACAAGATAGTAATAATATATTAATTGAAGTGTGGTCATTAATACCTTGCATATGAAAGCCATGGTAGCTCAGGAGCCAAGAGCTTGCTGTCATAATTACAGTGAGCGATTTACCAGGGTTCGATTCCCACCGACACTAATTAAATTAGTCATTGAAATTTTAAGTGCTGTATTACCATGTGCTCTGTGCTGAGGATAAACATTGGGAGTAAGTTGCACCAAATTCTCTCAGAAATCATCAGTCAGCAGCACCGTTTTCGGGGCACCTGAGATTTTGAGTGAGATTGAGAGGTTCTATGGGCAGCTGTACACATCATCGTTGGAGCCACACGCAAGTGTGAGTAACGATCCAAGAGCAAGTCTTATCCGAAATTATTTCGATGATATCCCGGACGTCAGTATGAGCAAGATTAGAATGGCTCTCCAGCATCTTAAAAACGGCAAGTCCCCGGGCGAGGATGGAATTACAGCGGAGCTTCTGAAAGCGTCTGGAAAACCGGTACTTGAAGTCCTTCAGAGGCTCTTAAATTCCGTCCTCCATGGAGGCACTATTCCGTAGGCGTAGAGCAGAAAAGCAGTGATCTTGTTCTTCAAGAAAGGTGACAACACTCTCTTGAAGAACTACAGACCGATATCCCTTCTGAGCCGCGTCCACGTGCTGTTTTTGAGAGTCACTACGAATCGTCTCGCACGCAAACTCGACGACTTTCAGCCTCCCGAACAAGCCGGTTTCCGAAAAGGCTGTAGTACCATATACCACATACATACCCTTTGGCAAATTGTACAGAAGTCCGAAGAGTACAATCCGCCACTTTGTCTGGCGTATGTGGAGTATGAGAAGGCTTTTGATTCCATCGAAATTTGGGCGGTGCTACAGTCTCTTCAGCGGTGCCAAGTTGACTGTCGGTATATCGAAGTGCTGAATTGTTTGTACAGTAGGGCTACGATTGCTATCCGAGTACAGAACCAGGGTACAAAACCTATCCAACTGCAGAGAGGTGTAAGACAGGGTGAAGTTATTTCTCCGAAACTCTTCAGCACTGCATTGGAAGACGTTTCTAAGCTACTGGCCTGGAAAGGATACGGTAATTACATCAATGGCGAGTACATCACTCACCTTCGATTTGCCGACGATATAGTTCTTACGGCAGAATCGCTGGAGGACTTAAGCACTATGCTCAATGCTCAATGACGTCAATAGTGCCTCCCAACGGGTGCGTCTTAAGATGAACATGGACAAAACAAAGATCAAGTTTAATGTCCATGTCACCTATGCCCGTAGTTGTTGGGAGCACTAAGCTCGAAGTTGATGACGATTACGTTTACCTGGGATAAATAGTCTGATTAGGTAAGTTCAACTTTGACCGAGAGGTCAATCGACGGATTCAACTCGGCTGCCCAGCCGAGGGCAAATTTCGACACATCTTCTCTTCGGGTATACCTCAAAACTGTAAACTAAAGTGTACAACCAGTGCATGTTGCCAGTGACGACTTACGGATCTGAGACGTGGTCCTTCACTGCTGTCCGTATGAGGACGCTCAAATTCGCTCAAAAAGCTTTGGAGAAGGCTATGCTCGGGGTTCCTCTACGTGATAAACTTAGAAATGAAGATATCCGCAGTAGAACCAGAGTGACCGACATAGCCCAACGGATTAGTAAGCTTAAGTGACATGGGCCGGCCGTATAGCTCGAAGAACCGACAAGCGTTGAGGAAAAAGGTTCTCGAGTGGCAGCCTTGTACCGGTAGGTGAAGTATAGGGCGACCCCCCACTAGATGGAGTGACAACCTGGTAAGACATGCAGGAAGTTGATGGATGCAGGTGGCTCAGTACCGTGCTTTGTGGCATACCTTGGGGGAGGCCTATGTTCAGCAGTGGACTTGTGAATGGGCTGTAATGATGATTATGACGAGGCTGTAAACTTAACGTTTAGCTTAATGCAATGGAAATCATGTTACACTATATTTGAGACTCTACCTTGCCCGTATGGTGGCTATTATGGTTGAATTATAATTGTTCTACCGTGCGACTTGTTGTTTTATTGCTGGAAGTGATTAATTGTCTAATGCAGACCACATAAACCTTCAACCAAATTTAAGCAAATTAGGCTACATATACGATGTCACCTATGATGACAAAAATGGAATGCTGGCTCTGTGTAACCTTAACAAAACAGCAGGGTACGCATTGATGCTAATCAGCAGAAAGAAAAAGAGACAAATATAGACAAAGAAAGAGGGACTTATAAAATTTTGATGTTGATGTACAATATTTACTTTAACTAAACACTAAAATTTAAATATATTTGTAGCTCTAAAATTATTATTTGTTTAAAAACGAGATCAAATTGAACATCCGCTCTCACAGTGTTATTTTTATCTACTGACTAAGACGTTTTTACTAGGTGGGGCCTAGGTAGAGTCTTATAGTTTTGAGGCAATTGTAAAAATACCCGTTACCCTATATCGTCCCACGGATATCGTGAGAGCCGATAAAGAAAACCTTAAACATGGAATAGGCAGCATCATCTTCCTGATAACAAATTTAAAATTATAATACAAAAATGAGGTTATCAACCCACGCACTATTATTACCGTTTCCTTTACAGCCTATTAAAGTCCATTGCTGAATATGGCTATAGATTACCTCATATATTGGATATTTTCCATAGTTGCCACGCATATCTGAGGATTCAAATATTTTGAGGACATAATACGAAGTTCACACCGTGCTGGAGTAGCACAGTGAAGTATTTGCTCCATAATGCCCTCAGCTGCAATAAATTGGTATGTGGTAAAGCCTATATTATATGGTTGTAATACGAATGTGTCGACTCGACCGGGAAAAACCAGGCTCTCAACGGATAGCAGCTATTAAATAGTAGCTCAACGCTGCCGTATTTTGTGTGACCCTCACCACAATTTTTATAAAATAAGAGTGACAAATAATTGCACAGTCTACCTGATAGTCAGTGGATGCTGTGATCCTTAGACATTTATCTTGATTAAGAATCAAAACGTAGATGCGACGTCACCCGTGAAATGTAAGATGGAATGCCTCGTTTCCAGTTAAAAATCGGTCTCCGGATTTTTACACTCATCATACGAAACACAGCAGTATTAAGCTGCTTTTTTACGCTGGTATTCTGTAAAAGCGTGGTCCTTCCCCGGTTGAACCGACCCATCCGTACTATAACCATAATATTGCTGCAGCGTGGCTCTACTACGTATAAAACCATCCTTTACAGATGGATACCGTAGGTAAATCTTTGTTTTAGGTCACACTACTATTACTACGGTATGCGGTGAGTGTGGCGATACAAGTCACCAGATCGGGATGAGATGCGACATTTACTTGCATCTTGTCCTTGGTGGCAGGACTGCCTCTCGTCTGAAGATCGGTCGAACTGCGCGGATACTATAACCGATGTGATACGTCAAGTAAAGGAGTATTTTATCCCATTTGCTGATGTGTTCATTGGTGGTAAAGCTCGCCCACGGTTCAACGCCGAGTCACTCGTGCTTAAAAGCACAATCATATGGCATACTTATCCTGGGTCGATGCTCGAGACCGCAAAGCTCCGGATGTTAGCCTTAAGAAGAGAGCCTTTAACCAAGCTTCCAAGTCTTGCAAAAAGGCGTTACGGCAAGCCAGTTTCGACCGCATTAAACGCATTGGTACAAAGTTCTTTGTCAAACCATCCCGTAGTAGAGCTTTTTGGTCTCTCGCCAAAGCGGTCGAGACAAAATTCTGTCGGTCTACACTGCATCCGTTGATAAAACCAGATGGCTTACCGGTGGCGTACCACCTCCAATACCTCACTCTATGTCAGAGGTCCATATCACAAAAAAGGAGATTCTTAAAGCCTTGCGCCTACGTCATAGTGAATGAGTGAAGCCGGTCACAGTCGAGCGTGTACCTGCTGCACTTCCATGTGTCAGAGATGCCACTAACAAGATTGGCTACATCTTGAATCGTGCTTCCATTAAATTATACTTCAAGCCACTGAAGTGTTTGAACTAGTCAGTTTTTACCATCAGTCAAGTGTAATGTCCCTCTGCAAGGTACAGGAGTTTACAAGCTTAATTGTGAATGTGATCTCTCTTACATAGGACTAACGAAACGATCAAAATAAACCCGACACCCGAAAAATCGACGCTCTGGGAAGTCTGCAGTCTGTGAATACTTACTATTATTATTATTATTTATTTATTTACCATATTACAAATCATTACAAGAAAAAAAAAACTATGCTAAAAAGTCGCATACAAAAAACCACTAAGGTTTGTGCTGACGCGACCTGAGTCGACATTATATTAAAGTATAATTAATAATTAACTACGTTTGTAAGAAAAGAAAAAGAGAAAGCATTTACAGCCTAATAGGACCTGAGCAAACGCATAAGCGCTGTTTTAAGTAGTACCATTATAAGTTATCCAAAAAGTATAGTTTAAGTTTTCTTTTAATGTTTTTTATATTTAATTGGTCGCGGAATTCTGGGGGTAGGTTGTTTATAAGTCTTGGAACAATGTAACCTGCCGTTCGCTCCCCGTACATGTTGTTTGCACGGCTCGTCTGCAGCTTGCGGCTGTTTTCGGCGCGCGTACACACGGGGTGCTTGATTTCTAATATTAAGTCTTCATTAAAAAAGTGTTTTTTTAATAGTAAATATTTGACTTGCGTATGAACTGGTAATATATTACAGTGTTTGAAGAGCATACTATCATCATTATGAAATTGACGTCGAATTTTGTCTGTTACAATGTTTTTAAGGATTCTTATCTGGAGGTTATATATTTTGTTTAAATAAGTATTATATGTACGACCATAGCTACCTAAACCATACTGTATATACGATTCTGCTAGAGAGTTATATAACATCATCTTAACTGGGAACGGAATTCTGTTCTTCAGTATTATAATGTTAGCTAAGAATTGTCTTAATTTGCTACAAACATACTCGATGTGGTTATGCCAGGTAAACTTACTATCGATCTGCATTCCGAGATATGTCTGGGTATTGACGAGATCTATAGAGGGGCAACTACATGTGTTTTTACAAGAAGAGTGAAGGCAACTATGATTGTGAGCAACTATGTGCTTGGATAAAGTACACTTGATATAAGGAGACTTTATGTGTAACAGCTTGGTTTTGGTGGAGTTCAGAACCAATCCGGCGTCATGACACCATTTTGCAAGCATATTAAAGTCAGACTGTAATAATTCACATGCTATATCAGGGTCTTTATCGGCGACTAGCAAACATGTATCATCTGCAAACTGGTAGCATGAACAGTGATTTATGTAAAAGCGCATGTCGTTTACATATGACAGAAAATGGAGGGGGCCAAGCACAGATCCCTGTGCTGTGCCTTCAGTTACAGTCGCCGGGTCGCTGTGTGTGTCATTTATTCTCACATAGAATTTCCTATTTTTAAGATAATTTGTACACCATCTCAGAAGAGGTCCCCGTATTCCACAATCGTCCAACTTAGTGATAATTTTTTTATGATCAAGAGTATCGAATGCCCGTGAAAAGTCTATAAATAGGACGAGTACATGTTTTTTGTTATTAAGATACTCGTTAATTTCATCTGTTAACTTCATCAAGAGATCATTTGTAGCCTTCCCAGCTTGAAAACCATACTGATTTTGATATATTACATCGTGTGTATTGTAGAATTTATAAATTTGTTCACACACATACTTTTCTACTATTTTATCTATTGAAGATAATAAAGTGATTGGTCGATAGTTCAGGAAATCATCCCGTCTTCCTTTCTTGTATATTGGTCTAACACATCCTATTTTTAGTTCGTCGGGATAAATGCCAGTTTCAACACTTGTATTGATTAGGTTGGCAATGGCCGTGGTCCCTTCTGTGTCCAGTCATACATTTTATATCAGAAACCCCAATATTATCATAGACTGGTGCCTTATTAGTGCTAAGTTTTTTGATTATTTTATCAACCTTGTCACGGGTTGCTTTTTGAAAGTATATACTAGAATTATTTGGCCGAAAATACTTACTGGGACTTAACAAATTCAAATTACAGCTTTGGATTATGTTTTTCACAGCTTTATCAAATCCTATAGCAAAGTTATTTACAATATCTTTGATCGTCTGTCCTTTGAATGCTTTTAAAACTGCCGCATCTACTGACGATGTTACACGCCCAAGCATCTTGTTGATTATTTGATAAACTTTTCTTGTATTTTTGAAATTCTGTTGAATGTTTTTAATATAGTATCTATTTCGTTTATTCTCTAATACTTTATGAACTTTATTTCTTATTGTATTGTATTCTAATCTTAATTTTGAATCGAGTAGATTTCGTTTCCAAGAACGGAACAGTTTGTTACGTTTTTCGCATAATCGATTGACGTTATCATCGATCCATGGTAGTTTATATTGATTATTAATATTATGTTTATTAAACTTATGTTTAATAATACTTGTAGCTGCTTTTTTAGCACTTTGAAAAGATCGTTTAATGAAGTTAAAGATCTCAACAGGTGATTTCGTAGAGTTTGTTTGAAGCCATTTAACATTTTTTAATTCTTTGTAAAGTATATCATAATCAATGACTTGTTTGAAAACCTCCTGTGTGTCAACACTAACTGAATCGCCCATGCAAGCGAGCATGATTGCTCGGTGATCTGCCAGTGTAATATCTAACGCCGCGGCGTACGGATTAAATGTGGGGAGACGTGCAAATATGTGGTCAATGCAGGACTTTGTGATAAGATTTAGTTTTTTTTCTATCCTAGTATAGTCAGATATTCCACACATTAATCCATACTCGCTAAGCATTTCTAGGTATGAGTCTTTAAGTGATGAGGCACTTTTCAGGTCAATATTTGTATCACCTATCAAGATTAGATTTCTTTTTTCGTTAAACGTGGACATGCATTTGCTCAACTCCTTTACAAAAATATACCTATTTGTTTTTGGCGGTCTATATAAGTATATGTACTATATCTATCTGTACTATATCGCCTCCGACACTACATCAGATTTGACAAAGCACAAATCCCCACTAAAGAGCACCGATTCCTTCCAAGGATGATTCGCGAGGTTATTGAAATCAAAAAACATCCTAATTTGAATAGAGAAGATGGCTGGGTGCTACCATCTGCTTGGCATCCTATAATAATTAAGATAATTAAGTCCCAGCCCAAGCACACAACCACAAGATACTATAAGTTTATACCGCGTAGATCAGAACAAAAATTAATAATTTTGATCCGGAGGTAGCCTTGTTTAACTTTACCATTAGGACGTCAAATACCTCAGTCCCCAGTCCCCACCTTGACCAGGGGTTCTGTAAAATGCTCGAAACGTCGGGAATATAAAATAAATTAATTTACGCGGTATAATCTGTAAAAACTACATTCATTTAAATTCCACTTTTAATGTTACCTAATAGCAAGCCGTAATAGGTTTATTTTTGTTATTTGACAGACACTCATAGATGGAAATAATAGACTGATAAGCAAATAATTAGAAATGTATAGCATATACATTCAGAGTGAAAACAGTATCAAGTGTTTTTACGTTTTGATGCGACTGATGACCAATTACGACTTTTTTACTTTATTAGATGCCAGTTTTTCTTTCATGTTTTTATTTTCTGATATGTAGGATGTTTTTGAGACGCCCCAGAGAATAATTTCCATACTCGTGTTGCGCGTAGCATCTCTTCAACCAATTTTACAATTGTATAAGATTTAAGATTTAAAAGTGTTTACATAAATGAGCTGATACCTCGAAAGTTTGGTGGTTTTTCTATTTCACATATTTGGTTTAAGTTACGAAATAAATTTTTGGTATATAATTTTGTCTATATTAACTTAGATTTCTTCAAAGGAAAACACGATTACATGTAATTTTCTCGATTGGAAAAAAACTTCAAAGTAGGCTCTAATTACCTACATTTCTCCATAAGATATTTATTTTTAAAGCATAGTAAATAATCATATCTAAGTTCTCTTTAACCATATAATCCACAACAAAGTATTATTAAAAATAAAAATATGAAGGTACTTTGGCGGTTACTTATTTTTTATTTTCGACCGCGTGCTCAGTATAGCTATCTCATAATTTGCTTATTCATTGAAGTTTGCGAAGTCATTGCATCACTTTCATTTCGACACTCCCTCAGTTTTCCGTGAACTTCACCGACAAAGGAAAAAGTCACACTCCCAAAACTAACATGTTTATTACAAAAAAGGTTAAGTAAATAAACTTTACATAGGTACATAACTTGTGCGTGCGTGCGTGCGTGAGTGCGTGAGTGCGAGCGTGCGTGCGTGTGTGTTTGTGTGTGTGTGTGTCCTTCCGCCAGCCCCAAACCTTCAATTTTGGGGTCGAAATTAGCTACTGTGCAGAGAGGTTCCGCAATAAGGCTTCAATTTTGGGGTCGGGATTAGCCACTGTGCAGAGAGGTTTCGCAAGTGTGGGTATGTGTGTGAGGGTGAGCGTATGTGTATGAAAGTTTGTGTGGATGTAATAAGCATGATATGTGTGTGTGTGTGTGTGTGTGTGTGTGTGTGTGTGTGTCGTAGAGATAGGCCGCTCGCTTCTTCACCAGGTGAGCGTCAATCCTTATTTATGAACTGTTTTATTTGTTGTGCCTTTATCCTCAGCAGCTCATCTCCCGTCGTATCAGCTAATGCAAAATTAACTTCATAGCATGTATATTGTCCAAAGTCCGCCACGTCCGACATTTTTTTTGGATCATTTTGAACCATGCTAAACAGTCCACTAAAGTTTTGTCACGTTCGCGCATCCAATATGTATTGGTCAGATCCTAGAATTTATGGTATCATAAATTAGTCCATCATTGCGTGAAATGGAAGTATTTAAAAAAAATAACAGAGTTTGTTGAATATAATCATAATAATAATAATAAAAACGCAACCGTCGGAACTTCTCTGCCGCCTGGATAGACTATAGAAAGGCGTTCGACTCGGTGCCCCATACATGGCTAAAGAGGGTCCTCGAGCTGTACAAGATTGACTGTACAGTTAGAGACTTCCTCGGGCAGTGTATGGGGCAGTGGAGTACCATCCTTTGTCATCTGGGCGAGCAGATGATGGCTGCGGAGAACCACATAAGGATAAGAAGGGGTATCTTCCAGGGCGATTGTCTGAGTCCAACCTGGTTCTGCCTCTCTCTGAACCCTCTCAGTACCTTACTGGAGGGCTCCGGGAGGGGATTTCAGCTACGGAGAGGAGGGACAAAAGTGACCCACCTTTTCTATATGGATGACCTCAAGTTATTCGCCTCCAGTCGCTCCCATCTTATGGAACTGCTAAACATCACTTGTGAATTTAGCAGTTCCATTGGAATGGAGCTGGGGACGGATAAGTGTGCGGTCCTCCATGTTGAGAGGGGAAGGGTTGCTAACTCTGAGGGCATAGACTTGTCTATGCCCGTCAACTTAAGGACCCTTTCCAAGGCTGAAACATACCGATACCTGGGTATGTCACAGAACATCGGTATCGATGAGGCTGGTATGAAACAGTCAGTTTGCGACGTGTTTTATGCACGCTTGACCAAAGTGCTTAACAGCCTTTTGTCTGGTGTGAATAAGTCACACGCATATAATTGCTGGGTCATGCCTGTCCTCATGTATACCTTTGGCATACTCAGGTGGACTCAGACTGAGCTTAACGCCCTGGATAGAAAAGTCCGCACTACCATGACGTCCCATAGGATGCATCATCCGAGATCGTCGGTAATGAGGCTGTACTTGCCGCGAAAGCATGGTGGGCGTGGCTTTCTGAGCGCACTCACCATGCATAATCGCGAAGTGTGCAGTCTCCGTCAATACTTCTTGACGAGATCGGATGATCCTTTCTATAATGACGTCATTTCTAGTGATAAAGGGCTTACCCCTCTATCCTTAGCCAACAAGCAATGGCAGGACCCGGCAGTGCTTAGCATTTCTGACCGGGAGACCGTATGGAAGGAGAAGGAGCTCCACGGGAGGTACTACAAGGCTCTACATGAGCCCTTCGTAGATACAGTCGCCTCCCTCAACTGGCTACGTTTCGGTGACCTTTTCGGGGAAACCGAGGGTTTTGTCTGTGCAATACAAGATCAGGTTATTAAGACCAACAACTATCGGAGATACATCCTAAAGGATGGCACCGTCGACGTCTGTCGAGCTTGTCGCCATCCCGGGGAGTCACTTAGGCATGTCATCTCCGGTTGTTCGGCGCTTTCTAACTCTGAGTACTTGCACAGGCACAACCTAGTAGCCAGAATTCTACACCAGGAGCTCGCTCTGAAATACGGTCTCGTAGACCGGAAAGTGCCGTACTACAAGTACTTGCCGGAAGCCGTGCTCGAAAATGATCGCGCCAGGCTCTACTGGGACCGGGCCATCATCACAGACAGGACTATTCTTGCGAATAAGCCTGATATTGTGCTGATGGACCGGGCACAGTCAAGGATAATTTTGGTCGATATTACCATCCCTTATGACGAGAACCTCGTGAAAGCCGAAACAGATAAGCAATCAAAGTATATGGACCTGGCTCACGAGGTGACCGACATGTGGGGTGGTATGCCGACCGAAATTATTCCTGTAGTCGTCTCTGCGAATGGGCTCATCCCAGTTAGCCTCTCTGGTCATCTGAGGCGACTGGGACTCCGTGACGGACCGCTCCGGGCTCAAATGCAGAAGGCGGTGCTCCTTGATACTGCCCGCATCGTCCGCCGGTTTCTTTCCCTTTCCCCCTAACCCTTGGCCGTTTGGTCTCCCCTGCCGAGGGCTTCCATCTGGTTGGGCTTTTATTTATTTATGTATTTTTGTATTTATTTTATTTTATTAATATTTATGTATATTTATCTTTTCATTTTCATTTATAATTATATATTTATAGAACCCAACCCGATGAGAAAACTATGTAGATACCCCACATAATAATAATAATAATTTCTTTATTCAGGAAAAATTTTAACAATACATATTTGCATCTGCGCCTGAACTAAGCAATAAGCTTGTATCTCAGGCAACAGTGCTCTTTCTTATGGGACAATTTAACAGAAATGTTTCTGATTAAGAAACTTACGTAAACATATTATATCAAACAATAATATTATTTAAAGTATGAAAATTAAACCTACATATACATATAACTAAATATGTTGTTGTGTGTAAATTGTTCCTGGGGTGCGTGCTAGTGTATGTGTGTGTGTGTGTGTGTGTGTGTGTGTGTGTGTGTGTGTGTGTGTGTGTGTGTCTGATTAAGTGTATGGAACTTACACAATTGTAATTATGAGTTTCTCTTTCATCATAACCTTAACATCCATCATTCTGATAAGAAATTAGTTAATATCCTTTCACAGTCATACAATTTTTAGGGTATGTATTTAGTTCTCAATTTAGAGTATTTTTACGCGCTTAAGTCGACGGCACTAGCGCCATCTAGTCTCGAACCGAAGAACTAAATTTCTTGAAGTTGAAACTCCAACTCTCGGTACCTTGCGCGTGTTTACTTGAATATTCTGGATATTTCGCTGCTAATTTATATTTATAGGTGCTGCGAGATGCGATCGGGGAAGTATTGAATTCGGCGAGACAAGCGAAGCTTCGGAGCGAAATAAAGTGAATTAGTGTAATTAATTATTAGTGTTGTAAGTTTTAATTTGTGTAAAGAAAATTAAAGTGTTAATTTAGGTAATTTTGTCGGCAATTTTTATTGTCACGAACCTTAAGCTCGTTACAATTGGTGACAGAAGTGGGATAAAATCATGCCGATTTTACCTAAGGAGGAAACGGAGGGTGTCCGTACCCGAAGTCAACGCCAGCAGGAGACGGACCAAAGAAGATTTGGTGGTGCAACGCTGCAGACGTTGGAGGGCCAGTCACCGGCTGCAGGCCCGTCAGTAGCTCCTACATCTGCAGCAACCGACTTAGGTGCTCTGATGGTGATGCTGCAGGAGCAGGCTCGCCGACAGGAGGAACAGGTCCGTCAGTTAAATGAGCAGCTGCAGAGCGGACAAGAGGAACAGGTTCGCCGACAGGAGGAACAGGCCCGCCGACAGGAGGAACAAGCCCGCCGACAGGAGGAACAGGCCCGTCGGTTGGAAGATCAGCAGGCGGAACAGGCTCGTCGGTTGGAAGAGTAGATGCTCCTCATGAAGGACCTTCACGCTACCTTTGGGAAAGAGATAAGGGAGGTGAAGGATACGGTTGCTCAACATGACAACCGCCTGTCGAAAGCTGAAACCCGAATCGAGGAACATGAAACCCGAATCAACCATGTGAATAATCGGGTTGACAACGTGATGGCTGACGTGAAGAAAACGCTGAACGACCTCAAACTTGGGGATGGAACAACAGCTCCCGTAGTAGCGACAGCACCTTCGCTACGTGGGTTCAAGGTGCCACCGTTCGACGGGACTTCTTCCTGGTCAGCCTACAAAATCCAGTTTGAGGCTGTTAAGAAAGCGAACGGCTGGAATAAAAGTCAGCCATGACTGCTCTCACCAGGCCTTAGCAGTTCTGGAAGCTCTCGGTGAGGAAGTGACTTATGAGCAACTCCTTGAGGCATTGGAGGCGAGATATGGCGACGCTCACCTGGAAAACGTCTTTCGTGCGCAGCTTAAAGATCGCGTGCAGCGCATCAACGAAATCCTGCAGCAGTGGGCTCTAGAGGTTGAGAAGCTGATGCGAAAAGCATACCGGTCTGTACCTGCGCTCATTGAAGGGAACCTGGTGCAGACATTCATCAACGGCATCCGCGACCTGGAAGTCAGAGCTGCTGTGAGGCTCGGGCACCACGAGACGCTTAAGGATGCCTTGGCCCATGCACTGGAGGTGGAGGCCGTGCGGCAGGATCATCGTTCCTATCGCGTCAGGGAGGTTGCAGCAGCTACAGTTCGCGACTGCAACAAAGGATACAGCCCTAGGTGCTATGGCTGTGGGGAAAGGGGCCATCTTCGCTCCAGCTGCCCTAAGCGAACTGTAGAAAGGAGAGTTGATCGATCTCGAGAGGGTAGTGCAGCTAACGACAACGCTTGGCGGTAGCAGGATAGTCGTTCCCCTCGCGCTAGGGAGGTTGCAGCAGTTACGGTACGGGACCGCAATAAAGGATACAACCCTAGGTGCTATGGCTGTGGGGAAAGGGGCCATCTTCGATCCAGATGCCCTAAGCGAACCCTAGAAAGGGAAGGTGAACGATCTCAGAAGGGAAGTGCGGCTAACATCACCGCCCAGCAGCAGCCGGGATACGACTTTACTATCAGACATCGCAGCGGGAAATCTCATGGCAACGCAGATGCATTGTCAAGAAGACCTTGTCCTGAAGATTACAACCATTGTAGTAGGCAAGAGAGTAAGCGAGTGGTATCCGTGAGGATGCTCAGGACAGACCACCTCAGCAACGGGTGGAGGGACAGCTTACGACATGCACAGCAGGAAGATCCGGACATCAAGCCGATTCGGGGATGGATGAAGGCCCGTGCTACCAAACCCTAGTGGAGGAACGTCTCAGCGATGAGTTCAACCACGAAAAGCTATTAGGCCCAGTGGGACAGCTTGCTGATTCAGGATGGAGTCCTGTGCCGTAAATGGGACAATGGTCGAGAAGAAAGCTGTCGTTTGCAAATGGTTGTCCCTAAAGCTAAAGTGCCGAATGTTCTTCAGCTGTGCCATAATAGTCGTTCAAGAGTCCATCTGGGAGTTAAACGAACTCTACTGAAGGTCCGAGAACAGTTGTACTGGGTCCATTATCGTGACGATGTCGAGGATTGGTGTCGTACATGTACAAGTTGTGCGGCTGTGAAGGGACCTCAGACACGGAGTAGGGGAGCATCGAAATTGTACAATTTTGGTGCACCACGGGATAGGACATCCCTTGACATTGCGGAGCCAATACAGAAAGGCGCAAGAGGGACTCCTAAGATCGTCCATGTGGATCGCCTGTCGCGTTATTATGGGGCCGAAAATGCTCGGGACGAGCATGTCTTAGGATGGGGCAGTGTTTTGCGCTTAAGTCGACCTCACTAGCGCCATCTAGTCTCGAACCGAATAACTAAACTTCTTGAAGTTGAAACTCGAACTCTCGGTACCTTGCGCGTGTTTACTTGAATATTCTGGATATTTCGCTGCTAATTTATATTCACAGGCGCTGCAATATGCGATCGGGGAAGTATTGAATTCGGTGAGACAAGCGAAGCTTCGGAGCGAAATAAAGTGAATTAGTGTGATTAATTATTAGTGTTTTAAGTTTTAATTTGTGTAAAGAAAATTAAAGTGTTAATTTAGGTAATTTTATCGGCAATTTTTATTGTCACGAACCTCAAGCTCGTAACAGTATTATATAAGTAAGCAAACCGTGATGTCAGTTGACAGCGAGAAAAAACAGTACGTACTGCGCGAGATGGTGCAACTTTTTCCATACGTCGTTTATTGACATTAACTGTACTTGGGTCAAAACTGGGGTAGTTATTGTTAAAGGTAGAAAATTTTTAAAATATATAATTTCCTAACCGATAAGAGTTCACAGGTTTTGTAAAGTTTATCTGTTGAATATTTAAACGGTTTAATTTCTTATCTCTAAGAGGAAATTTTGTTTCAGTTGCATCACCCTACACTCTTGTGTGGGGTGATGCAACTGAAACAGTGTACAGTACGAGTATGTGAATACGGACTGCGCAAGGGCAACGTAAATTTGGTTTAATAATGTACCGGACATAACATATCTTAAATGTTTATGGATCTAGATAAGCTCACTAAACCTGTCAATAACGATTGCAGATAGACTATGCCAGAAGAGCCTGTGATCGACCAGGCGGGCATTTAATGCAGCTAACTACTGTCATTGTGACTCGCTCTTGTATAAACCGAGAAAAGCATAGGGATATAGTTCTTGTATCGTTTAAGGTTAGTAAATTAGTGTTCAACCAGTTGACAATAACTTTTAAGATTTTTCAGCAATATTTTGTACTATTTCCTAATAGAAAATAACTACGGTGTCGCCCGCGTATGAGAAAATCTGTTCTCCGCAGTTCCTTAAGTTGCACAATTAATATATTTGTACCGACGACAGATCCTTGTGGGACACCATAAGATATGCATTCTTTCAGCTTTTTGGATTTTAACCATTTGTTTTCTCTCAAGCAGGTAGTCTTTGAAGAGAGCATGGGCCGTGCTCCTTATTCAAATGCTCTATAGCTTAAAAACAAGTCTGAGGACAGAGACGGTGTCAAAAGATTTTTTAAATCATGAAGGACGGCAAGACAATTTCCTGCACGATCGATCTTTTCTACCATCAGCTTTGTGAAATCAGGTATTACGTCCTGTGTAGATAAACCTAGTCTAAAGTATTTTATTCGAAAGTTTTTCTAGGATTTCGGAGATACGTGGCGAGATAGATATAGGACGTTAATTGTTGAACTCACCTCTTTCCCCGTTCTTGAATACCAGTGTGACCAGTGATCATTTCAGGGCCCTTGGAAATATTCCTATGCTAAAACACAGGTTGGCTAGTTGGCTAGTGGAGCCACAAAATCTTTACACCTTTGCAGAAACAGTGCTAGTATACTATCCCAACTAGGAACACTTCCATAATCAAGACTCATGAGTGTATCAGAAAATTCAGGCGGGTCAGAGTCCTTTATACGTAGAGCTATGCTGCATTTATATCAATAGTATAGTTGTTGCACAAATGAGTCGGCTAGACCGGGGAAGGGACCACGCTCTTACAGAATACCAGCGTGATATATTATCTTAATGCTGCTGTGTTTCGTATGGTGAGAGTAGAGAAACGAGATCCTTTTAACTGGAAAAGAGGCATTCCATTTCATAGTCCTCACGGGTAACAACGCATGTGCATTTTCATTTGTAATCGAAGATAGACGTAGATGTCTATGGGTCACAGCAACTGCTTACCATCAGGTGGACTGTGAGCTCGTTTGTCACCCTATCCTATAAAAAAGAGTCCAATAGAACAAACGAGGTTAGATTTAATTCAATTTTAGGGGTATTGTCAATTTGTATTAAAAGATCATTTGTCATATTTTTAGCCTGAGATTTACTACTTTTGAAGAAAAATTTATTAACTATGTTAGCAGATTAAATAGGGTCTGGACACAGAACGATGAGGGTAATATTAGAAGTATTTGTGCGTTTGAATTGGGTTATTTCATTAATGTTAGACCATAGAAAGTTGGGATTTTTACAAGATAAAACTATTTCATTTTTATAATACTGTTTTTTAATTTTCTAATCAGATTTGTGCAAAAGTTTCCAAAACGTTTAAAAGTTATTTTTAAAACTCGGGTTCTCGTTTAGCTTTCAGTTACATTCTATTCCTAAGCCTAATATACCGCAAAGCACCTGTGGTAATCCACGGTTTTAAAATCCTTTTGCCATTACATTAACCTTTTTAATTGTACTATTTGTAACAATTGCTGTTTTGAAATAATACTAGTTTTACGGATTTTATCGCGTATATTTAACTATAAATACAATCAATCTTCCCAAAGGCAATCCAATCTTCCCAAAGACAAATTTATAGCGTTAAAGAAACTACGCAATAAACCAGAACTCACGATTCTCCGCGAAGATAAGGAAAACGCCACGGTAGTCAATGGATCCGTCAGATTATAATTCTAATATACAAGAACTTTTGTCGGTTGTACACAACACAAGCACTTACAGAAAGGTTAAAAACAACCAGACAAATAGCACACTAAAAATAACTAGTGACATCATAACGAAACACCCCGGAAAATTAAATCTGGACGTAAAATGGATAATACCTACGTGCGCCAAATCACCAAAGTTGTATGGGTTACCAAAAATACACAAGCTCAATGCTTCATTACGTCCCACAGTTAGCCAAATTGATTTACCAACTTACATATTGGCTCAACACTTAGCGAAAATACCCTCACCGTTCAGGGGACATACAAGAGCACACATAAAGGATTACTACCGCTGTGTCAGCGAGATTAAAGACCTACATCTGGCAGACACTGAAACTATGGTCAGTTTTGATGTGCTGACTGCACATCAAAACTAACCATAGTTTACATGCTTATCTGTTGAAGACTGCATCTCAATTGTGACTAGAAGGCTGGAAGAAAACAACATGCCCGTAGAATATGCAGTATTACTCAGACACTGCCTTATATTTGGTTACATATTGTGGAAGTAGAAGTTCTACAAGCAAGTCGATGGTGTGGCGATGGGCTCACCTGTATCTCCCATTATTGCCGACATATTCATGGAAGACTATGAGGAGAAAGCCCTGCTTACATCTCCCATAAATCCAAGGTTCTACAAGCGGTACGTAGTCGACACTTTCACAATTCTACCTTTAGATAAAGTAAGTGCATTTTTAGACCATCTTAATTCTATAAATTCTAAAATTCGGTTTACAATGAAGTTAGAGGCAAACAATTCTTTAGCTTTTCTAGATGTGTTAGTAATTCGGAATCCTGATAACACCTTGAGCCATACTGTGTATAGAAAAAAGACCCAACGGATAGATATTTAAACGGTGATTCTCACCACCATCCTTCACAGTTAGCTACCGTGGGTAAATCTTTGTTTCAGAGAGCACGAGGGATCTATCACAGTAAACACCTGGCTGCTGAGCTCCAACACGTCAAGCAAGTTTTGCATGACAACAAACTTCACACACAGTGAACGAGTGAAGCCGGCCACAGTCGAGCGTGTACCTGCTGTACTGCCATATGTTAGATGAGTCACTGACAAGATTGGCTACATCTTGAAGCGTGCTTCCATCAAAACATACTTCAAGTCGCCGAAGAAGATTGGTCAGTTTTTACCATCAGTCAAGTGTACTACCGCTACTTGCCCTCTGCAAGATGCGGGAGTGTACAAGCTTGATTGTGAATATGGTTTCTCCTACATAGGACAAACTAAAAGATAAATTAAAACCCGCGTTAAAGAACATATAGCTGATGTGAAGAATCGACGCTCCGGAAAGTCTGCAGTCTGTGAACACGTACAGGATCGCCCCCGTCACTACATCAGACTTGATAGACCACAATTCCTCGCTATAGAACACCGATTCCTTCCAAGGAAGATACGCGAGGCTATTGAAATCAAAAAACATCCTAATTTCAATAGAGATGGGTGCTACAATCTACTTGGGATCTTATAATAAATAAGATTAAATCCCAACCCAAGCATACAACTGCAATACTTCAAGGTACCATAAGTTCATACTGTGTAGATCGGAACAAAAGTAAAATTTTTACCTATGGTAACCGCTGTTAACTATGACATCTGGACGTTGAACATCTCAGTCCCCCCCGTGACCATGGGTGTTGTAAAGCGTTCGAAACGTCGGGTATTTAAAGTTAAATATACGCGATAAAATCCAAAAAAACTAGTATTATTTCAATGTGTAGTGTTCGCGTAAATATAAGAAATTGCTGTTTTATTGTATCAATTAAGATATCAGGAAAAATGTTTGGATTGCTACAAGTTTCAAAGGATAGATATCTGTATTTACAAATATTTAATGTATATACATACACTCTATTTTACATATTACAGATTTAGCGATTTTAATTTCGTCCAAATCTTCGAGTGTATGAAATACAGATGTCCGTAATTCTGATTTGTACGTAATCACTTTACTAATCTACCTTCCTGGTGGATTAGTACTACTCTTGTTGTATATTGCTAACAAAGCAAAATAGCGTTTTGGCAACCGATTAAAATCCGATACTTATTATAGAGGTTTACGTATCAAATGTAATACAAGCGACAAACATATTATATTTTAAATTATTTGTTACGCACTAGACTATTAATTTTATACAACTTCAATTTAAGTATTTAATGAACTTTATACTTTAACTGCCATATGGTGGGGGTGTAAGAACACTCACTACCTTAGCTATACATCTACCTAGTGGCTGTTGTAAGAGGTAAAATAAAAAAAACCTCAGTTGCCAACCCGCCTAGCATGGTAACTTTGGCAAAAAGAGGAATTTCCGATAAGTAATTAATGAAGCGGTAGCCAACTCGCTTTCCAAGCGTCGCAACTATGGCACACATTCCCTCCATGAGGCAATCAATGGGATAGGCCTACGTTCAGCAGTGGACGTTAATAGGCTGTAACGGTGACAGTAATAAATGAATGAATTAAAAAACTTTTACTTTGAAAACCTGTATTCTTACATAGACCTGTATTCTTGCTGAGTTAAAATCGTCTATGTACTTGAATATATTGAATACGTGATAAACTTAGAAATGAGGATACCCGCAGTAGAGCCGAAGTGACCGACATAGCTCAACGGATTAGTAAACTGAAGTGGCAATGGGCCGGCCATGTAGCTCGAGGAACCGACAACCGTTGGGGAAAACAGGTTCTCGAGTGGCAGCCTCGTACTGGTGGGCGAAGTGTAGGGCGACCCCACACTAGATGGAGTGACGACATGATAAGGCATGCAGGAAGTCGATGGATGCAGGTGGCTCAGGACCGTGCGTTGTGGCATACCTTGGGGGAGGCCTATGTTCAGCAGTGGACTTGTGAAGGGCTGTAATGATGATGATGATGATGTACTTGTATACGTCTGTATACACCTGTGACTTACACATACACAGACAGACAGACATCCAGGTCAGATTACTAACTGAAAAGTGCTTCTAAAACTCTGTAAGTAGTAAGACATAATTATTTCTCATTTTTATATTTAAAATCGCTACATTTGACATTTTAATTAATTCCGGTCACAGATACTCGTACAACTTAAATTTTATGTCTGTTTACGCAACATTAACCTTTACACCGCATCTGAACATTTAATTCGTGCTTCGAATACGTTAATAATATTATTCAATGCAACACAAGCAATAAAAAAATTACTTAGCCACTAAAAACCCTATATGCGGGCCACGGAGGATTCTCATTATTATATA
Organism: Parnassius smintheus behrii; assembly: GCA_036936625.1. Classification (NCBI taxonomy): domain Eukaryota; kingdom Metazoa; phylum Arthropoda; class Insecta; order Lepidoptera; family Papilionidae; genus Parnassius; species Parnassius smintheus. The sequence goes on from JAUPFT010000015.1 coordinate 39,391,919, forward strand.
ATTTTAACGAGGAAGTTTCTTTTAAAAGTAACCGTCTTCTTACCATAACATCCTATGAAATTTCATCGCTGAACATAGACTTTTACCTATAGATTGCTTCACAGGGTCAATTTTTGTCATAGTTGCCAATCTTAGGAGATGGGTTGTCAAATGCAGCTTTTTAGGGTTCCGTAGTCAACTAGGAACCCTTATAGTTTCGCCATGTCTGTCTGTCCGTCTGTCCGTCCTCGCTTAATCTCTGTGACCGTAAGCACTAGGAAGCTGAAATTTGGTACCAATATGTGTATTAATCACGCCGACAAAGTGGTAAAATAAAAATTGGAAAAAAAATGTTTTATTAGGATAACCCCCCTATATGTAAAGTGGGAAGTGATGATTTTTTTTTTAATTTCAACCCTAACGTATGATATATTGTTGGAAAGGTATTTAAAAATCAATAGGGGTTTTCCAAGATCATTTTTGATAATGTCAATAATTTCGGAAATAATCGCTCCAAAAGTAAAAAACAATGTGTCCCCCCCTCTAACTTTTGAACCATAAGTTTAGAAAATATGAAAAAAATCTGTAAAGTAGAACTTTATAAGGACTTTCTAGGAAAATAATTTTGAACTTGGATGGAAAAAACGTGCGCGAACATGGAGCGTGCAAATGCAAAAACCCACTACCGGGAGCAGTTGCAGGAGCGCGGAGCGCTGCTGGAGCGCGGAACATAATGGATACCCACCTTTAAACTCATAAGTGGGAACACTTATTGTGACGGAGAGGAAACTACGGAATCCTACACCGAACGTGGCCCGACATGCTCTTGGCCGGTTTTATTATATTATGCTGCTTTCCTTCTCTTGCTTCATTTCTCTCCATCGCTTTTTTTATCGCAGTAAAATATTGTTATTACTTTTTTATTTCTTATTAAAATAAATAAGAATATCATGCTGTAATGTGCTCATAACTGCTGCTATAAGAAAAAAATCTGAATATATTTATAACTAAAAGAAAATATATAAAAAAATGAAGGTTCTAAGAATAAAAGAATTGGAAGCTAGCGCCGCCGTCTTGGATTATTGATTTGAAACAAAAAGTACCGAAATGTATTCCCCAGTTTTTAGTTTTACCTGGTAGTCTCACTGGCAAGACTCTTTTTTACTGGATCGAAGCGGTAGATTAGCGAATATAACAGCCCTTCGCAAGTCAAAGACACTGCTGCCCATCTTATTGTTTGTTACGCTCTGTCGCCTCTTACGACAATCACGGGATATTATTTTCTTATCTTACATTGAGTTCTGTGCTGAATAAACTGCTGGAATCCCTAAAATGTCTGATGCTGAAATACATTAGAATGTCAGATAAATCGAAATTAGGTAGCTTGTAACAAATGATTAAAAAGGAAGCTCAGCCATTTACGCAATCGAAATAATATTTTATCTTGTTATTTTGGTTTTAAATAGAAATGAGAGTGACCTAAATTTGTTGTATTTATTATATCAATCAATTTATTATATATAAATTGGTTTATAAATTTTAAAATACACTCAAAAAGTTAAAATTGTAAAGGTTGAAGAATTATATTAAACGTAGAATGTTGTTTGGATGTGATGGATGTGAAGGACTACGTATTCGAACTAGAATACAGTCTTAGTCTGCAAAGACTGATTGATTTACTCTCATATAGTTGGGGGATTTGCTATCGAAACACATTACATTACTTTTATAAGTGGTAGATGATGATTATGCATACGTATTTATTTAATTACTCTAGACAAAAATGGTATAGAATGCATTTTTTCTGTTGATTACATGCAACCAAATTCATATTTTTGTATAACAAGCAAAATACTTAAGCTACGACTCGAACACTTTTTGTACAAATAAAAATTACAAACCAGCACACAGCTAATCTAATGATTAGCGTTTGTTATTGTCTATACACAACCTTACATTTGTCCAAAATATAATGAATATACATTGTCACCTTCGAGGTATAAATAAAGAATGCCTAGTTGACACGTTTTCCGGTTCTCTTCACGTAGCTGAACTGTAACTTTGCGTTGGTATTCTATAAAAGCGTGATTCTTCCAAGGTAGTGATATTATTCTGTGGTAACAAAATCAATGGCTCCGTGGTGCAGTGACTTGGCAATTAGTTGCAGCACTAAGCCCCACGGAATCGAATTCCGCACGGAACAAGTATTTTTATGGCCTACAAATAATTTTTCCGGCTCTGGATGTTTATCCTTCTAAAATTGATGGGTGTAAACTGCCCCCATGATAGAGAAGATAATCCTAGTGTGGAGGCAAGCTTTTTAAAAAAATATTTTCTGTGTGGCTCGTCGATCTTATTCTTTTCAATCTTAATCGACGATAGATATAGTTGTATATGGGCCACAACATCCCTTTTAATCTATAAAGAATGGCAAATGCCAAATAATTTTTACATACTTTCCTGAATTTCCGATCATATAATTGGTTATTATTAAAAATATGTTTGTATGGTTTAAACACTCGAAATTCCATTGACATCTAATAGTATATTGTTTGGCGATAAAACCCTCCCGAGTTTGAAGGACATTTCCGTAATTAACGATCATGATGCCAGGATTAAAATATTGTTGATAGAAGGCACAAATCAAAATTGTTTAATAATTTTATGCTTACTAACGGTACTTATCGAATTAACTTTCTCAACATAAGGGCAAGATCCTTAGCAAATTCACAGCGAAGTTCAATAGGGAAATACCTATCAAGTTAAGCTTTGGAGGACATTTAAAGGAAACGTTGAAGGAATCTTTAGCGAGAGTTAGAAATTTCGTTAAGGGTTGTTAGTGTTTTCCTAATTGCCGAAGTTTATTTATTTTATAAAAGATCAATTTAACACTTCAGCCAAATGGCAATGAAATATTTAATTGTAAAAAATATTGGTCTTCAAGTTTTCGTTTTCAGTTACAAAGTAAATAAATACAATTACAAACTAAATTAATCTGTCGTTTCACTTCTTCTCGTAGGAGTACTTCTTAAAAGAGGCTGCTATGAAAATTGTCAAAAAGAACTAATAGCATCAGATTTATGGCAGAAAAACCATTTAGTTTACGTTACGGTAAGCGTTAATATACCCATGACGGTGGTGCTTAGCATCGCTACAGATGCATAACGTATGTTGTCGATAATGATGATAACGATGATTACGATGAAGAACATGATCAAGAAATAAGAAGTAGAGAAGTAAAAATATATAAATTTGGAAGATTTGTGTGGTTACCATATTTGGCAGGCAGATTGAGAACCGCAGTTTTCATTAATTTAAGCTTTAATCAGGAAGACGCTGTTTTAGAAGAAGCTCGGTCTTGTATACGGGGTGGTCAATACTCTTACGCCGTCACCACACGGCTTATATCAACAAGCATAGATTTTAATTTATGATTTAGCTTGAAATTATCTTACAAATTATAAAACGAAAGAGATAGGCTAGGTACATTGCATGTCATGGATATGCGGGACAATCAATACAAAACCAGATTCAAAATGAACGACTTCTTTTTGCAGGGTTCGAATCTAGGACCAGCAATTTAGTAGATCTATACTTTTACAACAAGGTGATAGGATAAATGATAATAATAAACTCTTTATATCCATGTAGCTTCTTCATTTCCATAATGAATGACTTAAAAAAAAAACAAATATATCATACTATTACCTAATTATACATGCATAAAACAAAATATTATAATTCATAATTATCATGATTAATAAGTTACAATCGCATAACAATTTACATAGTCTAGCTTGCCAGGCAGACGTTGTTTTCTGCTTTTTTCGACGTCCCTTTGTCCTGTTCTATAAAAAATCCTATAATTCATCAAAAAAATTGTGAGTCACTCATGGGCAAAAATAATTATCCTATCGCTCAAGTTGGACCAAACTGCACGCGGTGTGCAAATTTGATTAAAATCGATTAAGTGTGTGTGTGCCAACCCGCTCGCCATGCGTGGCATCTATGGCAAATATCCCCCCATGAATAATGACGCAAACAAACGGCCCCCAGTCCCCGGCGACCCCGCTATTCTTCGCTACAGTGGCGACAATGGTAACGGCGGGGCAGGGGGTGCTAAGAACCTCCGGTGGAGGTTCAGTTGCCACCTACGACGACTCGACCTGGCAACATATAACGCACGCACCCTGAAGACTGTCGAGAAGATACCGGGGCCCCCAGTCTGCGGCGGACCCGCTATTCTTAGCTACGGTGACGACTATGGTAACGGCGGGGCAGGGGGTGCTAAGAATCTCCGATGGAGGTTCTGTTGCCACCTACGAAAACTTGACCTGGCAATATATAACGCACGCACCCTGAGGACTAACGAGAAGATACTAGGGCTGGAAGAAGAGGTAGACAGTTGCGCTGGCATATTATTGAATTATCCGAGGTCCAAAGAGAGAGGGAGGACACGGTTATCCTCGAATCCGGTAACTTGTTCTATCACCGGGAGGGCAACCATCTGTCCCCAAGGAGGTGTCGGATTTATCGTCCACAAGTCTCTCGTCAACAACGTTGTAAAGATTTGTAATGTGTCGACGAGGGCCGCGTACCTGATACTCAGAATCACCAAACGGTATTAGGTTTACGCACCAACCTCGGTACATACCGATGAGTAGGTGAAGAAAATATATGAGTATATTTCTAGAGCCATGCATTCCTCTAAAACCCATTACATGGTGTTGATGGGAGACTTCAACGCAAAACTAGGCACTAAAGAAAGCGGTGAGCTGAAGTTAGGGAAATTTGGAGTAGGGCAACAAAAACTTTCCCCTTTTTTCACTTTTAATAAATTAAAAGCGGCCAAGAGCGTGTAGGGCCACGCTCAGTGTAGGGTTCCGTAGTTTCCCGTCCGTCACAATAAGTGTTCCCACTTATGAGTTTAAAGGTGGGTATTCATTATGTTCGCGCTCCAGCAGCGCTCCGCGCTCCTGCAACTGCTCCCGGTAGTGGGTTGTTTCCACCGTAGTTCAAAATGATTTTCCTAGAAAGTCCTTATAAAGTTCTACTTTTCTGATTTTTTTCATATTTTCTAAACTTATGGTTCAAAAGTTAGAGGGGGGTTAGGGGGGGGGGGACACACATTGTTTTTTACTTTTGGAGCTATTATTTCCGAAATTATTGACATTATCAAAAAATTATTTTAGTAAACCCCTATTCATTTTTAAATATCTTTCTAACAATATATCACACGTTAGGGTTGAAATTAAAAAAAAAATCACTTCCCACTTTACATATAGGTGGGGCTTCCCTATATATATATCCTACCCTACATTGTTTTATTTTCTGTTTAATTCCAATTTCTTGCTTTGTTTTGTATCTATTGTGATTAGACCGTGAATAAATGTTTTTTTCTTTCTTTTTTTCTTTCTTACCCTAATAAAACATTTTTTCCAATTTTTAATTTACCACTTTGTCGGCGTGATTGATACACATATATTGGTACCAAATTTCATCTTTCCAGTGCTAACGGTCACAGAGATTAAGCGAGGACGGACAGACGGACGGACAGACATGGCGAAACTATAAGGGTTCCTAGTTGACTACGGAACCCTAAAAAGGGCCTATTAATATTCGAAGCATGATATTTGTTCTATGATAAGAAAATTAGACAAACAGCAGTACCTTGAAAAATGTATCGCATAATTCAGCCAACGCCCTCATTGAGCCACATAAAATTAAATTGTCGTCCAATCATCATTTGACAAAGCCGCATGGAAAGACTTTTAAATAACTATAACTGCACCAAGAGTATGTCGGGTTTTACCCCCTAAACACTGGAAATGGAATGCCTCGTTTCCAGTAAAAGGGGTCTTAATATTTGAATATTTGTAATTAATCATTAATATGTAATTTAAAGCACACAGCCCACCTGATGGCAAGTCGATGCTGTGGTCCATAGACCTCTATTTTATAATATTTATCCTCGATTAAGAAACAAAATCCAGACCCGTTATCACCCCTGAGGACTAAGATGGAATACCTCGCATCCAGTAAAAAGCCGTTTTGGGTTCTAATACTCACCACACGAAACACAGCAGCATTGAGCTGCTATTTTACGCCAGTGTTCTTTCAGAGCGTGGTTTTTCCCCGGTTGAGTCGACCCATTCGTGCTACAACCATATTATAGCTGCACCATGGCTATATCACGTATCAGTTAATTACAGCTAAGGGCATTATGGGGCAATTATTTCGCTGCGCTGATCCAGTGCGTGTTGGCATACTTCACATGTCCGCGAAATATTTTATTACTCAGTCTTGCGTGGCAACTGTTGCAAATATCTACTCTATAAGGCAATCTAAATGTGGGGCTATGTTCAGCAATGGACTCTAATAGGCTGTAAATAAATAGGGAACGGTAACAGTAACGATGGGGATCGAACCCCGATTTCTTGCATGCTGTATAATTTACGGCGAGCGCTGCCATTCAGCTCAAATTTGGTCCTGTATTTTAAGTACGAAAGTTATATGTATGTAAAGTGCTTTAACCATTGTATAACATTTTGAATAATTTTGTACGTACATAAATAAGCGCTATCCTTTGTATTCTGTTGTAGTAAAATCTCGTGTCACCTCCATCTTTTGTCAAAGCTGACGGGGGTCTAACAAGCAATTTACAGTGGATAGGAAGTTTAGTAATAAATTACTAGTACGTGCATTTCAGCAAGAAATATCACCCTTTAATTGTTAGATTTAACAATCCAAAGCCTTTCGTTACGTCCTTTAAAATATTGAAAAAATTATCTGGCTTTAAATTTTTTACAGTACTTTTTTTACAGTAATACTTTCAACTTACTACCTAGTTAAAATTATTTACCCTTTACTCACATTAGAAAGGTATGTGTGTCATATCCTCTACTTGGGCAGGAGGGTAATATTTGGAGGCTGATATGACGTACATCATCTATTACAAACCATAAAACTCCTATGCTGCCTCAACCATATATTGCAATATAGGAGGGATTTCACCATAGTTGTCCACAATTACGCGGGTTGGCCGCATTTTTTAAAATTATAATTTTGAGTTCGTTATTAGTAAGATGCCGTTACATATCACCTGTTTAAAGTTCCTCCTATGGCCTCTCACGATATCCACGATACGATATGGTGTTGTGTATATTCTTACACCACTACTACATGGTTAATGACATACAGGCACTGTGTTACAGACACTTAGGTTCTGCCTTGAAAGATACGGTCCTAGATCTGAGTCAGTAATATTAAGATGCTAGTTTTCAAAATTAATAACAGTGTGAGAGAAAATGTTCGACTATTCTCGCCTACTTACGTAATAAATCATTTTTGGTCATAAATATATATTCTAATTTTAGTGTTTAATTTTTCTAGACATTGTATATCATCATCAACATGTAATAGGTCCCTCTGTCTTTGTCTATATTTTTCTCTGTTTCTTTCTGCCGACAAGCATCAATGAGTATATTGCTGTGGTCTGAAGGGTACAGAAGAAATTCTGTATAATTACAAATTTCTGGGCATTCCATATTAGTCTTCAAAGGTGAAATTGTATCAGCCTTCTTTCTTTTATTTTGTTTTATGTTTCTGTTAAGGTCTGCTGTAGCCAAATAATCATTTCGAGCAATAAAACAACAAGTCGCACGGTAGCACAATTACAATTCAACCATATCATAATACGTGACGGGCACAATCTCAAATGCATTTTCATGGCAGCCATTGCATAAAGTTAAAAGTAAATTTTACAGCGTACTACGTCCTACTCCTATACACAGACCTCCTCTGAATACTGAAATAGTTTTCAGGCTAGGAATATTCCGCCGTGATGCTCCAATGCGTGTTAGTGGACTTAACAAGTTTTCGATTTTTTTTATTTTATTTCTAAGACATGCCATTTTAATCACAATGTTTTTCTCCACACATAGTTAGCAATTTCATTGGAGCTGCCGCGATTCAAATTTGGGTTTTCCGTGTTCATTCAGGGCAATTGCGTGACAACATCAAAATGCATTGAATTGGTTCAAAATGGACTAAGTGGGCTAAATAATAACATATTTAGCCCACTTAATCCATTTTGAATATTCCGTAGACTAGTGAAAAATTTCGCAAAGGACAGAATTACGACTAACAGCATAACCAAATTAACGAAGTTTTTGTTTGGATGGATTGGCGGGTTCTTCTAGTTTCCGTGAGTTTACTGTTTTTAGGAATTTTTCTTTCATAGCTTCATCGGATTTAAGATTCTGCCCGTACGAAAATCATATTATTACAGCAACTGAAAAAAAAAACAGCTACTGGAGAGATAACGAGTGACTCGCATCTCGTTTTGTTATTAAAGATATCTTCACTCAAACACGTAACGACGACAATATACGCATGTTTTGTCTGTTTCTATTTTCAACCAAAAACTCTTAAACTAGTCGCAAGATTTTGACAAAGGAGGAGGAGACGTAGACTAAATTTTGTTTTACAACACAGAATAAAATATGGCGGACTTAAACTGAAATACTTACAACAGAAAGAAAATAACTTTTGGTAAATCCATATGTTCATAAGTCCATATGCCTTAAGTCTCTTTCGTCGTCACGTCAATTTTTTAAAGTATTTTAAATACACACAAGTTTTCGCTAATATCCTTATTACTGTACTTCTAATTTTCTGATAATTTTATGTCAAACGTCAATAAAAAGTTTGGAAAATCCAAAAGTGCACGACTCATAACGCTCATATCATCGTGAAAAAATGTAAAAAGAGAATCTCAATCAACTATAGATATTTTTTATTAATTATTATTGAGATACAAAAAATATGTGTTATTTTAATTGACAAAACTGTTAAAAGAAGTATCTTAAAACGATCAGAAATCAACTTTAGTATTACTTTAATTTTTAAATATTTCTACCCAGGCAATATCGTAAAAACTAGTTTTATTACTTGACTCGTTAATAAATCTTTTTTCTCGTCAACTTTATTTCGCTTTCTAAAGTTTTTCATTAGTCATAACCAGTATTTAAAGGAGACAATCATTTTTGGGCCCTCTATAAATTTTAGCGGCCCGCAATAGTATCACATACAAATTAAAAGATACCAATTTATTATTATATATAGCATAAAGATTTTTTTGAAAACCTAAAAGGAAACAAGAAATGTGAAAAAATTAGTTAGATCATTGGTTCTAGTAATATAATATTTAAAAAATAATTGCCTTAGAGATGTGCCGATTCGGAAAAAAATCGACTCGAGTTAACTCGAATTGAAATTCAGGTAACCCGATTTTGAACTCGAGTTACGCAATTCAAATTAGCTGAACGAAGCTATGTCAATTTGTCACAAAGTATTTTTGTAATTGTTCTTCAATCCAACACAATTGTTATTACTGAACTCAATAGGTAGTTATATATTTTTGGTTTGCGTATCGACAATCATCATAAAATAATATCACTCTAACGGTAAGACGTAAGTCTTAATGTTATTAATAATTTTACTATCACATATATATATATATATATATAACATGAATTGATATAACATTATAAACATATTAAATATTATCAATTTATAATAATATTACATAATATATCAATAAATTACTCGAATTAGTAAGTCGATTACATCACTAAATTGTAGACAGACACTTTATCTAATTTATGTATGTATGTCATTCTAGTTTTTCACTAGTTTTCGAGTAAATCGACTATTTACATACCTTGCATAGAGTAAAAGTTTATCACTAGAGTTGAGAGTAGCGATTACTTTAGTTAAACCGTTTTTAAATATGTACCTTTATTAAATAAGTAATTTGTGTCTATATGAACATAAAATATTAAATATTTATTTATTTGTATTATTTCTATGTTCTTTTACATGTTTGTAGAATTTTGAAATCTATAAACTGCTTCTTACATATTTTACAAACCATTTTTTCAAATCATTGATTCTTCATATTTTACAAATCATTGATTCTTCGCGATATTCTTTTTTTTTTCAAAATAAAGCCACACTGACGGTTTTTGTTTCGTTGTTTCATTGTTATCATACATATTTTAAACAAATATGTATATGTCAATCACCTTTTATGTTATGCACTACTTACACGAAGTTACAAATAAATAAGCACCGAGGGTTGGGTAAACAGCATATCCTGCATGGAACACCCACACCGCGGGATGGCCGGCAGTGTGTTCTCACCATCAAGTTGGACGCAAAGAGAGAGCCCAGAATAGATCGGCTTTGTCCTTTGCACCATGGGCCAGTAAGTCATCCTCTCTGTGCAGAGATTGGAGAGATGGCTGAATTCCCTTGGACAGCTTTGGCGAGAGACGAGAACGCACGTGTTCCCGAAGGAAGAAAAACTAGTTTCTCGTCGTGGCGTAATGAAATTTTGCAGGAGCAACCAAATCATGGTTGGCCTCCGATGGCTACCATAGATGATGGAATAAAAAGTTCCATTCCCTGTAGCACCACATCAGCGACAGAATAAGCAACAATGCTGCGATTATTCCGCGAGAAGCAAACCCACCTCCAAGGGAAGGATGCACAAAGGAGTGTTCTAATTGGTTCCCCGGATAGGAGGAATATCATGTATCAGCCGGAGAGGACACCTGTGTCTCGGTTAGAAAGAGCAAGGGCGGCTTCGCCGTTTCTAAATGGTGGTGGACGGCGTTAAGGTCTGATGTTGCAGAAATTCACGGTTAGCGTGGCAGGGGGCGCCTTTGTCAGAAACAGAAACAGAATCTTTATTGTTCAATGTAGATTGTAAACAATACTAATTGAAAGTCATTTTTTTTCATTTACCACTGGTTCGCAAAAAAACCTCTGTCCTGGGAACAACCAGCCAGAAACCCAGCGGGACTATTTTTTTTTTCAAATAGTAGCTTACAGTCATGAACATTTACAATTAACTACACAAAACAAACCAGAAATAGCTTGGTAGCGATCATCTTTTCCAGGGGTTATTATCATCCATAAATTCCTTAATATTATAATTACCCTTTTTATACAAACTTAGTTTAATAAAGTTTTTGAACTTTGTTTATGTCCAATTTTGTATAGTATTTTCTGGGATTATGTTGTAAAAGCGTATAACTATTTAAGATCTTATAAAGAAGGAGAAGGATTGTAAAGGTTTTTTAAGTGGATGAAAAAAGAGCACATAGTTCACGTGATGGTATATAAATGCTGTGGTCTATAAACAACTACATGTATTCTCGTTTGAGAATCAAAAAGCTGATGCGTTATTATCACCGACAATTAAGCTACTAAGATGGAATGCTAGTACTTTTCACTGGTAACAACTATTTCAAGCTTAATTTTAAGCTTTAACAAAAAATTTAAGCTTAACATTTGATGCACTCTGTTGATTGACAAAAGGTTAGTAGCAGCATTTTACTTACAACAACCAAAAAAAAAAACTGCAACTGCCAACCCACCTCTTAAGTATGACATTATGGTGCCCTGTAAGGAAATACATGGGGAGGTTTATGTTCAGCAGAAGACTTGATTGCATGTAATGATTATGACGATCACCTGTTAATATGATCATCATCACTACGGGTGATGACGATGAATAACGCCATCACCCAGACTATCGGTTATTATTTTTAGTAGGTAATGCATACGCATTCTTGGTAAAGCCTATACCCAACAGTGTTTAAATGCTCATAATTATGTAAATAAAAAGAGACTAAAAAAGACAAAAAAGCTTTTTTTTAAACTTATTACAGCTTTACATTAAGTCGGTTGGAATGAACATTAAATTACTAAGCTCGTATAAGTTTCTCTGCATGTTTCCGTGGCGATAAAACGTTCTGGAAATTCAATGGGGAAAACTCAACATACAAACTTTTCAGCTCAAATTTGTAACTTTAACGGGGAGGCTGAAAATTACTGAAGCAATTAGAATGGTAAGCTTTTAATGTTACTGAAAACACATTCCAACAGCGGCATTCTTTTTTCACGTAACTGTACCTACCTTTCTAAAAACTACTATAGTTATTTTATACACATACTACGTCACATTTACGTACATTTGTTTTCTGATCTACAAAAGGACCCAAGCAAATTTTTCCAGTACTTCCGAATGACCTTTGAAAAATATCAAGAGTTACTGAACATCCTGGATCTGAAGAAACAAAACACAAGATTTGGAAAGCCTATTCCGTCAGAAGAACGGCTAGCTTTATGCCTAAGGTACGATAAAATAAAACAATTTTTTACTTGAAAATTCTTTATTTATTTCCATTATCAATTTTCATAGTGATACTTTATTTTTGAAATCGAATATATTCGTTCAATGGACTTGCATAGTTTTGAGTTTGCGATCGCAACGGGGATGTTGCCATTTGTGAAGTGCCTTCAACAGATTGAAGTTGACTGGTATTTAAAATTATATATGACTGTCGTGAACTAGATCCATCAACATCTGTTGCATATTCTTGCCTGCTTGAAGAACTTGATGCAATAGGGGTTGAGATGTTAACAGTCGCATTTCTTTGAATATTTTCTTCTTCCGCTTCACAAACGATATTGAACACGGCTCTTTTCACACGTAATCGCAAATCTGGAGAAAACTGCGACACAGTATGGCCAAGATTTTTAAAAAACATTATAATGGGATCCTCTTCTTCTTGTCTGTCATGACTGTATTTTTTATCCAAGTAAGACTGGAAAAGGGATTGCGTACTACCAGGTAAACTTTCTGTTGGTTTTTTTTTCTTCGGTGGTGGCGTTTTTGATATAGGTGATCCGGGCGACATTGTTGATGATCCATGTGCTGGCGAAGCAATGTTGACTGAAGTGGATGAAGTGAAGCTATATTCTTCATCATCACTTAATTGTGCAGGAACGTTTGAGAGAGATTGCGATTCAGCATGTATATAAGGCGTGAGAAAACTCAGCTCCTTGGCAAATCGAATGAATTTAAAATTTTTCGCCGCTTGGCCACTTTTTGTTTTCCTTAAATTACTTGCCTTTCTAAAATTTTCGCGTATCTTCTTCCATTTTTCTCTGCATTTTGTTGCTAGAATAAAATACATTTGTTATTTTTTAATATGAGCAGTATAATATGAGCAGTAGTTAACACCATACAACAGATAATAAAGGGTGTTTAATATTTTTTTTCAGATTTCTGGCTACGGGCAATTCCTTTAGATCGTTGGCATTTAGCTTCAGAATGGGAGAGAGAATTGTAAGAACTATTGTGTATGAGACGTGCAAAGAAATATGGAATAAACTACAACCCAAGCCTCCGACAGAACAAGAATGGAAAGAAATTGCACATGCTTTCTACGATAAATGGAATTTTCCAAATTGTATCGGTGCATTGGATGGTAAACACGTAGTAATAGAATGCCCGCCAAATACTGGTTCAAAATATTACTGTTATAAAAAAACATTTTCGATTGTGTTGTTAGCATTAGTTGACGCCAACTACAGATTCATATTTTTGGATATAGGTGGCCTTGGAAAAAATTCAGATGGCTGCATATTTGCTAACTCTGCTTTAGGAAAGTCATTGTTCAAAAAAATTAAATGTACCGAGTAATGAATGTCTACCAGGCACAGAGGAAGCAATGCCCTATGTCATTGTTGGGGATGCTGCTTTTCCACTCCAAACGTATTTAATGAGACCATATCCAGGCAATCAAACAGTAAATAACGAGGGAAAAAAGGTTTTCAATTATCGCCTGAGTCGAGCTCGTCGCGTCAGTGAAAATGCTTTTGGTATACTTGCCAGAAGATTTAGAATTTACGAAAGAAGATTGTCTTTGACTCCTGACCACGTTAATATTGTCGTAGCAGCAAAATGTTGTTTACATAATTTTTTGATAAATAGCTCGACATATTGGTCTGATGAAGATTTGCGGGAAAATGTAGCAAGCGGTGGATTAATTAATTTACGACAAGTCGGCGGCAACGCATCAACAACAGTACTTGAAATCAGAGAGAAATTCAAAAATTATTTCATGTCTGAGATAGGTTCAGTTCCATGGCAAACGAATGTTGTAAGGAAGGGATTTCAACGTACGCAAATTGTTTAGTTTATAAGTTCCATAAAAAAATCAGTTCAGCCCTTTCAAAGATTACCTCAGACAAACTTCAAAACAAACAGACACACAGATAAAAATTGTACTTAAAATTTCGGAGTATTTTTTAAATCACACAGCATCACCCAATTTTATTAATATAAAAGTTTAATATTTATCTTAAAAATCTACTTATAAAAGAGAATTTATAGATCAATATACATGCAATAAAAATTATAACCCTAATTTCTTACTTCTAAGCATCTAAAATGGCCAAAACATCTAAGCAACAATGTTTTCAATTTCATGTCAGACGTCATAAAGAACGTCGTTAAAAATTGAAATAAGAAAATATATTTAAAAAATTCTTGCTTTGACAACTATACGCATACTCTAATCGCGTACAAATAGGTATATGACTTCTTGAATGTGAGATATGGCTACCATGTTTTCTTACTAGTTAAAAGTTATTTGCAAACATACAAAAAATCATCACCACCGGGAATCTAACAACAGAAGTCCCTCGAGCAACTACATTAACAATAATAAAATACAATACAGAAAATAAAATATACTGATATAATTAAAAGTCTAAGTAAATAACTCACGTGTTTCATTCATAATCTTAGATATCTCCTCCCATATATTCAACCGACGCTGGTCGTCATGGTAACGTGGATCTTCTTGATTGTATAATTCAGAGTAGGATTGGACTAATGATATCAAAAGTTTTTCATTCATTTTAAAAATGACGAAAAATAGACGTAATTAATAAAGACACGCTTCCGCACCTCTGACTGAGGCGCGCCGAGCAGAGTCGCAACGCGCTGGCGCAAAAAATCGCTCGACGAGCGATGCGCGCGAGAGATTCGGCTCGGCGCGCCGCGGCTCTTCACAGATGGACGCAATTTCATAGTAAATATATAGGGAGCGAAATTCTGCGCTTCGATTCGATTCGACTCGGCGCGCCTAGTCGACGCCAGCCTTTATAGAGATACTTAATGTTAGAGATTTTTAACAGTGGTGGAGCCACGCGGCAGATTTCACTGTCGCACGGATGGGCCGGCTCAAACCGAAGTGGTACCACGACCTCACAGAATACCATCGTGAAATTGAGATTTATCTCTGCGTTTCGCTTGGTAAGTGCAGGTGGCCGGAGGCCCAATTAGCCCCCACCCCCACGCCCTAATATGGTAGCGGAATTAATTACAAAATACCCAGGAGGGTACAGAAACAAATAAATTATTGATATATAAAAAATAAAATAACAAAAATTATATTATGCATGCTACCGTGTAAATATTGTTAATATTATTTTATGTAGGTATACCTAATTTCTGTATAAGTGTAAAAAAAGTGAAAGTGAAAAAATGTGTTCTTTAAGAGAAATAAATGTCTGAACCAAGTATTGGAGCAACATAAATATATTCACGTAATTTCTACATAGTAGCGGTGCTTTCGCAGACTGACAATTAAGAAACACAAAGAAGTTGTATTATCGTCATTTATTTTAAACAAGAACATCTTTTCATAACTAATGCTATTCATACCTATTCATTATAACATTATTTTATTATAATCTAAAAACTTTTATCTAACAAAGAGGCGCAAAATTTTATAAGTACTGGCTGTCTAAGAATATCCATTAGCGCATGGCATCAAGTGGATGTTGTAAGAGGTGACAGAAGGAAACTGTACCAGGCAGCGGCATCTTTCTGATAAAAACTAAATAATAATGACGAACTGCAGTTACCGAATCGCTTGTCAAGCAAGACAACTACAGCAAATATCCCTCCTAAGAGGCAATCTATGAGAGAAGTCTATGTTCAGCAGTGGACTACTAATATGCTAGTTAAAAACTACTTAGTTGAGAACACTAGTTAGGAAGCGACTTTAATTATGAGTTTTGTTGCGAATGGAGTGTAGAGAACCGGATACCCTTTTTACTGTAAAACAGGCATTCCGTCTTAGTCCTCACGGCTGATAACGCATACGCATTTTGATTCGCAAACGAGGATACCTGAGGATGTCTATGAGCCACAACAAGCACTTACCGTGAGGTGGATTGTGTAATTTAGTAATATCGATCCGTGAACTTTAAAGATGATGGTAATTTGTCTTATTTATAAATTGGGTTTTCAAGCAACAATCAAATTGATTACGCCATGCAGTAGCGCCGTAAAGTATACATATGTACATTACCCCATACTACACACTAATGTGTTAGGAACAAAATAAAATCGTTCGTTATCGAAGTAGAAGCTTCACTGAATAATTAGTTAGCAATTATTAGTATGCGTACTATAATATATTCACAGGATTTTTTAAAGACTGTAGATATTTTGTTGCGAGTCAGTTACGGAAGCAGCAAGTCATACAGAGCAACAAAAAAAAAACGATCGATAGGTGATATCAAGCAATTAATTAAAAATTATTTGTGTTCATGTAATTCTGTAGGAATTTTTTTAGGTAAAATGTAATCAATTATTACGTTTTTGGTTTTTATTTATACCCGAATGTCATAAAGAGCTAGCAACTATATAAAATCGATCGATTTACACCACCATATAAGTATAAATGCTATATTTATAGGGTATTTTGACATAAGTTTAAGAGCTCCCGCAGACATACAATTGTAAGTTGGCCAACTATCGAACAACTAAATTGCGCACTTTTATAATTAAATCGAACAACTTTGTTTGATTGGTTTCCAGCCGCAGAATTAATCGATTTAGTCCGTGACAGTGTTGCTAGCGCGGTGCGTGTGCGTGATAATGCGGAAAAAACCGCTCTAATTGCTTTAATAATAAAAAGAAGACGAAAAGAAAAGAGGACATTTTGGGTGCATCCCATATTAAGTGACAGATTAGAATATAGGAAACATCATACTTTGCACTCTTAACTCAGATGTTACCCAGATAAATTTTTTTCATTCTATAGAATGAGTATTTCGTCTTTTGATGAGCTCGTGTATCTAATCGGGCCAGCAATAGTCAAACAGGACACAACTTTCCGACTTGCTATCTCCGTTGAAGAGAGGCTTGGATTAACTCTCCGGTAAGTACCTGCTAGGTTAATAAAAATACAACTCATTTCTTATTTTGTTTATTGACATTTTTTAGGACAGGTTAGTAAAAAAATCTGTTATAGTTTTTATAAATCAATTAGTTCTGATTCAGACTCGGAGAAGTTTGACCAGTATGAAATAATACCATCATGATCATGTGGAGGGGGCGGTGTTTGACTTTCTGGAGATGGACTAAAAAGTTGCATATAAGATGGTATTGTATCCTGTGGCTTTGTGTTAGAGTGTTGATGAGATTCTGTCTCATGCTGTGATAAATTTGCTTGACGTGTGGAATGGACTGAACGACTACGGTTTGGCTTGATAACTTGATCAGAAATGATACGTATGGAAGTTGATGGAGTAATGTCCTGGAAGCTCTTGAAAATTGTGAAGTACTAGGTTGAATGATATTAAATGATGTATTTGGCAGTAATAATCTTTTTTCTTGATGTCTTGGAATGTGTGTAAAATTCTTATACGCACTTCTAATTTTTCGTCAGAAGTCAGCTCTTTCATAAAAGGAACCAAAGATAAGCAATAATTGGTATCGTCGTCTTCATTAGACTGAAGTGCCTTTATTATTTGTTCATCTAAGTTGGGTTTTTTAATTTTCCGTTTCCGTTGCGGGTATGATTGTGGATCGTCTGATAAATTAGCGTCGTCCTGTTTTGATTCACTGTTTTCAATACTACCTTCAGTTTGTCGTGATTCCATACAAGGTATTAAAACAACATGCGATCAAAGTAAACGTATGGCCGCCGTTTTGAAGCTGCTTGTCCAGATTTTACCGACTTTTGAGCTTTCAGTTCTCTAGCGAAGCAAGTCCGCAAATTATTCCATTTTCTTTGGATTTCATGACCTAAAACAAACAATACTTATTAAAATTTGTTATTCAAATTAATTTTATATCTTTACATAGTGTAAAAGAATGTCGCCCCCTTTAGACCATACGACAAATTTTGAAGAACAATAATTAAACAATTTTCTCCTATAAAGGTTGACAAATGAAAAAAAAATTGTACCCTCCATACAAAGTGAATTCCATAAAAAAATCCTAAAATCATTATGTACAATGCGACAAACTATATTTAATGATGAATAATTTTTTTGCAGGTATTTGGCAACGGGGGCATATTTTTCTCAACTTTCGTTAAATTATTTGATTGGTGAATCTACAATAAGAGGCATAGTGAAATCTACTTGTGAGCAAATATGGAATGTCCTTCATTCACAATATATGCCTGAAAAAAACTGAAGAAGATTGGATTAGAACTGCTCATGAATTCTATGAACGAACAAATTTTCCAAATGTTATAAGAGCGATAGATGGGAAACACATTCGAATCGTACAACCGCAAAAGTCTGGATCGTCCTTTTTTAATTACAAGAAGTTTTTTTCTTGTGTTTTGATGGCTTGGACTGATGCCGACTACAAGTTTGTCCATATTGATGTGGGTGCGTACGGAAGCAGTAGTGATTCAGAGATATTTAAGTCATCACAAATGGGCAAACTATTAATTGAAAGCAGACTTAATATTCCCACTGGACAACACTTGCCTTATGAAGATAACGGACCTGTAATGCCATTTTACGTTGTCGGTGATGAAGCATTTGGCCTTTCAAGTCATATATTACGTCCTTACTCAAAGAAAAATTTGAACTACGCAAAACGTATATTTAACTACAGACATACTCGAGCTCGTCGATTAGTAGAATGCACGTTTGGCATTTTAGCAAATAAGTGGCGTATTTTTCATCGCCCCATAAATGTCCATATAAAGTTTGCTGTAAAGATTATAAAGGCAGCATGTATTCTACACAACTACGTTCGCTCAAAAGATGGCATAACATTTAAGGATACATTGTACGAATGTCCTTTGGACGAATATCGTCACACAAAGAATAACAGGGGATGCAATATCACAAATGGTGTAAATGTTCGACAGTATCTGACATCTTATTTTCTTCAACCTCATGGATCTGTTCCGTTTCAATATGATAAAGTATAGAATTATATACAAACATTACAAACACAATAAAAAAACTTAGACCAACCTTGTTCTTTTCTTTCATTCACACTGAGTTCTGCCCAATTACTTATTAAAACTTCGCAGACTTCCTCCCATAATATTTTCTTAATATTTACATCGGATTATTGCTTCAAGTCTTTTTTGCATAACGCTGGCCTTTTTTGCACTTCATCTATTAGCTCTTCTACTTTTTCGTTTGCAACAAGTGATCGGGTGTGAGATGTCGCACCCGTCGGCGAATGTCCAAGTCCGAGCGTAGGGAAATCACGCGCGCGCGTCGGTTCGTCTTGCATCTTGCCGTGCGACTAACCAACAAAGTTGGATAGTCTGCGAGCTTGCATGGCGTACCGTGCTAACGAGCAGTTGGCCGATAGTTGGACAACTTTTTAATTGTGCGTAATCGGAAGGGAATCTATATTCTGATACGATCGGTGTCCAATTATTTAGTTGGACGATTTAGTTGGACAAGATGTGTGGGCTAGCATATGTCACTATACCTATTGATATGCTCTCCGATTTAGTTGGCCAACTTATAATTGTAAGTGTGCGGCCTCTCTAAAAGTTCATTCCCGCACTTCAAATCCTTATTTTACATATTATTTTGTAAGCGCCTGACTATTTATATGTCGCAATTGCAATGAACTGCAGTGAATCCTTTTGTAAAAATATAAGGTAACTCGAGTTCTCGAGAGAACAAAATATCTCTTTTTTTTAAATAACCTGTAAGGTAGGTGGCATGTTCACAAATAATTTTTATTTAATTACGTATTGTACCTTATTGATCGGTTTTATTTTGCTGCTGGATCTTTATGACTTCCTGCATCCATTACTGATCAGAGTCGAAATATTTTCCATTTTTTTAAATGTTCAAGTAAATATAGCATAAAAGTAAGGTGAAATTTACAGCCTATATACGTCCCACAGCTGGGCACAGGCTTACCCTCATTTCTGAGTGGGTTTTAGGGCAAGGAAGTGTCCGCCGCGCTGCCCCAATGCGTGTTGGGGAACTTCACATGTTTTCGAAATATTATTTTTCCTTATTCCTCAGACATGGAGGTTTCCTCACGATGTTTTCGTTCACCGCCGAGCACGTGGTAAATCAGCACTTAAAATTGCAATTTACTTACCACCTACTTATGCAAATTGATTGGTCGTACCCAAACAACGTGATTTTTCTAGGTTCAAGGTTAGCGAGGCAGAAAAGCTATAAATCGTCCATATTCACGAGTGCCAGCTTTGTTTCCAAACAAGTTATCACGCCAAATACGTTTGCAAAGAGAAGTCAATATAAATCTTATTCCCATTTGTTTTATTCGACGTTAGTTAGGTTTATTGCGTGTTAAACACGAGATTACACGGCTTTGGGGAAACTAAGACTAAGGCTACAGATAACAGCTTTGACAACTTACAAATTACAAATAAAATTTTGCTTCCTGACCTTCGTTTGTTCTTTGGCGTTTTTTGAATTAAACGATAAAAATACTAGAATGCAGCTTTTTGTCGAAATTATTTTCTTTTTTCTCTATTTTTTTTTCTATGTAAAATACGAGTAGCAAACGAGCACATAGTTCAAAGGGCTCAAGGACGTATACTCGTACGTCTATTCTGATTAAGAATTAAAATGCAGATGCAAACATCGCTTACAAAAAAGATGGAATGCTCCGCTTCCCGTTAAAAGAGTCTTCGGCTCTTTATACTCACCGTATGAAATACAGCAGCATTAACATGCTATTTATTTATTTATACGTGAAAGAGCCATACTGCAGTTATATTAGTAGTATAGTTGTAGCACAAATGGGTCGGCTCGACCGGGGAAGGACCACGCTCTCACAGAATACCAGCGTGAAATAGTAGCTTAATGCTGTTGTGTTTCGTGTGGTGAGTGTAGAGAACCGGAGACCCTTTTTACTGGAAACGAAGCATTCCATCTTAGTCCTTACGCAATCTAAACGCATCTGCATTTTGATTTGTAATCGAGGATAGATGTAGATGTTTATGGGCCGCAGCAACCACTTACCATCAGGTGGACTGTGTGTTCGTTTGTCGCCCTGTCCTATAAAAAAAAATCACGCTGATGTTCTGTGATAGCGTAACGGCCGACAAATTTGTGTTGCGACCATAATATAAACACATATAATAATAGTTTATTTGAAACAGACAACACTGATCCATTACAAAAATAAATTTAAAGATTACACCTTAAATAATAATTCTTATTATTGACTAATTAATCAAAATATTAAATATTATTACTTAGATATTAATACATTTGGCCAACTACTAAAAATTTCACTAAATGTACAAATATACAAATAATTTTAATGAGATTATTCTGCGACCCAAACAAAGAACTTCTAACGTCCTATTTCATTCTAAAGGTCTCCTAAGTAACTATGGGAAATGTCGGTAAAATCTTATGGTTTCCGACAAATGACGGTACAACATCTCATTTAAATCTAACGTAAAATATCTAGACCTACGATGGACAGCAGCATCCAAGGTGAAAGATTTCTAGTACTACTTTCTTCAATCTACCAGCCAGGCGTGGTGGTTAAGGAAAATGTTTTCTTTTCTTATAAGGGGACTGGGCCATGTTCCACGGTAGAATTATACAGGCTGAACATGAAGAAAATAAACATAAAATAACGTGAATAATAAAAGGAATACTTATACCGAAAGTTAAGATCGAAGAATTTTCCAAGATCGAAGTCGAGTTAGTAAACTCCTTCCAAGTTAAAACCTTTTAAACTATGTCATTCTATACATTCTCGTAAAGATTAAAAGAATATAGAGAATGACATAGTTTAAAAGGTTTTAACTTGGAAGCAGCCATCTTTGCATCATGTTTATGGAATTAATATTAAACAAAAAGCTTTTGTTTCACATAAACATATCAATCAAGTCTAATTGTGGATATAGACTTTAATTAACGTGATAAAAAAGAAAAATCTACGAAATAAATAAACGTTAATAAATTTAATATAAAAAAATTACTAGATTTCCGCAATGAAACGCTGTATCACTCCGAATTGCTGCAGCAGTACTATGACATAATATATAATCAATTCATGTACTATTTCCAGATGATAAAATTTCTTAAGATCTGAATTCCAAAGACATCAGATAATTATAATTATACTCGTCTGCAAAAAATTCCTCTACGGACTCTCATCCTCTCATCTCATCACCAGCGTTGAGAGTTCGTGAGTATCTATTTATACATATATACATTTTTTATAGAATAAGGGTGACAAACCCCATTTATCGTCTATTAAGAATCAAAAAGAAAGATGGAATGCCTCGTTTCTAGTAAAAAAGGGTCTCCGGATCTCTACATTCACCATACTAAACACAGCAGTATTAAGCTGCTATTATACGCTGGTATTCTGTGAGAGCATGGTCCTTCCCCGGTCGAGCCGACCCATTCGTGCTACAACCATAATATAGCTGCAGCGTGGCTCTACCACGTATAAAAATAAAAAACTAAACTAAAAATAAAAACTTTAAACCGTAAATGATTGCTCATGTGTTTTAAATTCGTCGTGTTCATTGTTTTTAAATTATATAAGGAATGATGAACGCAGTCTTACGAATTTTAATAAAGTTATCTTTTGGTTCTACTGCTTGCGGTTGAATTGATTCGCCCAAGCGATAATTACATCTACTCGTAAATGCATGCAAGAAACCCCAAAGATACAGACTTAAGGGAAATCAACCACGCTTGTTTAACATATTATACTTGAAATATTGGAATGTTAGTATCGTATCGATAAGTAATATGTGTTGAAAATAAGTTCCGCTTTGTGCTCAAATTTATTTAACCCGTCACAAACTTAATAATTCAAAATTTATATAATACAAAAAGTATGCTTGGTTCTAACCGTCTGATAAGCGTGTTTCAGCATGGGAGAATTTCACAGGTGTATTAAGGTATATATCACATGACGCATTATTGAAAATTTAGACACCACTAGTTTTAATCTACCAGATATAAAATACAACAAAAAGGATTTTACAGTACTTTACTTATCGTATAATTCGTAAAATCAGAAGTTTATTTTCTTTTATGGACATTTAGTTTTAGACAATTTAAATGTCATATGTAAATGTAAACAATTGAGTATATAATTTTTACTAGATTTTCATTACACTAAAGTAATATAACTATTTCCCATATTGTTTATGAAATTCACCCGCTTGTGCTACCCAAATTTGAAAATTTTGATATTGAACATATGAACTTTTTGAGTAACTTATTTTTTACATATTTCTCAATATGCTTGTATCAAAGTAATAGATTTAATACTTCTTTCTCTTCTTTAATCATTAAAAGTCCACTGGTTTCGATAACCATCACGCTTGGCAAGTGGATTGTTGATCGTAGTATCAGATATACCGCATCATTGACGCTGCAGCCCGTTATCGATCTGAATATTTTATTTTTGAGTCAATGAAATAGTCATATTATATCTATCTATCGGAAATCATAAGATTTTGGTAGGGAGTCAATGAAAAAAATGTGGCGATGAATTCCGAAGACAAAATGTGAAATCGGCCAACTCGCATAAGGTAGCGCGAACGATATTCCATTAAAAATTAGTTGTAAGTATTGCATGTACATAAATTATGTTTTGCATATTTATACAATAAATATATCTTAAAGACAAGAGGTTGAAAACCGGAATTTTCGACTTTACCGTTTTACAGGGGCACCTGTAATACATCACGAATTTGGGTAATAATATATGTTTAGGTTGAAATTTACGTACACCACAAACGATAAACAAAAAAAAGTTTTGCCGGTTAATTATTCGCTGGCCCCAAGCATAACAAGATTCTAAAATAATCAGTATTGTTAGATTGCATCCATAGAAATGAGAAAAGTTTTAATATAGCTTCAAAAATTTGCGTATTCTATAAGTACTTCAAAACAAATACCCCTCGACAGGCTGCATACCCGAATAATTTGTTTGATTTTCTTTAATGGATGCAATAAATTTGACCTAATATTTTACAAGTAAAATAATTACTATAACTTACATAAGTAGGAAAACATCAAACTTCGGTCTCGGCGCTCAAACTCAAAGGAAACTAGTTAATTACGCAGAACAGAATTAAAGCGCAAGAGTCTGGGCGCAAGCACTAAGTGCACTCATCACTTTTACATTGCAATGAGACGGCTATCAGACGTAACCGGAGAGATATAAGGTTCAGGACCCACGGCTTTACATATGTGCTTTCTGAGGAAAGGAGATGAAACATCGCTTAAATCCTGACTCCAAGCTGCTGCTGAGAATTTCTTGGCAGAAAAACCCGGATTTTCTGGCCGGGATTTGAACCCGGAATAATTACGTAAGAGGTCACACGTCCACTACATCTCCGAAATTTTGAAAAAAAAAAATGAAAAATACTTTCCCTATTTTTTTTCAAAATTCGGACCCGTGGTTTAGTAAGCCGTAGGCGCGGAGGGAGAGCAGCCCCCGCCCGCTGTAGCAAATCGCAGGCACCCATGCTCGCCTCCGCAGGCTTTACAAAAACACTCTACAGTTAGGGCAGACAAGACTACGTGAAGTAGGGGCGTGCTAATTCAGTTTTAGAACCAATGCGACTAATTGTATCTCTAAAGTCAGGTTGCCCTAAACTCTACTATGATAGTGATAAATGAAATAATGTAATGTGAATTGTTATAATTTTGTTTTCTGGAAAACCTCTTGACTGCTCTCCACTGCGACTCAATTTATTGTATATGAGTCTAGTCTTCAGCCACAAGTGGCTAATCTGGGTGATTAACTTTTTATGAGTGTATCTGTGTAAAAAACAAATTGATATATTTGTTTTCCGTTATATGAAATTTTTAGTGAAATTTATTTTAATCGTAATTAATTCAAAAGGCATTACCGAAATCCAAAAACAGTGTAAAAGGTTCATGCTTAACCCTGAGCTTCCTGAACTGAAAACATTATTAAATTCAAGTACCGTATATCTATAGCCAATACTATAATAATTTGCAGTGACAACATTTTTACTATAGTAAATCCTATACCTTCAAACGAGCAATTCTTATATATATATATATATATATATATATATATATATATATATATATATATATATATATATATATATATATATATATATAATATTATAGTATACAAATTTAAATTAGTTAAATTAATATTAATGAAATTAATGTTAATTAAAATTAAAATTAGTATACAAATTATGTAAAAAACGGCAAATTGTGCTATAATTACGTTATCCTTATATATATGATAAGTTTTTTTACATAATTTGTATGCAGCGTCCCTTGACACGAAAATTGAAAACGATTGATTGTGTAGCCATTTATAGGTGTGATTTGACATGTTAGTGGCTACTTGGGCTCCACGCACTCCCCCGTTCTATTGTGTATGTATTATAGCATTCTATGGAAATAATATTGCAATTCTCTAGTTGACAAGTTCTGTCTAGTATCTATTTAAAATATTGATTTCGACATTATGATATCTGGGTTACATTATCAATTTTAAAAATCCATAACTTGTATTTTATTGACTAGTCACCATCAATGAAAATTGTGTGATAAGAGACTCACAGAAGGTGGTTTAGGCACGTCGTATATAAAATATCTAAACCTACTTTAGTGTTAAATAGAGATGTTGACTGGCAAACGATATATCTCATAGTTAAGCCACACTGCGGAAACTTATGCGTGCAGCACATTTTTTATAGGATAAAGGTAAAAAACAAGAACACTAACCAAGTTCAACTGATGGTAAGTGGATGTTTTGGCCCGTGAATATCTTCATGTATCCTCTATAGAAAATACAGATGCATTGTCACTCTTGAGGATTAAGATGGAATCCTTTATTTCCACTTAAAAGCGTATTCAACTCATGTGGGAACGTTTTCTTTTCCAACCAATTTATGCTACAACCATAATAGAGCTGCGTGGCTCTAAGACGTATAAAATCACAGAATAATGTACTGTGTTATGTAATGTGAATGGCCAAAACCGGATAACCGTTTAATAAACCCGAAGAAATCAATATTAGATTAGACAGTTGTTCATTGGCGGCAGTAGTTGCATAACATCAGGTGAGCCATAACATGTTCGTTTGTCCCTTCTCGTATAAACAAATTTAAAAAGAGACAAGTTTCCTAACGATATTATTATATATGACAATGTATATTAATATATATTGTCTTTCACCGCATGTACTAAATCAACACCTAAAATTTTCAATTAATTTCAATTATTGATTATGATGATTGCAATGGGATGCATAAGGACAACCAATTTCAAATTGATTAGCTAGCTGAATAATAAGGTTTTAATAAAATGATATTAATAAATAATTGCTACAACGTATATCACATACAATTTCCCTCTTATATCGCAATAAGTTTAAATTCTAATAATCCATATCATTTAATTTAAGCTTACTAAAGAAGAGGTACTTATTCGACCGTAGCTCAGCCCGTAAAGGGCCCTTATATAAGTGTCGACTTTATGCGTCTTTGTGGGACAAGCTCAAGACGAAATTGCTAGCAGGAACAACATACCCTATCCTTTTTCCTTATCTATTTTTATTTTTTTTAACAAAATTGTAGCGTCAATAGTACTGACGGCCCACCTAATCGTAAGTGGCTACTGTAACCAACAAAGACTCGCAACAAAATTCAAACAAAATAAAGCTACATATACGTTAAAGGATTAAGATGGTATGCCACAGTGCATTTAATTATACTTTACAACAGAAGGAGCCCTACTGCAATAACATTAGGTACATAAAATTCCCTGAGAATGTTCGAATCATTAATTAGTTAATACGTAAGTTCAAATAGTACAAGAAGAATTATGTAATATAACATTCCTCAACTCGGGAGGACAAAAATTGGGATTGCATGCAAAAAAATTGCCACCGTCAATTTATTTATCCTTGGTAGATTAGTACTTTCTGCTTTTACGAATTCGTCTTCCATGGTGCCTTTTCAACAAAATTCGGATTAAAACTCAATAATCGTTATGATAAATAGAAAATTTTCGAAATAACACAGAACATTAGCTAGTTCTTTTAATCAGTGACACAGAACACTAACACCCTGAGGCGGGATCAGTGACGTTACAACAGTCACTAATATGGCGGACAACGTTTTGCTGATTTGGGGCACAGACAAAAAATTCTTAAAATTGAAATATAAAATTTATAATGCAATTTTATAAATAGAAATTCACATTTCTCGTTTAAAATACCCTATAAATAAAGAAAAAAATATCCTGACCTGCACAGATGATTACTCTCCGTTAAGATTGGCTGACATGACCGAAATTTGGCTTGTAGAACATTGCAGTACAATAGTCAACCAAATATAAGAAATACCTTTTGATGTCGCATCCGAAGCTGGAAGCTTCAGGAAGCGGATACTAGGGACAAATATCACACGAGGGTAGCCGAAAAGCTTGACACCATCGATGGCAGGAAAGAATGTGTGGAGAGAATATGGCAGAACCTTAGGGATGGAATGGTAAGTGCAACGGAAGAAGTATGTGGTACGACAAAAAGAGGTAGTAGTAAAAGAAGAGATGCATGGTGGAATGACGAAGTGAAAGAAGCTGTAAAAAAGAAGAAAAAAGCATGGTTAGACTACTTAGCCTCTAGTAACGATGAGCATATGAGAGAGAAGATGAAAGAAAGATATAAGCTGCAGAAAGTTCATGCGAAAACATTGATTGAGGAAGTACGTGAAAGGTGTAGAATAGAAGCGGACGAGAGGTTGTCGCACAACTTTAGGGAAAACTCCAAACTCTTCTGGAAAGAGGTTGGAAGGTCCCGGAGTGGTGCGACAGCTTTAAGAATGAACAAAGTGCTTTCGAGAACCAATGACGTCCTCTCAGAAAAATCGGACGTCATGCAGCGATGGAGTGAATTTTATAGAGAATTGTATGCGTGTCATGATCTTAGTGAAGGATCCGGGGGTGACGCCGTGACTGGCACGCCAGACACGGACCTCGATGACACTGAGGTCATCAGCATGAAAGAGATTGAACGTGCGATTCGAAGTTTGAAATGTGGTAAGGCTGCGGGACTAGACAGAGTTACTGCTGAAATGGTCAAGTACGGTGGGCCTCGCGTCTGGGACAGCTTTCATCTGCTGTGCAATTTGTGCTGGCGGACGGGAGATGTCCCGGATGATTGGCGATCCGCGGTCATTGTGCCTTTATATAAAGGTAAAGGTTCACATTTTGACTGCGGGAGCTATCGGGCGATCAGCTTGACCAGTTTAGCAAGTAAAGTTTATTCGAAGGTTTTGACACGCAGGATGCAAGAGAAATCGGAAAGATTCTTATGGGAGGCACAATGCGGATTTAGACCTGGAAGAGGATGCACGGATCAAATGTTTTCTCTCCGCATGATCACGGAGAAGCTTCTGAGTGTTAACCAGAGGATTTTCTGTGCTTTTGTGGATCTGGAGAAAGCATTTGATAAGGTTATAAGGAAGAAAATGTGGGAACTGTTGCCGGGATATGGTGTGGATGGTCGATTGTTAAGGGCTGTGCAGTCACTCTACTATGACTGTAAAGCCTGTGTGCGGGTAGGGCATGACCTGTCACCCATGTTTAGCGTCCAAGCGGGCGTAAAACAGGGTTGTGTCATGTCTTCTTGGCTGTTCATACTGTATCTCGACAGCTGTTTACAGAAGCTGAAAGATAGCTGTTTGGGTGTGAAATTGGGTGACATAAAAGTTAATTGTCTGCTGTATGCTGATGATGCAGTGCTTATTGCACCATCAGAAGCAGAACTGCAGGCATTAGTCACGTGTATGAAAGAGGAATGTGAAATTAAAGGTCTCCGTTTGAATGCTAATAAAACTAAGGTTCTGGTATTTGAAAAGGACGAAGAGAGAACGAAATGTGAAATATGGGTAAATCAGGAATGTCTAGAACAGGTAAATGAAATTGTATACTTGGGGAGTGCTTTCAGCCGGGATGGAAGATGTGATTTAGATGTGGATAGGCGTGTCGCTGCCGGAAACAAAGTGAATGGTGCCCTGAATGCATTAATAAAAAGGCAAGGCGTGGTGAAGAGTGCACGCCTTGCAATACATAACGCAGTGTTGGTACCGACTTTGTTATATGGCAGCGAAACCTGGGTATGCCAGAAGAAGCATAAAAGCAAGTTGAATGCAGTGGAGATGCGATCTCTTCGTAAAATGTGTGGCGTTACCATAGCCGACCGAAAGCGAAACGAAGAGATTCGCAATATGGCAGGATTGAAAGATGACCTTATCACAAAAATTGATAGGGGCGTACTCCAATGGTTTGGACACGTTGAACGAATGAGTGAAGACCGAATGGTGAAGAAAATATATAGAGCGAAAGTAAATATTAAAAGGTGTCGAGGTAGACCGAGACTAACTTTCGAAGACCATGTGAGCAAATTGCTCGAAGAGGGGAGGGTCAAGAGTACTCGGATACCTAGACGTGCATGTATGAAGAAGTTAATGAACCTGAAAGAAGCGAAAGAGGTATGTAAGGATCGTGACACTTGGCGATCTGTTCTCTCTGGCTACCCCGTTAGGGATTGTGCGTGACGATAAGTAAGTAAGTAAGTAAGTACCTTTTGATGTTTCACATTAATCATTCAGCAATAACTTTGTACAAGCGTATTCACACGATTTGATATAACCGTTTTATTACAACGTGTATAGTTATTTATCACTAATTTAAATTTGAATCTTTCAAACAAAGCAAAATTTTAAAAAATAACCAGTATCAACTTTTTGTACTTGACGTCGTTTCAATGATACGTCGCTATGTATATTAGTGTTTAGATCGGCAAAAATATTCCAATAATCGGTAAAAATATTCAAAAAATCGAATAATTAATTTTTTAATGTATTATTTGATAAATTTAATTGGTATTTTTAAAATTCCTTAAATTACATGAATCATGAATAAAACAAGTTTTTTTTTAATTTGTCAACGTAAAGAATCGTGCCCACTTTCCATACATTTAAAAATCCAATAGTGATAGTTAATGTATAGTTATAAGGTAACGTAGAAAAACTACATGTAAGTTTAGAAAATAATGTCATATAGTCACATTTACGATTTAAACGCTACGAAGTCGAAAAAATATTAATTTCATTTTTTAGGTAAGGATTTGCCGTTACCAAATAGGTAACAAAGAAACAAATATGCTAGAACTTATTATTAACACTCTAAGTTAAGATACCTAGCTATGGTCTAAAATGTCTTTTTTACTTTGTGAACTCCTTGAAACCAACTGCCCCTAAGTCACCGCTTACTCTTGATGATTTTCACAACAAATTGAGTGTCGAGCACTATCTGCTGTTTCTTAGCACCCATAAGTACTTACTAACTACATTTTAGTTAAAAATGATAGTTCCTATATCTCTAAAATGTTCGAGTTCTTGTATTGACAAAATTATCACTCATCAACCGAATAAATTTCATGGGCCTGGGTTACGTACTTACATACATACCTGATGATCAAAATGGGAAAAACCAATAAAAATTATTTTAAAGTGGAATGGTTTATTAATTATCATAATTTTCATCTAAATCTCTTATAACTGCGTCATCCAGAAATTCTGCTGGTGCAGAGATATTTTCTTGATACCTAGGCCGTTGGAGTTGATCGAGCAAGTAGATGAGTTTGTATATTTGGGGTGCGTATTTAGCAGGGATGGGAGATATGATAAGGATATAGAACGACGAGTGAACGCAGGAAACAGAGTGAATGGGGCCCTGCACTCTATTGTGAAGAGTCAAAATGTGTCAAAAAAGGCACGTATGGCAATTCACAATGCCGTGTTGGTAACGTATGGTAGTGAAAGTTGGGCATGGCAGAAGAAGCACGAGAGTAGAATAAATGCAGTAGAAATGCGGTCCTTAAGGAGTATGTTAGGGCTGAATCTGAATGACAGGGTGAAAAATTGTGTGATAAGAGAAGAGTGTGGTTTGCAAGATGATGTTGTGACCAGGATTAAGAAAGGAATGCTTCGGTGGTTTGGTCATGTGGAAAGAATGGATGAGGAAAGAGTGACAAAGAAAATTTATGTTGCAGAAGTGAATGGCAGAGTCGGAAAGGGACGTCCTAGGCGAAAATTTATCAACCAAATTGGCGATTTATTGAAAACGGGCCAAATTAGGAGTACCCTTAACCGACGAGCATGCATGCGTAGGTGTATGGACTACTAAATGGGACACACTAAATGGGTGATGTTTTTACTCATTAAATACTAGAGTTTGAGTACAATCCTTCTTGGTGGTAAAGAAATGATGGAGTCATAAAACATCTTGGTATGTAAGTATATAAAATAGAAATCTAAATATTGATTTCATTTGATAACTACATACTTACTGCAAAGTCTCACTCTATCTGCCAGTGTCGTCAATTTTGATATAAAATATGAAATGTAGGTACAATTTCTACTTTTCGTTTTATTACTGTTTTGAAAATAAAGTACGGGTGTGAAAGTTATTTGCAAAAGACAATTTTATAGATTGTTACTGCGGTGCAGGATAACGATATCGTTATTGGAAAATTGGAATACATTTTAAAATATAGTTTAGTTCAGCATTACATTACTTTTAATAGTTATCTAGTGCAACGATGACAACAGTCTTATTATGGCAGCCTTTGAATGTTATTTAAACATTTATAAATTATAATATATTAATAATTTTTATTTTTTACACAATGTTAGCCTTTTTTACCTATTTTATTTAGTCCTTGAAAAATACATGTTATAATAGGGCAATTAATGCCTAAATTATTCTCTACAATTCCATCTGGGTGTGATTCAAAGATAGAATAAGGTATGTGTGATAATGATATTGTTACGAGCGTTGGGTTCAAGACAATTAAAAAAAGTTCGTGAACGCTTAAAAATCGTTGCAAGCGTGAACTAACGCTTTTTCATAAAGAAAGGTTATGTCGTCACTCATTTTTCATATTAATAATGGCATAATTGTAAATTTTAAAAATAAATTAGACTACTTATTTTATTTATGCAATGTAATAATATAACACGAACATACGCAAGTTTATATAAAAATACTGAAGTCAAATAATACTAAACCTACAAAATTTAATGAAATAATAGAAAATGCAACCACCATATGGTTAAAATAATTGTATGTTGATAATGTTGTAAGCCGAAATTAACGCACCTATCGCCATCTAGTGCCTGGTAGCAGAGCAAGGAGAGCTTTCTAAAAAGTGCCATGCAATAACTTTCCATCTCCAGCACCATCTAGCATCGAGTAGCAGAACTAGAAGAGAATTTTCTACATTTAGTCGGTTGGGACTGGTATGTGCTCAAACATTCGGGATGTTTCAGTGGAAAAGGTCATATATGAAGGCGCTAAGGACCACGACCGAGGCAGTATTGAAGTGGCAACACAAGCAAAGACTTTGGAGTGAAATAAAGTGAACTAAAGTGCTGTTGGTAATTAAAGTGTCAATTTTGAAATCCAATCGACAGTTTTTACTGTCACAAATCCTAAGCTCTTAACAATTGGTGTCAGAAGTGGCATCAAATCATGTCGATTTTACCCAAGGATGAAACGGAGGGTGTCCGTACCCGTAGTCAATGCCAGTAGGAGACGGACCAGAGACGATTTGGTAATGCAACGCCGCAGACATCGGAGGGCCAGCTGTTGGCCACGGAGGCCGGCCCGTACGCAGCTCCTACATCTGCAGCACCTGACTTAGGTGCTCTGATGATGATGATGCAGGAACAGGCCCGTCGGTTGTGGTTAACTGTATGGGGACTCTATTCTTACTTAAAAGATTTAGGGTCCTGAGTCTAATGGCAGCTAAAGCCGCTTCTTGTTGTATATGTAGATGAAGTGGGGTTAGCCCCAGTATAGCCTCTAAAACTGCTTTCAGTGTAGTTCTTATGAAGCCCGTGGCAGCCATACATGCCAATCTCTGGTAATGCCGAAGCTTTTTTATAGTGGTTGCTTCATTAGTTTTGATCCACCATATCGGAGAGCCTTATGTGATCATGTGCTGAATTACAATTTTGTACTATTTTTTGGCGTCAAACCCATCGTTTGCCAATCATATTTTTGCATTGCCAGAAAGTTACACAAGCTTTGTTGATTTTGTTTTCTATGTGTTTATTCCAGTTAAGTTTACTGTCCAAGGTAAGAGCTAAGTATTTTACCTCAGAATATAGCTGGAGGTTTGTTTTGTATTTTATTTTAAGTTCTTCTGTCATTGTCTTCTTATCTGGTACCTTACACCCAAACAATTTTTCACGAATATTTACGAAATTTCACGTATGCGCGAGTAACCTGTGTTCGATTACCACCGGGACCAATAAAATTGTAAATTGCAATTTAAAGTGCTGATTAACCACGTGCTACACGGTAACGAAAAACAAAGTAAGATAATCGGTATATCTGAGAATATAAGCAAAATTATATCGAAGAAATATTAAGTCCACTGGTATATATTGGAGGTGGAGTTTTTATAGAATCAATCATAATCCTGGCCTAAAACCAAATGGTCTATGTTTTGTCAATGTTGGTTCTGACTAGGGATCAGACCAAGTACTTAGTGGACAGTAGCTGACGGTACAAAAATTTTTGTTTTATCAGCTCTGCACTTATCATTTCTTTACACGTACGAGACGAAAAATCGAGTGATGAATTCTTACGAGAAGACATGGCAATCTTTTTCATGATTAATTGTCAAAAGTCCTATTATCGTCTATCTCCTATTAAGTTTAAGTCTAAACATCGGTCTTCCCTGTATATTACCTCGTAGCTTAGATATTATTAGATTCCCTATATATTGCCTCATAACTTAGATATTATTAGATAGTTATGCTTGGCAGGCAAGTTGACGACCATAATTTTTAATTTTAGTTGAAAACACTTAGCTTTTTATCGGGAAGACGCTGCTGCCCATTTTCAGATTTGTTTCCCTGATGGGGTATCGGACACTGTTACACTGACACTACACAGTAGCTGTTTGGGTGGTTAAACCTAGTTCAGACAACATTGCAGAAAAGTACACTGTTCATTTAAGATACTCCTTAAAATAATCTCAGTAGCAACAATTTTCACAAAATTACTAGATAATCAAATTAATTGTTTTCAAACGCAATTAATTAATCCAATTGCGATATGCTAGTTATCACATTATTTTCGGAACGTGCGGTTCCCTTTCCATTGTATAATAGGTTAATTATCACGAACATTACTAAAAGAAAATTGAAAACGAATTAATACATAAATAGGAGGAAAATTATATAAACAAATACTGATTTACAAAAGTAGCAATATGCGTGTAAGCGGTTGACAATCTATTGCGTTGTCATTGTAAAAAAATTTAAAACCAAGGTTATTTATATTGTTGCGGGCCTAAGATGACGTCGGGTACCTGGCACTAGTGCCATCTAATGTCGGGGACCAGAGCGAGGAGGGCTTCCTAGAAAATGTCAATATTGACTTTCGACCAACAGCGCCATCTAGTATTGAACAGAAGAATTAAGATTTCTAGAAGCCCCACACTCGAACCTTCTGCGCCTGGGCGGTTGGCGCCCGTATTTACTTGAATATTCTGGATGTTTCGAAGAAAAAAGTATATTTGAAGGCGCTGCTAGACGCGATCGAGGCAGTATTGAATTTGGCGAGACAAGCGAAGCTTCGGAGCGAAATAAAGTGAATAAGTGTGATTAATTATTAGTGTCTTTTAAGTTTTAATTGCCGTTAGGTACTAAAAGTGTTAATTTTGGTAATTCAATTGGCAGTTTTTACTGTCACGAACCTCAAGCACGTAATAATATAAAAAAATTATCAAATCCAGTTGACGCCAGGGCGGGTTGCTAGCACTTTAACGTATTTTGAATGCTGGTTGGTTTAGTGGTTGTAGTAGTGCGACTGCTGATCATGAAGTCCCGGGTTCGAATCCCGGGTTGGGCCAAAAAATCAATTATTGAGTTTTTACTGTCAAGAAATTCTCAGTAGCTGCCCGGATTCAGGAAGTTGGCGGTGTCTCACCGCCGTGCCTCGGCAAGCACGTAAAGCTGTTGGTCCTGCGCCTGATCTCTCTCCCGGTCGTGTCGGTTTACCGTCCCATCGGTTTACGAGAGTGAGGGAATAGAGAGTGCACCTGTGCTTGCGCATACATTCGGACACTATAACCCTGTCCTGTGCCGATGGCTAGCCTCTGTTGAGGCAGGCCGCCGTGGCCGAAATTCGGTCTGGAGGACATTATTGTTAACTAAAGGATCAATCAACAAGTGTACGTAGAGGCTATGTAGCGCAGTTTCTACGCTTTTGGCTGCAGGCTCATAGGCCTTGGGTTATATTCCCACAGGACTCACTATTGTGTACTCTACAAATTTCTTTAGGTAGTAGGATTTATTTTCTTCCAAGGTGTCCGTCTAAATAGGTACAACCCTCTAACCTATATCTCCTACCAAATATCAGTGTACACTGTTATGTTCCGGTCTAAAAGGTGAAGAGAGTCAGTATAATTACAGAATGTAAATTAAATCATTTTGGTTCTTAACACATATGTAGCTTCCTTTGATTCAAGTTAGCTGCAGATACCATAAGAATTAATCCCATTTGTCACTTACCATTAATTAGATTGGTTGTCACTTCGGTTTTATAAATGAAAATAATTGCTGCAGATCTGGATACCGCAAAAACGATTCACTGAAAATTTCCGGGATGGTGATAAAATGTATTTAATGTAAAACAAATAGACGTAAATCTGTGAGTCTCTCGGTCTGATGAAAACAACGGTGATACATTTAACAAAAAAGCGGCCAAGAGTGTGTCGGGCCACGCTCAGTGTAGGGTTCCGTAGTTTCTCGTCCGTCACAATAAGTGTTCCCACTTATGAGTTTAAAGGTGGGTATCCATTATGTTCGCGCTCCAGCAGCGCTCCGCGCTCCTGCAACTGCTCCCGGTAGTGGGTACTGTTGTTTCCATCCAAGTTCAAAATGTTATAAAGTTCTACTTTTCAGAATTTTTTCATATTTTCTAAACTTATAGATCAAAAGTTAGAGGGGGGGACACGTTGTTTTTTACTTTTGGAGCGAATATTTCCGAAATTATTGACATTATCAAAAAATGATTTTTGTAAACCCCTATTCATTTTTAAATACCTTTCCAACAATATATCACACGTTAGGGTTAAAATTAAAAAAAAAATCACTTCCCATTTTACACATAGGGGGGCTACCCTAATAAAACATTTTTTCCAATTTTTATTTTACCACTTTGTCGGCGTGATTGATGCACATATTGGTACCACAATGACACAAAATCTAAAAGTTTCAGCTTTCTAGTGCTAACGGTCACAGATATTAAGCGAGGGCGGACAGACGGACAGACAGACATGGCGAAACTGTAAGGGTTCCTAGTTGACTACGGAACCCTAAAAATGGGCTTAATACAAAGTTAGGCTTTTAGTCCTTTGTGATAATAGTTTGTAAAATAATGGTTGGGTCATAGTTATTTTAATATCAAGGCATAATTACTTATGAATACTCTCATAAACAGATTGTACATCATTGCTTAAATTAAATAAAACCGATAAAATCCTTCATAAATCTTAATAAATTAATAATTTCAATTCAATCTACCAAGGGTAGGATTATGTTTCATAGAGACAATCTTTGTCCACCTTCATGGCGGCACTTTTGAAAATCCTAATAATATTATAAACGCGAAAGTTTGTAAATATGGATGGATGGATGTTTGTTACTTTTTCACGTAAAAACTACTGTACGGATTTAGATGAAATGTTACAGTAATATAGTTTATATATTAGAATAATACATAGGCTACAATTTATAAAGATTTTGTGTAATTTGGCCATAATATAACGATAAGTATCAAGTAAATCGGAAAAATTCCTGCTCTTTGAGAGCTATCTTGGCGTGCGCTGCCTAAACCGATGTTTAGGCAGCGCACAGTTAGACGAAGTTACACGAAGATAATGTACCGTGGGATTGTTTATCCTAAGCAGTTCGAAATAAAAGTTCGCGACAGCATATATCTACTTTTAATTGTAACGAGAATTGTTCCCAACAGCTCATAAATAATAATTATAATGTTTTCAGACTAAATTTCGATCAAGTCGGCAGATCTTAACGGAGACTAATCATCTGTGCAGGTGAGGATAATAGTGCATGAATGTGTGTGTGCAAGCACAGGAGCACTATGTATTCCCTGAGTTTAATTATTTCGCCTATAGTTTTTGCTTTCCTTTCTTTAAAA
Source organism: Parnassius smintheus behrii (assembly GCA_036936625.1). Lineage (NCBI taxonomy): Eukaryota > Metazoa > Arthropoda > Insecta > Lepidoptera > Papilionidae > Parnassius > Parnassius smintheus. Next base: position 39,429,320 of record JAUPFT010000015.1, read on the forward strand.
AAATCAGGCGTAGGACCAACGGCTTATACGAGTTTAAAACCAACTTCCTAACTGCGGGCTGCTGCTTGGAATTTCTTGACAGAACACACAAACAACTACAGATGCTTTGTCGCCTCTGATGACTAAGATAAAATATCTCAGGGCCCTTGATTATATTTTTTCTTTCTATACCCTTCAGATTGGAACACATTTTTGCTTGATTGCAAATAAATTAGAAAGATTGACTTAGACTGTTAAGTGATAAGCCAAAATAAATAAATATTTTATTACTCTTCTGCTTGGTACTTTTTTAACTGACGTGTCAACTAATTAATAATTTGAACATTCTCGGGGAATTATAAGTGCAGTAATTTTGGTAGGGCTCTATCTGTGGCGAAATTATAGTGTTCAAATGTATGTGCAAGCGTAGGTGCAGCCTCTACTCCGTCACAATCATCAAATCGCAATCCGACACGTTTCAAGTGATCTTAGACGCAGGACTAATAATTTACACATAATTTAATCTTATAATGTCATAGCCTTAATTATTCGACACACACACAGTGTGACTTTGCACTGGCGGTTGTTGAAACCATGTCGTTTTCTGAATACGAAATTAGTTTGGTTACAAAGGCGTACAATTTATTTAAAACATTTTAAGCGGTATAAAATACATTATAAAGCAAAAAAAACTACCCAAGAAGAAGGAGTGTATAAAGGCCTATGGAGAAATTAGGCAAGCTTTAATTACCACCGACCAAGTATTTAAGAAAAATCAAATTAAAAAAATGCGCACGAACGTAATTCAAATTTTCAAGATCAAAAAAGCATTTATTCATAAAGATAAATACTACAATTTTAGATAGCTATGTGTAATATTACAAAATATACCTACGATTTATTTTGACTGATTGGATTACTGCGGATCTTATGATAGTTAATACAACTCTGGTGGCTGGTCGGCATCTCTGCAAACTTGTAGAGATATTATCGTGCGATAGGAGTACTTTATTATTTCCTTGAGCGAGAAGTAATATTATAAATATGATTTTTGTTACTTAAGCCTTATTAGGTGACAGGCTCCATTACCCGCAGGTACCTTAATTAAAGATCAATTATTATTGATTTAAAATATAGTTAGATACCATTATTGATTGAGTTTACATAAAATAATGCTACAATACTATGATAATCGGGTTTAATATGAACTTTATTACTTTTCCTATAAGCTAATAACGCAGTAATAATAATTTACCAAATCAAACACAAAAATATATTTTTGTTATGATACGATACGATACTTTTCTGGTCATAAACAAGATTGTGAATTTCCGTATGACAAAAGTGTTATTTATTATATCTCCTAAAATAGAGCTAGCAAAAATCTGCAAAAAATTATCAATGTGCATACCAACATACTTGTACTGAGGCCCATCAACTGGTATGAAAAAAAAAAAACAATTTTACGAGGTTTCAAAAAGTCAATCAAAAACAAAAAGTGTAGATATGTATATATATATCACATTTATTGATTTACGGTCGCTTAGTATCTGACGGTGACTCATTACCTATATGAGATCCTATTTTAATGGTTACCCTATCTACCACTCGTAGAAAATAGGGTAATAATTTATTGCGAAATTATCTTTTAAAAATTATAAACTTATACAAGTTACCCAGTAGGTACGTTACAAAATAAAACAAATAATAAACAAATGAGATTGTCATAATGAAGAAAAAATGAATGTTAAAAAGTTCAGGATCTTGCCAAAGGCGTGATAAGTGTCAGCTGTATATACATAATAATAATAAAAATGTCCTCCAGACCGAATTTCGGCCACGGTGGCTTACCTCAACTGAGACTAGCCATCAGCGCAGGACAGGATTATAGTGCCTAAGTGCATGCACAAGCACAGGTGCACTTTCTATTCCGTCACTCTCATAATCCGATGGGACGGTAAACCGACACGACCGGAGAGAGATCAGGCGCAGGACCAACGGCTTTACGTGCTTTCCGAGGCACGGGGGTGAGACACCGCCAACTTCCTGACTCCGGGAACTACTGAGAATTTCTTGACGGAAAAACTCAATAATTAATTTTTTTGGTCCGACAGTCCTGGGTTCGAATCCAGAGAATCCCGGATATCATATCCGGGATTCATGATCAGCAGTCGCACTACTACAACTACTAGACCAACGAGGCAGTCAATAATGTTTTATAAATGTAGTCAATATACAGCTGACACTTAATCATTCTTTTGGAAACCACACCAATTGTAAACAATATTTCTGTGAAAAAGGTGTGAAAAAGAGGATTAAGAACAGACAAAATCTTTCTTTTCAAATTCGACAGAGTTGTAAGTAGAAGAACGCCATGTGCCAATTTGATTAAATATATCCTGTTAAATAAAAATCAGTTGCTGTACATTAGTCGCACAAAAGCTCGAAAATAGCGCGACAGATTATGATAAATTTTGTGTATATTTGAGTGGGAAGGTGGTAAATGGCGCTGTTATCAAGATCCAGAAGTCAACCGCGTAAAGCCGGAGCGAATCGCTAGTTTTATATAAAGCTATCTTGACTGCGTTTCACAATTCAACATTGACATAAATGAGAACAGCAATTTGACAATAGTGTTACAGGAAACACTATCAGTTGAACCTTGGAGCTTGTTTATTATTTTTATTATAAATACTGCAAATTACAGTCACATCACACATCAATATGACACCATTTTCAATCAAACATAACCCTACATTGGTATGTAAAAGTTTTTTTTAATATTATAATTTGAATAATAAAGGACGTATAAACGGTTTTTGTTTATTAAATATGATTAACCGTTGACTAAATGTTACACTGTTTCATATTTATAATAATATAAAAATACATTTTAGTTGATATTTTAAAGATTTCTTCTTATTTTAAATTGGACTACATACTAATCCACGCGACCATTTACGTTATCTTATAAGACGCGAACACTGCAGGTTTAAGGTGAATCCCTGACCAAAATGTTGCAAAAGTGCGTTTTTCAGACTCTATTATCTCATTAGTTATGAAAAATAAACTACATCTAAAAGTACATTATTAATGTTCGATATCTTATCATCGCATTCCACGTTCTAATTTATTTTTATGTGCTATAAATACATTTAAAATCAGCTTTTAAAAAATGAATAAAATTCTTGATTACATGCATCTGTTGCTAAACGCAACGCTCTAATCATTTGAGGATAACACTAATGGATAGATAATTAAAAAATCTATATTCTCCACGTTTTATTTAAATTTTTAAGTTCGTTTTTTCTTTTTTAATTGAAATGATTACGAAATTTGTGTGACGTGATAAAGGGGCGTGCGCAGAGTGCGGGCGGCATTACGCTGTATGCGTTCGTAGGAGGTGGCCGCGTCGCTGGTCGCCGCGTCCGTATTTCGCCGCAAACATAATATTATTTGAGTACCTATCAACCGATGCGCTTACGTCACGGTATATTGTAACTCGGCCGTATCTTAGAAATAAATCTTACAGCCGTGCGGTACGTAAACATGCGATAGGGCTGCCTGCCTCCAGCATTTTTATAACTCAATGCATTTTCCTACTTTGTGTTTCCATATAGTTTTATGATTGTACTTAAATATACTTTTTTATATAAACAAATATATAATAGGTACTTTGTAAATTGAATAGGAAGTGTTCAATAAAAATGCGTGTCGTTTATGATTGGTAGAATTAATTAAAAAACCATGTTTATGTTTGAATAACAAATCGGTCTTATAAATTTGCGGCCGGAAAATATTTGCGCCTCGGCTGAGACGTACGAAATGCTTTATTATTAAAATTTTAAATATAAAAAATCCGCATTATAATATAAAGCTTAATTAAAAATTGTTTTGGGAAACATGGACAAGTTGGAGGAAAGGAATATCTTTTACTTGGTTATAGAGACCTGCAGCTACTTTACAATTTATATGTTTGGTTTTAAATGAAGTTTGGATTTATTATTTTTTATTTCTATTCTATTTTCTGAAAGGGTCCTAGGAAAGGAATTATCCACCGCGCTGCCCCACTGCGTGTTGGCGAACTTTGCATGTCTTCGAAATATTTTTTTTCTTATTTCTCAGACATGCAAGTTTCCTCACAATGTTTTCCTTCACCACTGAGCACGTGGTAAATCAACACTTAAAATTGCAATTACAATATTATTGGTGCCGGCGGGGATCGAACCCGGTTCGCTCACATACTGTGAAAATTTTAGCAAGCGCTAACCATCTGAGCTACCACGGCTCCTCTCCTCTCGAGCTAGAGACCTTATTTTATTTATCGTCAGGCCTGTTGGTCTAGTAGTTAGTGACCCTGACTGCTATGCCGCAGGTCGTGGGTTCGATTCCCACCCAGGAAAAATGTTTGTGTGATGAGCACGATCATTTGTTCTGTGTCTGGGTGTAATTTATCTATAATATTTATAATATTTATGTATTTAGAAATATATAAGTATGTTTACCAGTTGTCTAGTACCCATAACACAAGCTCTGCTTAGCTTGGGACTAGACGGCGTTGTGTGATAGTTGTGGAATATTATTATTATTATACTATTATTGTTGGGGTATCTGTATAGTTTTCTCATTTGGTTGGTTTTTATAAACATATAACTATAAATTAAAATGAAAAGATAAATTTACAAATAAAAATCCAATCCAATAAATAAAAATCCAACCAGATGGAAGCCCTCGGCAGAGGAGACCAAACGGCCGAGGGTTAGGAGGAAATAATATTATTATTTTTTTATTTTTATTATTATTATTATTACTATTATTTATATATTATTATTATTATTAGTATTATCATTTATGGTACAATTTTTGTCGCATACCAGCGCTTACTTCTGGTTCTGGCAAAAAGTTGTGAAACGTCTGTGAACGTCAGAATTGTGCAAATGTTGGTCGCGGATATTTTACCTGCATTTCAAAATTTTATTGTGTGAGTATTTTAAACTATTTTTACGGATTTGATGAACCATATTAAACAAAAATAGTCTCCTATCTTTCTCTCCATGTTTTGATCTCCTAAAACGAGTTTGAGTTGGTAAAATCAAGGCAAACTTAGGGTAGGGTTGTCAATTATTATTTTGATAATAAAACTAGTGAAATTCCGCGGTTTTATATGCGCAAGCGTGAACGTAGTTAAAACATAATATAACCTTTATGTTTTCATAAATATCCTAAAAAACTTATTTTAATATTTTACTAAGTACTTATAAAATTAACAAGTTTATTGCATTTTTATTTGAGTAATTTTTTATGCAATTTCTTTATCTACGTCTATTTTTAGGAACCTTTATTTAGTCTGAATCATACATAACACTATATTACTGATTTACTTACTTATACGTAGTTTTCTTTTTTGCAGTTACAAATAACTTGTGAGGTTGAAAAAGGCAGTAATGAAAAAATAATAAGAATAATAATAATTGACCATTCCATCCATTAGATTGCAGCTTCATCGAACCACAACTTATAATAACAATAATAACAGTAATAATATAATATTATTTTGTATTTATTTTACTTTATTGATATTTATGTATATTTATTTTTTCATTTTAATTTATAATTTTTGTATATTCTAAATATTTCGGTATAGAACCGAACTAGATGAGAAAATTATACGGCTCCAACGATTTTAGCGACGAACGCTTGGATTTATTTTTAGAAAATGTCCTTTTGTCCATGTTTTTAGGCAATAAAAAAACTGCTACAATATAAGAAGGTAAATTTCGACAAATCACTAACGGTCGTTATAGCTCAGGTGGTATGTCGGTCGGGCGTGATATCGGAGTTCCCTGGTTCGCGTCTTGGCTTTGGTCCCGCTTTTTTTTCCTTTTTTTTTCAAGTTCCCTTCTTTTGTGAGAAAATCTATTATTTCAAACCCTTTTTTTAGTAATTTTTAAAAATACGAAAATTTTAAATTTTAAAAATTTAAAAAAAAATCTATTTAGTTACTAATGCTATATTTATTATTTTAATAATTACCTACCCAGTAGGTAAAAATTAAAATAATAAATGTAGCATTATAAACAGTAAATCTCCCTCAAACTCAATTTACTAATATTGTTCCTAAATAAGGAATAGCTGATAATGGATTAGTGGGTAATAACTATTGCTCCTCAAAATTATATTTGACCTCAAGGTAAAACATATCCTAAAATTCAGTAGCTAAATAAAATAATAATACCTACTATTCAAGTATATTTTCAATATGTAAGTTTTTTTTTAATAGAAGAGGGGGCAAACGAGCATGCAGCTCACCTGATGTTAAGTGACTACCGCCGCCCATGATCAACCGCAACACCAGGAGAAATGCGGGTGCGTTGCCGGCCCTTTAGAAAGGAGTAAGCTCTTTTCTTGAAGGTCCCCAGGTCGTATCGGTCCGGAAAAATCGCCGGTGGTAAACTATTCCACAGAGAGGTTGTACGTGGAAGAAAACTCCTTGTGAAACGTACAGTGGTGGACCGCCAAGCATCCAGATGGTGTGGATGGTATCGGGACGTTTGCCGTGTAGTGCGTCCACGAAATTTGGCGGCCGGGATTAATCCGAACAATTCCTCAGAGCACTCCCCGTGATAGATGCGGTAAAATACGCAAAGAGATGCAACATCTCTTCGCAGCGCTAGTGAATCGAGCCGATCGGAAAGCACTCGGTCGTCGACGATTCGAGCCGCTCTGCGCTGGATGCGGTCAAGTGGAAGGAGCTGGTACTGGGGAGCCCCAGCCCAGAGATGGGAACAGTATTCCATGTGCGGCCGAACCTGCGCCTTGTAAAGTTGCAGGCGGTGTGCCGGCATGAAATACTGTCCCGCTCTGCTGAGCACGCCAAGCTTTTTAGAGGCCAATTTGGCCTTCCCTTCTAAGTGACCACGAAACTGCACGTCACTCGATATGTCGACGCCGAGGATTCCGATACTGGCTGAGGCAAGAAGGGGAGTGCCTTGAAACTGAGGGGATACGACAAAGGGGTTCTTTTTAGCGGTTAACGCGCAAACTTGTGTCTTCTGGGGGTTAAACTGGACTAGATTTAGTCGTCCCCAATCCGAGACTCTGTTCAGCAAAGACTCGACTTCAGACACAAGTTTGTCCCGGCACTCGGAGACGTTTTCCCGAGAAATATTGGCTCGGCCGGTGTAAAGAGCATCACCAGTGCTGTCATCCGCATAGCAATGAATGTTACGGGTATGCAACATATCATTGATATGCAGAAGAAACAGCGTTGGCGATAGCACGCAGCCCTGTGGAACACCAGCATTAATAGGCTTGCAATCGGAGCTTGCACCGTCTACAACGACCTTGATGCTCCGATCTGCAAGAAAGCTGGTGATCCAATCGCATAATTTCTCGGGAAGCCCATAGGAAGGGAGCTTCGAAAGAAGCGCTTTGTGCCAAACCCGATCGAAGGCCTTCGCAATGTCCAAACTAACGGCCAATGCCTCCCCCTTGAACTCTACTGCCTCCGCCCATCTGTGAGTGAGGTAGACCAGAAGATCACCAGCTGACCGACCACGGCGAAAACCGTATTGGCGGTCACTAATCAGCTGGTGATCCTCAAGATACCTCATGAGCTGGCAGTTTACAATGGACTCCATTGTTTTGGAGAACAAGGAGGTGATGGCGATTGGCCGGTAGTTGGACGGGTCTGAGCGGTCGCCTTTTTTAGGGATCGGGTGGACGAAAGCCGTCTTCCATGATTTTGGGACTACGCCTAGGGAGTAGGAGTACCGGAAAAGACGCGTTAAAACCGGTGCCAACTCTGGAGCACACGTCCTCAGCACAATTGGGGGGATTCCGTCAGGCCCACTCGACTTGTGGATGTCCAGGGAGAGGAGTGCTTTGCGAACCGAGCGCTGTGTGAACTGCACTTCCGGCATGGAGCACTCACACCGCGGGATGGTCGGCGGCGTACTCCCCCCGTCATCGAGAGTCGAGTTAGATGCAAAGAAAGAGCCTAGAAGATCGGCTTTCTACTTTGCAGTATGGGCCAGTGAGTCGTCCTCCGTGCGCAGAGATGGAAGAGATGGCTGACAGAAATTCCCCTGGACAGCCTTGGCGAGAGACCAGAATGCACGGGTTCCAGAAGGAAGGCGAACTAGTTTCTCGCCAATTCTGCCTATGTGCTCTGACTTTGCCTTGGCAATGACTCTTTTGAGGGACCTAGAGGCGGAATTATACTTCTTTTTTAGAGCGCTGGTGTTTACATCCCGGGACGCTGATGCATCAACCCAGGCTTGGTAGCACTCCTGCTTATAGCATGATGCTATTTTACAGGAGCGACCAAACCATGGCTGAGATTTGCCTCCAATGGGCACCACAGAGGAAGGAATAAAAAGTTCCATACCCTGAAGTAATACATCAGTAAAAGAATCCGCAACAACGTTGGGATCATCCGGCGAGAAGCAAACCCGCCCCCAAGGGTAGGATGCAAAGAAAGACCGCATCCCATCCCAATCGGCTGACCTATAGTGCCAAACACGGCGGCAGCCTGCAGAATGCAACCGCGATTTCAGCGTGAGTGGCACAACACTCCGGACCAGACAATGGTCCGAGGAGCCTAAAGGGGCGCCGACGGAAATCTGATATCCGTCCGGGTGAGAGGTCAGCAGAAGGTCCAACAGGGAAGGTGCATGATCTTCCACATCTGGAATCCGCGTAGGCGAAGTAACCAGTTGTGTCAGACCATATGCCAAGGCAAAATCATGAACAGATCTCCCCGCATGATCGGTTAAACGTGGACCAAGCCATTCGGCGTGATGGGCGTTAAACTCGCCAAGGATCACGATCTCTGCGGAGGGGATCTGCTGTAGCAACGAATCTGCAGCCATTTGGACGTGGTCGAAGAGTCGGTCTGTTTCGGCATTACCGCTATGGGACCTATAGAGGCACCCGTAGACGCGCGGATGGTAGTCGCTGTCTACGCGTAGCCAAAGCATGGACAGGTCCGAACCTTCAAGTCTGCCGAGGCGTCGAGAACAGATGTCCTCTCTGATGTAAACGCAAACTCCAGCCCGAGGCATAAAGGAGTGTTCCAGTTTGTACCCCGGGTAGGAGAGATACGAGACATCAGCCGGAGAGGACACCTGCGTCTCGGTCAGAAAGAGCAGAGCCGGCCTCGCCGTTTCGAGATGGTAGTGGACGGCGTTTAGGTTAGAGTGAAGTCCCCTGATATTGCAGAAATTCACGGACAGTGTGGCAGGGGTCGCCTTGGTTTTGTTGCTCCGTTTGCCCCGAGCAGTTGTAGTCTTGAGCGGAATTTTGCCCCCCCCCCCAGATTACGCGGGGCAGCCTGAGCACCCACGCTCAGAAGTGGAGAAACATGGTCGTGGATGCTCAGCGAGGGATTCTCCAGGGGTGCTGGTACCCTCCTGGGGTAGTCTATCATTATTTAATTCCGCTACCATGTTGATTGGGGGGGGGGGGTTTGGCCTCCGGCCACCTGCACTCACCAGACGAAACGCGGAAGCAGAGCTTCCACTTCACGCCGGTATTCTGTGAGGTCGTGGTACCACCCCGGTTTGAGCCGGTCCATACGTGCAACAGCAAAGCTGCCGCGTGGCTCTACCACTGTTGTTATATGTTGTGTAAATGAAAATAACAAAAATGAAGCACCATTAGCATGTAAAGTTCGAATCCATAATTAATATTTCGACAAATATTATAATTTACACTATAAAAAGCTAATTCAATATTAGCAGTATAGTATATAGTTAAAAATAATCAAAATAGTCATTTTTATTAATTAGATAATATATTAGAATACATAATTCTAATATAATGCAACTAATATACCGAATAAAGAAAATTAAAATACATTTATCATTGTACGCCGTGTCTATTTCCATAGAATAGTTCATTGACATTGAAAAAATAATACTACGTTTGTAGCAGTAGGTGGCGTCTTGAAGATTTCTTACGCGATATATTGTAGCGAGCGTCGATAGACCAAACGCTAAAGGTCGTTCGCTGGAGGTATCGCCTTAAGTAGTCTCGTTACACTTTTATTGTTAATATTATGTTGCTAATATAAACTAGTCTCGTAAGGTGTGCCCTTAGGCTTGCCTGTTCAATTTTGATCAAGTAATAGATTCTTATCGGTATAGTTCTTGATTATTATTTATGATATAAATTTAAATGTTTATAATAGAAAGAAAGCATATATGACAACAAAAACATATACATAATATGGAATGTAACTCCATCTTTTTGTAAATTTGAAGTACTGGACTTCTTTTTGCACACGGTAACCTCACAAATCGGCATTTTTTTAAACAGCATTTACAACGACGGAAACGATTCTTGTTATGATAAAATCGATTCCGTGAATAGTTTTTATAAACGCACAAGATTTTAAATTCCAATACCAGCGCAGAGGGGAATAAACATGCGACGCGAGTCCATTGCGTTGAATGATCTGAGGTGCCACTGCATGAAACAGGCTTCTTTTTATTTCTGAGAGAGTTTTGGGGTAAGGAAATGTCCATGCGTGTTGGCGAATTTGACATGTCTTCGAAAATATTTTTTTCTTATTTCGTAGGCTGTGTGCAATCAAATTGTGAGCTGAGTGAGTTGTTGATTTGAGAATAATAAAATTTGTCGTTCTTGAACACATTATTAGCAAAAAAAGTGTCTTGTAGAAGCTGTGTACGAATACCGGCCTGACAAATGTGGCAACTGAGGCAAATATTCCACTTATGATGCAATCTAAGGCTCAGCAGTGATCTTTGAAAGATCGCAATAATGATGATGATGAAAATAAATTAATTGTAAGGTTTGCAAATTCTAAGTGAATACTGGTTCATAATTTAAAAAAAACACTATTATCAACTTTGTCATTAAAGTTAAATTAAGTAAGTAAAATTATGTATTTCAATTTGCACCCAATTAAGTAGTGAAAATAATTAGGTGCAAATTAAAATGCGTAAATTTCATTCTACGAACAAGTATAATGTTAAAATAAAATAAAACAAATCGAATGAAGACCAAAATCTAAGCCACAGTACCTATTATAAAATAACCTCTAGAGACAAGCTGATATATTAAATTGAGTGATGAGATTATTACAACTTAAATAAACTGTCAACCTGTAGAGACGTTAATCATTCGCAAGTCTATAGTGATTTTCAAACGTATGTTTCGACACGTGCTAATTTCAGAAGAAATTAATCAAAGTAATTATGAGTACTGAGAATGAGCTAGCCATTTGCGATGAGGAAAATAAGAGTAAAGCAACGTAAAGCTAAAATAAAAATATCACTATTAGTGGTATATGACTGTTTAAGTGTGAATGCGAACACAACAGTGCTACTAGAACAGAATCCGTTTATTTTTACTTCAAATAAACACTTTCATAATAACGTAGAATCTTTCAATAAATCTTAACTAAAACAATAAATCACGTTTTTCGTCGCAATCTCAAAATTTTAGTACACAATTATACAACGTGTAACAAAAACGCTGTAGTTTCCGTTAAGTGTGTTATCAGAAACAGTATTCAAGCGTAAAGAATTTTTTAAAACATTTTAAAAAAATGAATTTTAATTTAAAAAATTAAGATACAAGTTGTACCACAATAACAAACAAAACCACATGTTTTATTTCCTCTAACTCACACGAGTATCGGTAATGCGGGTCTTTGACAATCCTCTTACTCCTCGGCCAATGCAGAGATAATAAAAGACATACCATTTGCAAACTAACTTTTTTAATTATAATTATTTGTTTAAATATGTTTTTTAGAAAAAATATTTCTGTACGCTTGAATAGTGATTCTGATAACGAAGTTAACGGGAATTTTAATTATTTTTCGCTTTTTTTTACAACATACTTATATGTTGTAAAAAAAAGCGAGATTTACTTTGGCATTTTAGGAGAAAAAAAAAGCAAAGATGCTTTATCACTATTAAAAGAATATTCATCAAAATTATGGAAAATAATAAAAAACACACAACGTTCACAAAATGACAACTACATAAATAAGTCAAGAAATAAAATGAAAGCAACTTGGTCCGTTATATATAAATCCAAAACCAATATTCCCAAAGAACCAATACAGAAGCTAAGAGTAGGTAATGAATATCTTACTAACCCTATTGATATCACTAATGCGTTTAATGATTTTTTATTGACGACATGGAAACTGAAAATTGTACTATTAATACTGAAATTTCTTCAAATAATAACAATAACAATTCTAACAATAATTGTAATAATAATGTAAATTTAAGTCATTTATCGTATTTCAATAATAATTACAAATCTTTATTTTTAAGACCGACAACACCTGACTCAGTGTGTAAAATTATATATAGTCTAAAAAATACTAATAGTGTTGGTTTTGATGACGTTTCTACAAAAGTAATAAAACATGTTAGCTCTACAATAGCAAGACCTTTGAGTCATATTATAAATTTAAGCTTTACTACAGGTATATTTCCAAACAATTTGAAACCAGCTGTAGTAAAGCCATTATTTAAAAAAGGTGATAAACATATTGCCAATAGTTATCGTGCAATTGCACTGCTATCAATTTTCTCAAAAATATTCGGAAACATTATTCATGGCCAGCTTTACGAATTTTTGGAAAAACATAATATTTTAAACAAAGACCAAAAAGGATTTCGCACAAATACTGCGATCGCAACAGCAATATACGACTTAGTGAAAAGGGCAGTGATATGTTTAGATAAAAGGATCCCATCATGTGCAATTTATATGGACATGACGAAAGCATTTGACCTTGTAGATCATAATATATTACTTGAAAAACTAAGCCGTTATGGTGTAAGAGGTAATGCACTCAATTTAATAAAATCCTATTTAACAGATAGGACACAAAAAACCGTAATCAGTCAGATCTGTATCTCTACAAGACAAGAAAAAATATATACATCTAATAATAGAACGATAAAGCGTGGCGTTCCACAGGGAAGTGTTTTGGGTCCTTTACTCTTTATAATATATATCAATGATATCGTCAAGTCTTGTAAATACCCAATGATACTATTTGCAGACGATAGCACTATTTTTGTACAGTGTGACAATGTAGCAGAATATCAAAATAATATTAACTTTGCTATTGAAAACATTATTAAGTGGTTAAAATCAAATAATCTCAAAGTTAATCTAGAAAAAACAAAAATTATGCAATTTACACAAAGAAAAAGTACTCCAAATCTAATACTAAGTTATGGAAGTAAAACAATTTCTGAAACAAAAGTAGCGAAATTCCTATAGCTGTTTATAGATAGCAACATGTCATGGGAATCGCATTCAATAGAAGTCTGCAAAAGAATGTATAAATTTTCATTTGCACTATATAAAGTGTCGAAAATAGCTGACCGAAAAACTGTTCTAACAGCGTACCATGGCTTTGTGGCTTCGACCCTACGATATGGTGTCACATTTTGGGGACTATCAACATACAGGGAATTAATTATGAAAGCTCAAAAACAGTGTATTCGAGCTATATGTGGGATAAAGTCTACAGAAAGTTGCATACCATACTTTAGATCTCTTAAGATATTAACATTACCCTGTATTTATATACTAGAATCGTGTATGTTTGTAAAGTGTAATCCGGAACTTTTTGATATAGGAGTACAACCATCTTTAGTTAACCTTCGTCCTCGAAAACAAAAAAATCCAGACGAACGTATGCAAAACTGCCCTTATGAAAAAAAGTGTTGTTGAATTGGCCCCTAAATTATATAATAAATTACCTGATCACATAAAATGTTATAATGTGCAAAAATTTAAATCTATTTTAAGTAAATTTCTTATAGATAAATGTTATTATAATGTCAATGGATTTCTATTTACTAATAATTTAAATATGTAATTTAATAATTTTATTTTGACTCTACTTAATTTTATTACTGAGATCTGTTTTTTATATATATTTAATTTTATGATGTATGGATATATAAATTCGTATGCTGCTAAAGCATTACACGGAGGTACTATAAAATTATAACATTGTCAACCTTGTTACCTGTGCGAGAAAAGCGAGATTTACTTTGGCATTTTAGGAGAAAAAAAAAAGCAACAAAATAAAATAAAACAAATCGAATGAAGACCAAAATCTAAGCCACAGTACCTATTATAAAATAACCTCTAGAGACAAGCTGATATATTAAATTGAGTGATGAGATTATTACAACTTAAATAAACTGTCAACCTGTAGAGACGTTAATCATTCGCAAGTCTATAGTGATTTTCAAACGTATGTTTCGACACGTGCTAATTTCAGAAGAAATTAATCAAAGTAATTATGAGTACTGAGAATGAGCTAGCCATTTGCGATGAGGAAAATAAGAGTAAAGCAACGTAAAGCTAAAATAAAAATATCACTATTAGTGGAATATGACTGTTTAAGTGTGAATGCGAACACAACAGTGCTACTAGAACAGAATCCGTTTATTTTTACTTCAAATAAACACTTTCATAATAACGTAGAATCTTTCAATAAATCTTAACTAAAACAATAAATCACGTTTTTCGTCGTATTCTCAAAATTTTAGTACACAATTATACAACGTGTAACAAAAACGCTGTAGTTTCCGTTAAGTGTGTTATCAGAAACAGTATTCAAGCGTAAAGAATTTTTTAAAACATTTAAAAAAAATGAATTTTAATTTAAAAAAATTAAGATACAAGTTGTATGTGGTTTTATTTCCTCTAACTCACACGAGTATCGGTAATGCGGGTCTTTGACAATCCTCTTACTCCTCGGCCAATGCAGAGATAATAAAAGACATACCATTTGCAAACTAACTTTTTTAATTATAATTATTTGTTTAAATATGTTTTTTAGAAAAAATATTTCTGTACGCTTGAATAGTGATTCTGATAACGAAGTTAACGGGAATTTTAATTATTTTTCGCTTTTTTTTACAACATACTTATATGTTGTAAAAAAAAGCGAGATTTACTTTGGCATTTTAGGAGAAAAAAAAAAGCAATTAAATGATAAATGATAAAGTCTACAGAAAGTTGCATACCATACTTTAGATCTCTTAAGATATTAACATTACCCTGTATTTATATACTAGAATCGTGTATGTTTGTAAAGTGTAATCCGGAACTTTTTGATATAGGAGTACAACCATCTTTAGTTAACCTTCGTCCTCGAAAACAAAAAAATCCAGACGAACGTATGCAAAACTGCCCTTATGAAAAAAAGTGTTGTTGAAATGGCCCCTAAATTATATAATAAATTACCTGATCACATAAAATGTTATAATGTGCAAAAATTTAAATCTATTTTAAGTAAATTTCTTATAGATAAATGTTATTATAATGTCAATGAATTTCTATTTACTAATAATTTAAATATGTAATTTAATAATTTTATTTTGACTCTACTTAATTTTATTACTGAGATCTGTTTTTTATATATATTTAATTTTATGATGTATGGATATATAAATTCGTATGCTGCTAAAGCATTACACGGAGGTACTATAAAATTATGACATTGTCAACCTTGTTACCTGTGAAAACGATTGATTGATTGATTGATTGATTTTGTTACATGTTGTATACAACAAAACAAAACATATTGTTACGCGCTCAAATCGGCGCACTAGCGCCATCTAGTCTCGACCCGAAGAACTAAACTTCTTGAAGTTTAAAACTCGAACTCTCGGTAGCTTGCGCGTGTTTACTTGAACATTCTGCATGTTTTGCTAATTTATATAAATAGGCGCTGCAAGATGCGATCGAGCTAGTGTTGATTTGGCGAGACAAGCGAAGCTTCGGAGCGGAATAAAGTGAATTAGTGTGTTTAATCATTAGTGTTTTAAGTTTTAATTTGTGTAAAGTAAATTAAAGTGTTAATTTAGGTAATTCTATCGGCAATTTTTATTGTCATGAACCTCAAGCTCGTAACAATTGGTGTCAGAAGTGGGATAAAATCATGCCGATTTTACCTAAGGAGGAAACGGAGGGTGTCCGTACCCGAAGTCAACGCCAGCAGGAGACAGACCAACGAAGATTTGGTGGTGCAACGCCGCAGACGTCGGAGGGCCAGCCACCGGCTGCAGGCCCGTCGGTAGCTCCTAAATCTGCAGCACCTGACTTAGGTGCCCTGATGGTGATGCTGCAGGAGCAGGCTCGTCGACAGGAGGAGCAGGCTCGCCGACAGGAGGAACAGGTCCGTCGGTTGGAAGAGCAGCTGCGGGGTGGACAGGATGAACAGGTCCGCCGAGAGGAGGAACAGGTCCGCCGACAAGAGGAACAGGCCCGCCGGCAGGAGGAACAGGCCCGTCGTTTAGAAGATCAACTCCAACGCGATAAGGAAGAGCAGATGCTCCTCATGAAGGACCTTCACGCTATCTTCGGAAAAGAGATACGGGAGGTGAAGGATAAGGTTGCTCAACATGACAACCGCCTGTTGGAGGCCGAAACCCGAATCGACCAAGTAAACAATCGGGTTGACAACGTAATGGCTGACGTGAAGAAAATGCCGGACGACCTCAAACTTGGATATGGAAATGCAGCCCTCGCAGTAGCTACTACACCTTCGCTACGTGGGTTCAAGGTATCACCGTTCGACGGGACTTCTTCCTGGTCGGCCTACAAAATCCAGTTCGAGGCCGTCACGGAGGCAAACGGCTGGAATAAAAGCCAGGCCGTGACTGCACTTACCTTAGGCCTGCGCGACCAAGCCTTAACCGTGTTGGAAGCTCTCGGTAAGAAAGTGACCTACGAGCAGCTCCTTGTGGCATTGGAGGCGAGATATGGTGACGCTCACCTGGAACACGTCTTTCGCGCGCAGCTTAAAGATCGCGTGTAACGCAGCAACGAAAACCTGCAGCAGTGGGCCCTTGAGGTGGAGAAGATGGTTCAAAAAGCATACCAGTCTGTACCTGCGCTCATTGAAGGGAACCTGGTGCAGACATTCATCGACGGCATCCGCGACCTGGAAGTCAGAGCTGCTGTGAGACTCGGGCACTACGAGACGCTTAAGGACGCCTTGGCCCATGCACTGGAGGTAGAAGCCGTGCGGCAGGATCATCGTTCCTATCGCGTTAGGGAGGTTGCAGCAGCTACAGTTCGCGACCGCAACAAAGGATACAGCCCTAGGTGCTATGGCTGTGTGGAAAAGGGCCATCTTCGATCCAGCTGCCCTAAGCGAACCCCAGAAAGGGAAGGTGAACGATCCCAGGAGGGTAGTGCGGCCAACAGCACCGCCCAGCAGCAGCAGGGAAACGAGTAAAAGCCGGAACTGCGGGGCGGGTGCTGGCTGATGTTAAAAGAGCCCCAAGGATCTCGATCTCACAAACCCAAGATGGGAACAGTCTAATCATCAAGGGCGAGGTCAACGGAATGCCGTGTAAACTGACCATAGACACTGGAGCCTCTCGTACGGTTGTTAGTTCCCAACTTGTAAGTCAGTTCCTTGGGGACTCCGCATACAACCGAGAACGCATTAATTTGGTAACAGCCACCGGTCAGCGTATACCCGTCCGTGGAGAGAAGGAGATGGAGTTGAAGCTTGGCAACGTGATCTACCTGCATAATGTCATCGTGGCTGATATAATGGACGACTGCATCCTAGGCCTAGACTTTATGAGGAATAATTGTTGTGAGATCGACGTTAAGCAAGGTGTTTTGAAATGTGGACAGGAGGAACTTTTTATGGAAGGTGCGTTACCAGGGAACGTGTACAGCATTAAGAAGATTGTTCTTCCGCCGAGATCGGAAACGATTGTTCCGGTTAGTCTTCCCCGAAACGCTGGGCAAGCTCACCGTTGTGTACTTGTGGAAAGGGTAAACAATGACCTTCCATGGTAAAGTAGCTCGAACCTTGGTCAGAACCACTGACATCTCAAGAATACGTGTGCTGAATCTTTGCGACCGGGAACAGATTATAGAAAAAGGCACACTAGTTGGCACTTGTGAGGAAGTGGATTGGTTACGTCGGTGCCAATATATATCGAGTGGGACCCCCAGCAAGGATTCAGAAACGAGAGTGACCACACTTTTGGAAGACTGTCGCAGTGTTCTCTCCCCGAACGAATTGGTCAAGGCGAAGAAGTTGTTACTCAAGTACGCCGATGTATTCTCGTCAAACGATGCTGACATAGGAAAGACTGGTTTAGTTCAACACAAAATAAACATAGGAGGGGAATTGCCTATCCGTCAGCGGCCAAGAAGATTGCCGGTAGCACGTGAAAAGGAAGTGGAAACCATGATTGAGGGAATGGTGAAGGATGGTGTTATTGAACCTTCATCTAGTACATGGTGTTCACCCGTGGTGCTGGTAAAGAAGAAGGATGGCAGCATGCGGTTCTGTGTTGATTACCGCCGTCTGAACGACGTTACAAAGAAGGACAGCTATCCCTTGCCAAGAATTGATGACACGTTGGACATGCTTACAGGAGTAAAATGGTTTAGCACGCTGGATCTAAAAAGTGGCTACTGGCAAGTTGAAATTGACTCTAAGGACAAGGAGAAAACTGCGTTTTCGACGGGAAAGGGTCTGTGGCAATTCAAAGTAATGCCGTTTGGGTTGTGCAATGCTCCAGCAACGTTTGAAAGGCTGATGGAACTTGTACTTACCGGGCTAATTGGCGATGCCTGTCTGGTCTACTTGGATGACATCATCATCGTGGGCCGTACGTTTGAGGAACACCTTGAAAACCTGGGACGCGTGCTCATGAAGATTCAGAGTGCCAATCTCAAGCTGAGTCCGAAGAAATGTTCACTATTCAAACGGCAAGTCAACTTTTTGGGGTATGTAGTGTCGGAAGAAGGTATCCGCACGGATCCAGAGAAAATTGCAGCTGTAAAGGATTGGCCGGTTCCAAAAGACAAGACGCAGGTTAGAGCATTTTTGGGTTTGTGCTCCTATTACCAGCGATTTGTGAAGAACTTTGCAGATATAGCCAAACCTCTGCGTAAGCTAACCGAGGAGAAGCGACATTTCTGCTGGGATGAAAGTTGTAATATCGCATTCCAGGAGCTCAAGGACCGTCTGTGCAAAACACCTATTTTGGGATACCCTGATGCAAGCAAAGACTTTATAGTTGACACAGACGCAAGTGATATAGGACTTGGCGATGTGTTGTCACAACGGAATGGTGACCAAGAGGTCGTGATAGCGTACTTCAGTAAGTCGTTGTCAAAACCGGAAAGGAACTATTGTGTCACAAGACGCGAATTGCTGGCTGTGGTAAAGTCGTTGCTGCATTTTAGCAAATATCTTCTGGGGCGAAAATTTCACTTACGAACTGACCATGCTGCACTAAAATGGCTATTGCAGTTTAAAAATCCAGAAGGACAAGTTGCGAGGTGGATTGAACTACTGCAGGAATACGACTTTGAGATCGAACATCGCAGCGGGTAATCTCATGGCAACGCAGATGCATTATCGCGAAGACTTTGTCCTGAAGATTGCAAGCATTGTACTAGGCAAGAGAGTAAGGAAGTGGTATCCGTGAGGATGCTCAAAGCAGACCACCTCAGCAACGAGTGGAAGGACAGCTTTCAACGTGCACAGCAGTAAGATCCGGACATCAAGCCGATCCTGGAATGGATGAAGGCCAGTGTTCCCAAGCCCAAGTGGAGCGACGTCTCAGCGATGAGTTCGACCACTAAAAGCTATTGGGCCCAGTGGGACAGCTTGCTGCTTCAGGATGGAGTTCTGTACCTTTAATGGGAAAATGTTCGGGGAGACAGCTGTCATTCACAAATGGTTGTCCCTAAAGCTAAAGTACCGGATGTTCTACAGCTGTACCATAATGATTATTCAGGAGGCCATCTGGGAGTTAAACGAACTCTACTGAAGATCCGAGAACGGTTTTACTGGGTACACTGTCAAAACGATGTCGAGGACTGGTGTCGCAAATGTACGAGTTGTGCGGCTGCAAAGGGACCTCAGACTCGTAGTAGAGGTGCATCGAATTTGTACAATGTTGGTGCACCATGGGAGAGAATAGCCATTGACGTGGCGGGGCCGTTTCCGGAGAGTGAAAGCGGTAACAAGTATTTCATGGTTGTGATGGATTACTTTACTAAGTGGCCAGAAGCCTTCGCCATTCCAAATCAAGAAGCTTCAACAGTTGCTGATAAGCTAGTTCATGAAGTCTTCTGTCGTTTTGGTGTACCTTTAGAGATTCACAGCGATCAAGGAAGGAATTTTGAGTCTCAAATATTCCAGGAAACTTGCCGAGTTATGGGTACTCATAAAACAAAAACGACTTCTTATCACCCGCAATCTGATGGAATGGTAGAACGATTTAATCAGACATTGGAGAGGTACCTAGCAAAAGTTGTAGACAATCGGCAACGAGATTGGGACAAGCACATAAAACCGTTTTGTTGTCATATCGAAGCGCTGTTCACGAAAGTACAGCAGTGACACCAGCTTTCGCAAACTTTGGAAGAGAATTACGGCTGCCTGCAGACCTGATCACCGGGATACCACCTGATGCTCCACGCAGTATAACCGATTATGCAAATGACTTGCGGAACAAAATGAATGACGTTTATGAGCACGTCAGACAATCGGGCCAGCAAATGTCTGAAAAGATGAAAACCCGGTATGATCGCAAAATGAACAACAAAGGGTTCGACGAAGGTTCACTTGTGTAGTTGCACAATCCAGTCCGCAGCAAAGGGAAATCTCCTAAGCTTCAAGCTAAATGGGACGGCCCGTACCGGATTGTGACCAGGATCAACGATGTAACCTACCGGATACAGAAAGGCGCAAGAGGGACTCCTAAGATCGTCCATGTAGATCGCCTAACGCGTTATTATGGGGTCGATAATGCTCGGGACGAGCATGTCTTAGGAGGGGGCAGTGTTACTTGCTCAAATCGGCGCACTAGCGCCATATAGTCTCGAACCGAAGAACTAAACTTCTTGAAGTTTAAAACTCGAACTCTCGGTACCTTGCGCGTGTTTACTTGAACATTCTGGATATTTTGCTAATATATAAATAGGCGCTGCAAGATGCGATCGAGGTAGTGTTGATTTGGCGAGACAAGTGAAGCTTCGGAGCGGAATAAAGTTAATTAGTGTGTTTAATTATTAGTGTTTTAAGTTTTAATTTGTGTAAAGTAAATTAAAGTGTTAATTTAGGTAATTCTATCGGCAATTTTTATTGTCACGAACCCCAAGCTCGTAACAATATTTTTATAATAGAAAGGCAGCATAAAAATAAGGATTTCAGAAGGCTATTTTTTCACGATGATAGGAGATCACATCATATCAAGTACGGAATATAATATCGCCCTTATTTCTCTTCAATTACTAGTGTTCGCTTAAGTTAATAAAACTATTAAGTGTACATCATAAGGACCAAGTGATTAAGTAGGAGAATATATATATTTATATATATATATATATATATATATATATATATATATATATATATATATATATATATATATATATATATATATATATATATATATATATATATATATATATATATATATATGTGTATATATATCAGAATCTCGGAAACGGCTCCAACGATTTTCATAAAATTTAGTGTCCAGGGAGTTTCGGGGGCAATAAATCGATCTAGCTAGGACTTATTTTTAGAAAATGCCTTACCGTTGTCCGTGTTTTCAGGCAATGAAAATCTGCTACAATATAAGAAGGTAAATTTTGACACTTTGTTAATGATCGTAATAGCTCAAGTGGATACGAGCGGTCATGAAATTGTAATGCCTTGGTTCGCGTCCGTCTTGGGTCCGACTTTTTTTTCCTTTTATAATAAGTTAATAATGTACCAAAACTCAAATTTACAAGTTCAAGAATGTAAAGGAAGTAAAAAATCACTTTACAGTATCTAATAGCAGCAATGGGGTCTTTCGTTCATTTGCATTACAAAGAAAAAATAACTTTGATGAAATACTTATTTTATAATACTTTATTTCTATTGCTTATGTGTTAAATATAAACCTGCCCAATCAATAAAGGACTTTAGTCATAAATCCCGGTCAGTTTATTTCACTAGTTTTTTTATTATTTCAATAGTTTTTATCACCTTGCCTACTCATATTGGCATTTTTCATGTTGCTTGGGCATTATGAATAACGCCCCATTAATTACTTGGGCCATATCTATACAATAAATTTAAATAAAACTAGTTTTTACGAACTTTATATACATTAACTAATTTTATTTTCCACATAGCTGATTTAAAGAATCGATCACTTCGGGAAGTCTGAAGTCTGTAAACAATTTTATGACATCATTATAACGATTAGACGGCAACTGTTCAGTGATCGCAACGGTGAAAACTGGCAGTGATCACCGAATGGTTAGAAGTACACTGAACCTAAACGTTAAGTTGGAGAGGTCTCGTCTAATGAAGTCAACGCTCCACTCCCCTCGTGCTCTAATCCAAAATCCCGAAACCTTTCAGCTCGAGTTAAAAAACCATTATCGGTGCCTAGAAGATTGCAATGCGGTGGACGAATAATATGAATGACAAGCTCGTGGAAACAGTCCATTCCGTTGGAGCTATCAAAATTCTAAGTTCTGCAAGATCTCATAATTTCATGGCTTTTAGACAAGAGATGAAGCTGCAGTCGTCAGCAGATTTGACAGCACACAGGCAACTGAATAGACAGATTTCAAAATGCATGCGGTGGGAATTACGCAACATTAATACTGCTCGTATTGAAGAAGCGGTCGAGTGGAACTAGGGCTCCAAAGTCTTTGCCAGAATTCTGTCTGCCAGAAGGATCCAACTGTCAAAGCTGAATACTGAGTGTGGCAGCATCGTTTCCAGGATACGCGATGTTTACGCTTTTACAACAAAATCTTCAAAAATATACAAAATTTGACCTGCTCAAAGTTCAAAAACATTATATAACTGAGTTTCTATAAAAAAGGGTTATTATAATTTTAAGGACTTTATAGATGATAATAACCCCTGGAAATGAGGTGATCGCTACCAAGCTATTTCTATTTTTTGTGTTGTTAATTGTATAACATACATGATTGTAAGCTGTTATATATTTTAAAAGTCCTGTTGGATTTCTTGCTAGTTCTTCCCAGGACAGAGTTTTTTCCGGTAATTAAACAAAAGAGTAACATTCAATTAGTATTATTTATAATCTATATTGAATAAAAATTTTCTATTTATGTGTTTTATAAGTAAAGTTACAAGTAAAGGTATGGGGGAAGAATATTTCGCAGTCTTAAAAGTTACAGCCCTTCCCAAGTCCAAGACACTGCTGCCTTTTTCCTTTTTCTTTGTTTCCCTCTATCGCCTCTTATGATAACCACGCGATATTATTTTCTTATCTTACAATTGAGACCTATGTCGAATAAAGAATTTCTAAATCTAATTCAAAAAAAAATCTAATAGTCGTGATTCTGAAATATATTGGAATGAACAGATAAATCTAAATTAGTGTAACTTGTACCAAAAAATTAGTATCGTCATCGTTGTATTTATTATATCAATAACTTTATTAAATATATACAGGTTAAATCATTATATTAAACGTAGAAAGTAGTTTGGAAGTGATGTCACTTAAGGACTCCGTATTCGGACGAAAACAGTATCATTTTAGCCTGCAAAAGCTGCTGGATTTACTCTCGTTTAGTTGGGGGATTTGTAATCAAAATACTTAACACTTTTATACGTGGTAGAGCAATTTTGAAACTATATTATGGCTGTAGTACAATTGGGTGGGCTTGACCAAAATGACTCATGTTCACAATGATGTGATGACTTAGTGCCACCAAAAGAAAATTATAGTATTTGTACCAGAGGTTGACAAAACGTCCACACTAAATTCGATATGAAACTTATCACGTCACCTACCGGAAAAAGAAAGCATTGTCCACCGGACCAGTTATTAACTAATATTTTAACTACCGAGCTGAGAATTAACGGCCGAGTTGCAAATGATGGTTACATTAATGAACAGATCATTAAAAGCGAGGGGTATGAAAGTGAACGCAAGTAAGACGAAAGTTATGGTTTTTGAAAGAGAAGAAAGTAAAACGATATATGAAATAAGAATGGAAGGGGAGTTGATCGAGCAAGTAGATGAGTTTGTATATTTGAGTTGCGTATTTCGCAGGGATGGGAGATGTGATAAGGATATAGAACGACGAGTGAACGCGGGGAATAGAGTAAATGGAGCCATACACTCAACTATGAAGAGTCAAAATGTGTCAAAAAAGGCACATTGGCAATTCACAACGCTGTGTTGGTCCCTAATTTAACGTATGGCAGTGAAAGTTGGGTGTGGCAGAAGAAGCACGAGAGTAGAATGAACGCAGTAGAAATGCGGTCGTTCAGGAGTATGTTAGGGCTGAATCTGAATGACAGGGTGAGAAATTGTGTGATAAGAGAAGAGTGTGGTTTTCAAGATGATGTTGTGACCAGGATTAAGAAAGGAATGCTTCGGTGGTTTGGTTATGTGGAATGAATGAATAATTGAATAAAACTATTATTTACGGATTTTATCGCGTTTAATTACATTAATTTATTTTTATTATTATCCCGACGTTTCGGGTGCTTTACAGCGCCCATGGTCACGGGGGGGACTGAGATGTTTGACGTCCCAATGTCATAGTTAGTCCGGCTACCTTCAGTTTTGATATTAATTTTTGGTCCGATTTACGCAAAAAAATAAAAAAATTAAAAAAAAATAAAAATTAATATTAAAAAACTGAAGGTAGCCGGACTAACTATGACATTGGGACGTCAAACATCTCAGTCCCCCCCGTGACCATGGGCGCTGTAAAGCACCCGAAACGTCGGGATAATAATAAAAATAAATTAATGTAATTAAACGCGATAAAATCCGTAAATAATAGTTTTATTCAATGTGTAGTGTTCGCGTAAATTTAAGAAATCATTATAGGAATGAATAAGGAAAGAGTGACAAAGAAAATTTATGTTGCAGAAGTGAATTTATTGAAAACCAAATTAGCGATTTATTGAAAACGGCCCAAATTAGGAGTACCCTTAACCGACGAGCATGTATGCGTGGGTATATAGATGTGAAGGAGGCGAGAGAGGTGTGTCAGGATCGTGCCAAATGAAAGTCTGTAGTCTCTGCCTACCCCTCTGGATGACAGACGTGAGTGTTTATGTATCTTATGTTTGTTTATGTATTTTAACTAATACGATAAATGTGCTCAATTTAAGTGGTTAAAAAGATTTCCTTGATAAAAATTAAATTTACGTTTTTACTTTTAAAGTTGCAATTAAATGATTTATTAGTAAAAGCTTCAACGAAGTAAACAGCATCAGTTGTTATTTTGCTTTGACTATCAGTGTGTTCTATCGCGATTTTGTTTTCTGGTTTGTAAATAACACATGGCATGTCCTTATCATTCATTTTACTTATTGACAAAAATAGTATATAATAAATTTTTTTCCACCGATAACATACTTGAATTCGTGTAATTTTATAACAAGCAAAATTCTCTAGCTGCGACTCCAACACTTTTTGTACAAATAAATCTACAAACTAGTACACAACTCACTGAATGATGTGTTTGTTGTGGCCCTCACACAACTCTACATTTATCCTAGATAAAACGTAGGTACACTGTCACCTTCGAGGTTTAAATACGGAATGTTTTGTAACATGTTAAAAGGGTTTTTCTCTTTTTTACGTAGTTAAACTGTAACTTTGCCTTGGTATTTTACTAAAGCGTGATCCTTTTAAGGTAGCGCTTTCATGCTGCAGTTATAATATAGCTGCTGCGTGGCTAAAGCACTATAAATATATAAAACATAATGCGCTTACCTATCTCATCAGTCGTTGATCATAGTCCTCACGTGAGACTTCACATTTTTTTGATTTATTGTAACAGAACCAACAGCATTTTGTAACATTATAAAATTAGTAAGTATTTACATTTTCTACTGCCAATTACAGGTTCTTACTTTATAAAAAAAAAACAAATCTTCTAACGTATCGCTACGACTGTGTGGAAATAATATATTATACAGGGTTATTTTTAAAGAGTAGTCATGACGCCATTACGCATTTTACAAAATACAGTGCATATATGTACATCTACTAGTGTTTGTTCTGTAAATATTTATTTGTGTGTGTGTGTGTGTGTGTGTGTGTGTGTGTGTGTGTGTGTGTGTGTGTGTGTGTGTGTGTGTGTGTGTGTGTGTGTGTGTGCAAGCGTGCGTGTGTGTGCGTGCGTATATATATATATATATATATATATATATATATATATATATATATATTCATTTTTATTCCTAATGGACGATAGATGTAGATGTCTATGGTCCACGGCATCAACTTATCACCAGGTGGGCTAAGTGCTCGCTTCTCACCCTTATTATATAAAAAAAAAATTTGAGGAATGCTAAACAGTTTTCGCAAAATTTCCTAAATTTCCTATCGTATAACTTGATACTGTTAGAAATATTGTTGATGGGTTAGAATCTTGAAACTGCATTAAGATCGAAACGATCTATTGTTGGGTGGTAAAACCCTCCCGAGTTTCAAGGGTTTATCCGATCGCATTGTCTGGTTTATAATATTGAAAATATACTTCGATAAGGCTCAAATTACAATTGCTTATCGAATTAAATTCCGTAACATAAGCGGTAAGATTCTTAGCAAATTCACAGAGGATTGATAGGGAAATAGTAATCAAGTTTAGCTTCGAAAGATATTTGAAGGAAACCTTGAAGGAATCTTTAAGTGACAGAAATTTCGTTAAGCATTGTTTGTGTTATCCCAATTGCCGAAGTTTATTTATTTTATAGAAGATCAATTTAACGCTTTCGTAAGTAGCCTAGGAAAATTTAATTTTAAAAAATATTCGTCTTCAAGTTCTCGTTTATCTAGAAGTGTGACGATTGCAATTACAAAGCAAAAAAATCTATCATTTTATTTCTTCTCATAAGCTTGAAAAGAGGCTGCTATGGAAATAGCCAAAAAGAATTAATAGCATCAGTTTGATGGCAGAATAACCATTTAGTTTACGGCAGACTTAAAATGCCCAGACTGGTGGAGCTGCATCGCCACAGGTGCGCAACGTATGTTGTCGATGATGACGGTGATGAAGAAACAAGAAATAAAAAGAAAAACAAAATTAGAAGATTTGTGTGGTTGCCTGGCTGTTATAAGGAATAAGCTGTTTCATCTCCCTCACCGTCGTGTTTCACCTCTTACGACATCCACGGTGTAATAATGGGATGGTGAATACTTTTACGCCGTCACTTTACGGCGCAAATCATAAATCATTATAAATAATCCCTTTTAATTTATAATTTCGCTTGAAATTAGCTTCCATACTATATTGAAATAATATTTGAAAGACCGATATTTTATTAGTATTTCTATGACAACGAAATCATCAAAGTACTCGCGACAATTGCTCGGAGGACGTGTCCGTATTTTTGTCACTAAATTATAGAATATTTTAACTGATTAGTCGAAGTAAACTGCATCTAATTTATAGTGGGCTAATGTATACTGTTCAATGTGTTACTAAGTGCGTCAAACGACATAATCGTCTTAAAGAAGATATTCAAACTTTAGCGACTGTCCTCTTCACCACCTCGAGTAAAATAAATGGGCTGTAATTCAAATAAAATAATTCATCTCGTTCACTCCACGCTATCAACGTATATTGACACCGTCTGCTCAGGTACGCACACATAAATATCTTTCTAATATGTCCGTACAGCGTTGACCAACTGAGCGACATATTAAGGATACTGATAGCAACAGAAATCAGTCCAATACATTTCGCAGTGAATCCTAACCAGATCTGCTGCAATTACCACTATCTCACACGATGACATGACAGGCCACCTTAAGAAAAAGAAAACATAACCTGATAATGATCTGTCCCAAAAGTTTGATAAGTTTGAAACTAAAATAATATCGATGGTGTCTATAATTTTGTTCAATCTAATAAAAATAAAATCTTTCAGGAGGTATCGCTAGTAACAGATCAGATTACTCAACTTAAATCTACTGCTACTCAGTTATTTAAGGAACAGAATAGAATTAATCAAGAATATTGAAAAGTTTCAAACCACCGTAGAGCAGAAAATCGAAAATATCAAAAGTGACCTTGGAAACCTTAAAGCAGCAATCGAAAAAACCAAAACTGATGGTCTTACTTCGACCTTCACCGAGCCATCTTCAAACCTTACATCATACGAAAAAATGATCAGTGAAATCCCAGAGAGAAAGAAATGTAGTCCTAAGTGGAATAGTTGAAATTAATTCTAAAGATTTGTTGGTGAGAATGGACCACGATAAAAAAGAAGTACAAAAAATCACAATACTCGCATATCCTGACTGTCCTAAGCCTATAAAGTCATGAGGTTAGGAAAATAGAGCTGTGAGAAATCTCGACCCATAAAAGCTTGTTTTTCTTCAGCTGAAACAGCTTAGTTAATATTACGTAACAAATCAAATACATCCAGTTTGCTACTACAAACTAACATAAAATGCTATTTTAATCAGACGCCTCTACAGAAGAAACTTATGGATGACAGACAAGTTGAACTGAAACGTCGTATAGTCGCAGGAGAACGGGGTCTCACTATTAATTTCATTCGAGTCGTTTTGCAAACTGTCCAAGATTATCCAAAACCCTACCTGCCCAAGAAACAATGACAGCAACTTAAGACGTAGCAACATCTCGCACCAACTAACAAACACAGATACCAATATAATTAAATGATGGAAAATCGCTTAAGTGCCTATATGCAAATGTACGAAGCATTGTTTTAACCAGGCAAATTAGATGAGCTTAAATGCATAATACATTCCATACCTCGAACAGTACACTTAATAATACGCTACAACAATAATAAAGCTGCAACATGGCTCTACTACGTGCAAAATGTTATCGGTGATGGTAATGTTTCTATACTGGTATAATATAAGAGTGCCGATGGTAACTGTCTATTCTAAAACTATTGCTGGTACCAAATTAAATGTTACAGTTTATTATCTTTAACGGCATTATTTTTATTAAATCGAGGCAATTTAAGAATTTGCACTAATCTATATCGTCCCGTGAATGTCCGAAGAAGTGACAGAGAAAAATTGAAACAGTAGATAGATAGCAGGATCTTTCTGATAACAAATCAGAATAATAACAAAGTTCGGTAGCAAATAAATTCAAATTCATTTATTTTCCAGAAAGTACAATAAAGATTTCTTATATTTACGCGAACACTACACATTGAAATAATACTCGTTTTTACGGAATTTATCGCGTATATTTAACTTTTTAATACCCGACGTTTCGAGAGCTTTACAGCACCCATGGTCACGGGAAGGACTGAGATGTTCAACGTCCAGATGTCATAGTTAACCGCGGTTACCATAGATTAAAATTTAACTTTTGTTCCGATCTACACAGTATGAACTTATGGTATCATGAAGCCTTGCAGTTGTATGCTTGGGTTGGGATTTAATTTTATTTATTATAGGATCCCAAGCAGATGGTAGCACCCAGCCATCTTCTCTATTGAAATTAGGGTGTTTTTTGATTTCAATAGCCTCGCGAATCATCCTTGGAAGGAATCGGTGTTCTTTAGCGAGGATTTGTGGTCTATCAAATCTGATGTAGTGACGTGGGCGATCCTGTACATGGAAGTCTGCAGTCTGTGAACATGTACAGGATCGCCCACGTCACTACATCAGATTTGATAGACCACAAATCCTCGCTAAAGAACACCGATTCCTTCCAAGGATGATTCGCGAGGCTATTGAAATCAAAAAACACCCTAATTTCAATAGAGAAGATGGCTGGGTGCTACCATCTGCTTGGGATCCTATAATAAATAAAATTAAATCCCAACCCAAGCATACAACTGCAAGGCTTCATGATACCATAAGTTCATACTGTGTAGATCGGAACAAAAGTTAAATTTTAATCTATGGTAACCGCGGTTAACTATGACATCTGGACGTTGAACATCTCAGTCCTTCCCGTGACCATGGGTGCTGTAAAGCTCTCGAAACGTCGGGTATTAAAAAGTTAAATATACGCGATAAATTCCGTAAAAACGAGTATTATTTCAAGTACAATAAAGTATGATCTTAAATTATATCTAATGGCCCATTTACATTCTACCACTTTATATGGTGTGCAAATATTTTATAGGTATACATGAAAAAAAAATTAAACACAAATGGGAATTCAATTTCGTACGTTTATGATAAATTGATGTCCATATCAAACCATTTAAGTAATAGGTTTTAAAATTTCACATTGTGTAATGATTGTTCTTAATTGTTAATGTCCATACTTTCAGCTTATTCATAATTAATTAATTATTAAATATATATCAATATTACTGATTTCAGATTTATTTTTCACGAAAGACATAAATTAATTTAGGTCGTAAAAACATTTTTCTTTTAACCATTGTATCAACTTTTTTTTAAATATGGTTAAAGGTAACTCTTTAAAGTCGTTGGGTATTTTGTTGTACAACTTTATAGCATTTAGGTAAGAGTTCCTTTCATACAATTTGAGCCTGAACTGAGGTAAATATAGTTTATGTTTATTTCTAGGAGCTACATTTCGTTCAGTTACATGTATATGCCTTTCAAATTGTTCAGGATGTTGTTTTATAAATATGTAAATTTCTTTAATGTACAAGCATGTTAATGTCAAGATATTGTACTTTTTAAAACAAAACCTTACAGTTATCCGTAAACCTTACTTCATAGATTGCACGCACACATTTTTTTGTACTCTAAGTACTTTTATTATATCTACTGATTTGCCCCACAATAAAAGACCGTAAACATATCCGTGATAAGCCCTTAGAGCAGCATTAGTTGATACCGTGACTCGTAATCTGTTTATTGCATAGACAAATCTAGCAAGTTTGTCACGTAATTGACATGTGTTTTCCAGTCGCAATTGTGATCCAAAATTATACCCAGAACAGAAATTGGATCATTTTAGTTTTTTCCATATTAATCTGCAAATTATTACAATAAAGCAAAATCCAAAAATAATTGAGGATTTCCTATGTTTGGATGAGTATTTTTTATTGGATAATAGATGGATGGATGGATGAATTTTTATATTATTTAAATCAAGTAATTATATTTGGTAAAACAAAAATAGCAAACATGTCGTAATCAGGAAGTTACTTAAAGCCTTTAAACGTCACAGGCCTCCTCTTATTCTTAAGTGTAAATATATATGCATATAAATCAATTTATTTCCGATGCAACCACTGAGAAAAGCACTTTTCTCGCTCGTCTTTACGGTCGAATGGTCTCTTCAACGTTATTTTAAAACGCATTCACTAGACTTTATTTTAAAAATAGATAAATATGTTTTCATCGGAACAAGTGCTGAGGCGACGTTATTTGCTCATTGAGTAATCATTATTGTAAGAATATTGACAATTACATTTCAAATTCAGACTAGTATTGTCAGCGTATAGTGTCACATCACCAGCTAATCCTAGTTAATGGATATTGTTTATGAAGATGATAAATAGAAGGGGCCCAAGAATAGAGTACTGTGGTACCTCGTAAGTGATAAGTTGAGGTGTACTGCGAGTATTAAGTATTTTAACAATCTGGTATCTTTCAAAAAGAAAAAATTGAAGCATATTGAGAGCAGTTCCTTTTATACCGTTATAAAATAATTTGTTTTGAAGTAATTTATGGGTTACTGTATCAAAAGCTTTTTTCAAATCGATAAATACTCCAAGAGCTATTTGCTTTTTATCTATATTGCTTTTAAGGTTGGTGACTAAGTCTATTCAGGCTGAAAGAATGTTTTGTTTGGAGCGAAACCCGTATTGTTTAGTATTCATGAAGTCAAACTTTTTCAAATAATTTTGAGAGTACTGGAAGTATTGAGATAGGGCGATAATTTCCTGGATCGGTTCTATTACCTGACCTAAATATTGGGCTAACTTTCGCCAATTTCAAGGAATCAGGAAAGTAACCCCTTTCTAAGTGGTTACTTTCCTGATTCCTTGAAATTGGCGAAAGTCAATTATTTATAGTGTTCGTTAATTTTTCTAAGAGGTTTTATAGATTTTAGGGCTTTACATGTCAAACCATCGTGACCAGTACTTGTATTCCAGTTAAAACTCTCTATGATTTTGTTGACTTTGTATCTTCTTCTTTCTTTTATCTTCTGTTTATAAAAAATTGACACACTTATCGTGATACTTATGTGAAATTTTATTTGCAAGAGTGGAGCCTAGCTGAGAGAAGAAAGTATTAAAGTAATTATAGATATCAGTTAATTCAGTGATAGGACCTGAATCTTTTTCGAGTTTCGACGGAGCGCTGCTAAGTTTCAGTTTATTGGAACATGAGTTAATTCCACATTTTGAGAGTTTTTTGTCACAATTTTAAGTATTTGTGGTAATATTCACTTTTTGCAGTTAAGAACTTTCTCTTTTCATTGTTTTTCACTAATAGATGATGTTTTTTGTCAGATTTATTTGGTAATTTCTTCAAGTAAGAATTTCAAAATTGGTTCCTTTTATCAATGGCTGCTAAAATATCATCACTATTTATCCAGTATGATCGTGGTGGGTTTTTAATTTTCGTTTTCTTGCTCCGTTTGAGAGCTCTCTAGGTAAATGTGTTTGTGGTTGGACGTGGTTGACTCAATAATAGCAAGATGATAATTATGGTTGTGGCCGTGGAAGGAAAAGGGAGATCTCCCGCCGGCCAAGGTGTTCTGCCCGGGGAGCGGCCAACACTCCGTGTGATATGTCGGAGATGTTGTATATATTATACTGTTTATGGTTCGAAATTTTGATAACGTGATTTAGGTTTCGGTGTGTTTCGCTTGCGGCGCGACGATAGCTCTGCCACATGGTGTTGCAGGTTTGAACTAACATGGTCTAGAATTTTTATAGAATCTAATGTTTCACGTGTGCCGTATTTATTGTTTATTTTGTAAAGTCGACTCTACCCACTTTCTTGTAGCATTCGTTTGTATATGACAGTTATTTGGTTATTGTTTAATAAGTTGAAATTTTAGTCTCCAAACACAACTGCTCGTTTCTGTTTCAGTAATTGCTGCGAATAAGTTCCTAGAATGTCAGTGTTGTTCGTTCTTTCGGGTTTATACCCGAAACAGTTCAATTCAATAAAAAAGCTTCCTGACCGCTAAATGTTCATGAAGGATTTTGTGCACTTGTCTCATACCGATGCCCAAGCTTGTTCAAATCTGCTGATAACTCACTATTTTGTGAGTCTCTATCATATCTCACAGTCCTCGCCGTAGAAAGCCGTCCCTTACGCAGATCATCGGTGAGATTTGTGCGGTCACGTCTAAACTAGTTAAACCAGTTGTAAACGGTGGCACGATTAAAACTACTTTTACGGATTTTATCGCGTTTATTTTTACTTTTTATTTTTAATTCCCGACGTTTCGGGCGCTTTCCAGCACCCATGGTCACGGGGGACTGAGATGACTGACGTCCCGATGTCATTGTTAAACCCGGAGTACCTTCAGCTTTTTTAATTATTGTTTATGGTTAAAAAAGCTGAAGGTACTCCGGGTTTAACAATGACATCGGGACGTCAGTCATCTCAGTCCCCCGTGACCATGGGTGCTGGAAAGCGCCCGAAACGTCGGGAATTAAAAATAAAAAGTAAAAATAAACGCGATAAAATCCGTAAAAGTAGTTTTAATCATGTGTAGTGTTCGCGTAAATATAAGAAATCATAACGGTGGCACGAGATAGGGCTTCTTCATGAAAGGCCAATTGAAGTCTATAATAACTTTCTTGTTAACTTAGATGACATCGAAAATCATTAAAATCATTGTACGAAAATTTTCTCGCGTTAAATTCAAGCTGACGTGATATAGATAATTTTCAATTTGCTG
The DNA here is from genome assembly GCA_036936625.1 of Parnassius smintheus behrii. NCBI lineage: Eukaryota > Metazoa > Arthropoda > Insecta > Lepidoptera > Papilionidae > Parnassius > Parnassius smintheus. The sequence goes on from JAUPFT010000015.1 coordinate 39,463,169, forward strand.
CCAAATAACAAATTATGAAATGATATGAAATTAAATGTTTATTTGCGTTTGGTTTAAGTACACTGAAGATGGTCATATTAATTAAACATCTGCTTAATCAGCCATTATTAATGGCATGCAAATCTTATAACTATAAAATAACGAAATATTAATATTTATGACTAAAATGTCTAAAATAATAAATTGTCAACAATTAAACAATAAATAGGTAAAAATTACTTACTAAATATTTTACAATTGGTCCAGTAAATTTATCAGTCTAGTTACTATTACGTATCGTAGTTTAAATATGCCTCTACAGTGTAAAAAAAGCCTTTTCACTGAGCCAGTTATATAATTCTCTTTTAAATTTAATAAAATGTTGGTCTTGAATTACTTGTGGTATCTTATTATATACTTTCAAACAAAACCAAAAGCAATTTCTTTGGAATCTCGCACTCTTGGTAATTATAGTGGAAACCAACCTATTCCTATTTCTAGTGCCTCTGTTATTACAATGTGTAGTGTAAAGAACCAAAGAGCTGTTTAACTGGTAATAAGGCGTTTCATCTCTACTCCTCAGAGGTAATAACGCATCGGCAAATAAATTATCAATCGAAGGTATAAGCTTTTGCTTTAGTGGAATTGTTTTCCCGTTTGTCACCCTTAAAAACCTCCATAAAAGTAAGTGACGGTTAATCGGAGAATGTTACTTGCGTACCATGAAATTGCTAACTGGATACGTTAGCAGCTGACCTAATCTTCAGATTAATACAAAACTGACCCCATGCTGGTAATCATAATCACAATAGAATTTAACTACATGGCTGAATTGTAAATTAAATATTTATCTCGTAATGCATTTTATTGCCCTTTTAATTTTCTTTTAAACACATTACCACCACAATAGGATTTCTTCCAAAGAACGCAGTTTACATTGAACAAGGTCAAGCCTGGAATAATTTGTAGGCCATACAAGTATATGTTCATTACGGGATTCGGAACCGCAGCCCTTAAAGCAGCACCTAAATCCAAACCTACTGGACCACCTTAAATAAAAAGAGGGTTGCAATGGATTGCCTTTTTCCATCATCTCATAGTCAACCCTGTTCTTGGTAAAAAATAACACAGGCGCAAAACTATTGTATAAAATGGTACAGTGTGTAAAAATAAAACCCTACTTAATTTATGGCCGTCTTAATACTAGGTAATATACACATAATTTTATAAACAAACTTCTTCGTTTTTAAAATACATAACTTTTACTAATGCTATTTATTAATTCGCAGCGAAAATTATCACAATAAATTAAAGTTACTTAGTTATCGGTATTTTAAACTAAGTCTACTTATTTGTCATATAATTTGACGAATGTTTTGAATTAATAACTGATAGTAAATAGTATTCGTTATCTTTTCATAAGTGTTTGTAGCACTGATAGCCATTTCTCGGAAACGCTAGAAGCTGATAGGAATTTTTTTTTTATTTATTTATTTGTCACACCAACAAGATATACACTACAAGCTTTCTAAGAGTAGACAATAAATAATTTAATGCTCAGTGATACCTCTTTTATAGGTGTAAACTACATGAATATTGAGCGTCATACTCACATTGCTTTTTGCTTTATAAATAATTATCTTAATGGGAACATTACAATAAAAACAGTACACATCAGATTTACAAATACACAGTTCTTAAACATTACGTTTTGCTTACGAAAATATAAAACAATACCAAAATTTTAACGTCAAAGAATTAAAATGTTATTATATAAGAAAAAAATGTTTATGAATAAATAATAGAATGAAAACAATGTCAATGATAATTTCAATTTGAATTACTAATTTAAAAAAATTAAAATACAGTTATTAAAATACAATTATTAAGATTAAAATTATTTATTTAAATAAAATTATTTACTGTATAAGTAATAAAAAAAGAACGAAAGATGAAACGTTAAAAAGTAACACAATACATATTTTAAAAATCGTTTATCAGTTGAGAGACTACCCTTTTAAAGCGACGTAAGGGGTCTGAGAAAATATACAAAGTTTGTGTCTTTCGACGTTTTTTCGGAGTACATGGACCATCTTTGAATATAATTTGTTCACTCCCGGTATTACCAATATCTTTGTTATGTATCTCGTTGTAACTCCTTATTAATCTGTTTAGAAGAGCATAATAGCCTAGATGCGACCGTGCTAACTTTGTGACGAATGGAGCGTATTTCTTGTACCTGGGCGATCTTCTGGGAATAGCAAAATTAATATGATATATAACGTCTGGAGGGTCGATGTAACCATTTATCATTTTGTAGAGGAACAGGATGTCCGACATCGCTCTGCGCTCAACGAGAGGTTTCATATAAAAGTATTTCAAACGATCATTATAGCTAGTCAAGATTTTTGCTAAATTACAACTGTAAGTCAAGTGCCAGAGTAATCTTTTTGGTACACCTTCTATATGCTTTTTGTATACTTCGTAGTGCGGGTTCCACACCACGCTGCAGTATTCTAAGCTACTACGCACAAGTGACATATAGATTGCGATTTTTGTGCTCGGATTTTTAAACTCCCTACAGGTACGTAAGACAAACCCCAAGGTTTTGAAGGTTTTTTTAGTAATGCTATCTATATGTAAATTAAATCGCAATTTGGTATCGAGAATCACTCCCAAATCTCTAATATGATCAACCTCTTTTAATGGTAGATTGGTCGTGGTAGAACAGGCTTTCATTAAACCGTGCTGTTCCGGTGCAGTCAAGTGTCTTAGATGCCAAGACATTATAGGGCAAAGTAGTTTTTCAGAGACTTTAGCAAACACCGTAAAAATTGATATTGGCCTATAGTTTTTCACTAAGTTTATATCACCTCCTTTGTGTATCGGTATAACAAGAGAAGTTTTCCAAGCGCTGGGAAAGGTTCCAGAACAAAGAAATTTATTAATTATCAAGGACAGAGGTAAAGCTAGAGCACCAGCACATCTTACAGCAAAGATAGATGGTATTCCATCTGAGCCAGCGCATTTATTGGAGTCAAGTCTCTTTAAGACTCTAAATACTTGGTTTTTAGTCACTGAAATACTAGTAATAAAGTTAAAGGTGGGGGATTTATCTGCATAGTACTCGTCTGGAATGGATAGTTTATCAATATTGTAGACTGAAAAGAACTGTGAAGCAAAGAGTTCGCAGATATCGGGGCCAGTAGTGGCAAGAGTAGTTCCAGAAGACATTTGGGTGGGGTAGGTACTACTCGTATTACTACATCTTTTGTGTTTAATGAAACTCCATAGTAGTTTAGGATTTGATTTCAAAGATGTCTCTAGTCGTAGCAAATAAATTTTATAATTCGTAAATAAATTTAATAGATGTACGAAATTACTTAGCCAGTAATTTCGTACATCTATCTCTAAGTAGTTCAAAGGTCAATAAATCCCGAGGGTTGTTAAACTTACGGTGTTTAGATCTGTATTTATATTTTCCTTGATCACCTTAATTAACGTATCTGAAAACTATATGGGGTATTTCTTCGTTTTTAACTATGATGGGTTGAAGTACTTTATAGAAATGTGCTACCATGTCATCTACGTTTTCATAACACGGCAATTTGTCTTCCCATGATATTCTATTCAATTCATTTAAAATTTTAATAAAATCTGCTTTATAAAACGTACATTTGGGTTGGTTAGGAGATAATTGTCACATTTAAGTCCTACACACGTGATGCAACGGGTCAATCACCGATAATGGGTAGGTACTTACGTAGAGGCGGGTGATATCCAATGTGCTCATTATCAGATCCAAAAGTTTGTCTTTATTGTTAAAACACGAATTGTGCTGAACTAGATTATTAAGAGAATTGAAATCAACGAGCATCTTATTAAGTACACTATTGGATGTTGCAGGTTTGATTGTGTGACTAACAGTCTTAGTCCAACATAAGCTACTCAAATTGAAGTCACCAAGTATAATAGTGTTTCCACTGTGGTTTTCTAATATGCGATTGGCATTACGAATAAAATGTTCAAGAATATGCATTTTTACTGGAGGAGGGATATATACGCCACAGATACATAGGTGTCTGTCTTTATTAAAGCTATCATATATTTCCACTTTAACCCATAAATCTTCACAATCTGACTCCTGCGCACACAAACGGCACGATTTAAAGCGTTTAGAGACAGCAATGAGAACACTACCTCCCATTTTTTCACCATGGAACCCGCTGTTTTCGCGGTCGCGTCAGTAGACCATGTAACGGTCATCAAATAATTCATTATCAAAAATTGTGCCATTCAACCATGTCTCTGTGAAAACAATAATGTCAAAATTACAACTACATTATTAAACAGTTCAATAGTTTTTGATCTCAGACCCCTAACATTTTGGTAGTAACAAGTAAAAGTGCCTTTTAGTACAAATATAGCAGATATAGTGTAATCATGACAAACGATTCAAAAGGTCGAGCTTCTTTACATGGACGTAGTTTGATTCTTCATTTTTGCGCATGTATATCCTACCATCACGCATCCATACAAATTTGTATTTCAGTTCGCGAGCTTTGGTTCCCGCAGCAGCGTGCAAGCTCTTATTTTCTGGGGAGAGATGCTCCATGACGTAGATAGCAGTCTCCTTATCTCCTCCGATGCCTAAGTGGCTCAAATTGAGTTTGTCGTCCCGATTGGTCTTGTTGAAACTTGCGGTCGCAGCGAGAAAATCGTCGCGCAGGCGCGGACTGCCGAATTTCACTAAGATGGATCGAGGGCATGGACTTGAGCTATTCATTTTGGCTAGTCGAGAGCAGTAATGAATGTGTGACTCAGTGATGGGGTATTTTATAACTTTGCCCAGTTGCATTACAGTGTTGATAAGATTCTCCTGCCTGTTTTCAGGTACACACTGGATTTCAATATTTGAGCAGCGTGCGTGATTGTTGGTCTATTTGGGCTATTCGTGACGATAGGGATAGATTATTTGCCCGCAAAGATTCAGTCTCAGATCTTAGTTTCTCAATCATGCTAACGTGTGCGGCATTGCTAGCCTTGATTTTTTTAAGTTACTCGTTAAAATGAGCCATAGATGCTTCGAGGGAGGACACTGCGTTTTGGACCTCTAAAAGATGTGGGTGAATCTGGTTGTTGAATAACTGTTGCAACTCTTCGCGAATGATGTCTCGAATGCTACTAGCCGACAGACAAGAACAGTTTGTAGCGGTGGTGCGTGCCTTGCCGCGCTTTGTAACGTAATCAGGTTCGGCGACGGGGGTGGGTTAATACGAACTGGAGTATTTGTGTTGTCGCCTTTACGTTCCTTGCAGCGGCACTGTACGCAAATCCAGTTTGATTTGTCTTCCTGCGACAACTTTTTGTAATCCTTCGAACTAATGTTCATGCACAAGAGATGATAATTTGCAGCACAGCGTGAACAGAGCAGGGCAGGGACACCCTTTGAGTTGCTCAAACAAGCCGCACATTCTTTGACGGATTCCATATTTGAAAATAATCCTAATAAATTGTGTTTCGATAATCTTATTGCCTTTCTTGGTCAAATTAAATTCAAAACATCTAAAATAAATTTATTGAGAACAAGACAATTTTTTGTCGATATGCTGGGGCTGGGTCGTCGTAGGCGCGCGACGCAGTACCAGAGACAGCTATACCACGGCAGTCGACGCCTGAGATGGCTAAATATCTTAACTGATTGTTACAGTGTGTTTACGCACAATGCGAGCATAGCACTTGCATGACCATATAAGGTAATGTTTCGTCCAAGCGCAGCGAAGTATGAGTCACCACAGAGAATACGCACGGCACCGATAACTTTATCACTACAAAACACTATTAAATCTTTGAATATTTACTCACTGGCGACTATATTAGATAATTTGATTAATGCAAATTAACAATTATACTTTAAAGGATACAAAGATAGGAGTTTGACGCAAAAAAATAAGCTCTTTATAAGGAGCAAGTACCAAAAATATACGGAGCTCTGTTAAAGTACGTGCGCTCGGTCCGAGAGCAAAGAACGGATGTCGATACGAAACCTGTATACCTGGAGAATTCAAACAAACATTATTTCTGGAATGTGTGTTACGTCAACCTTCCCAGTCTCTCGATGGATTATTTTTGCTCAATTACCGTTATTTAAATATGCTGTGCCCGCCACTTCGGTTCTAGGTAAATACAATTCACCCTCCTTTAGAAAGTTTGAGGCATTATACTGAAATGTGATTATAATCTAAATAAAATATCCTAAAGATATCAACCAGTAGCAAGCTCAAAGTTCATAATTTTCTCACATATATTATAGTTTTATTATTGTTATTTGTACATAGTCAAAATAAATCATCAAATTGTGTGGCATACGTTAAATCTAAACGATATCATTAAAACTATATTACACTGGGTAGTAGAACTCCAATTCTACCTAGGAGTTCGTCTGGGTTAGTATTTGGTACCTATTTCTGTCATCAAACAGCAGAGCTTGCACTACTGTGTTCCGGTCTGAAGGGGATAGAGAGCCAGAACAATTACAGGCTGTGATGCATTCCATCTTATTCCTCAGTGGTGACAACGCATCTTGTAACCTTCTTTGTTTGAAGTTGTTTGCAGGTGTCCATGGATTTCAGAAGTCACTAGGTAGACTGTAAGTTCATTTGTCACTTTTGTTTTATAAAAAAAAATCTATTGTTATTGCTTCAAAAATCCGTCCGCTAAGAACGGATCGCTTTAATGAGCCAGTGATCGCATTAATATTTTTATGAATGTTGCAGAGATGTTTGCCTATTTTCCCTGTTGATATGCTTTTCTGCTTATTTAGTTTTTAGCTTTGCCTAATGGGTAGGGGGGTATTTGCCACAGTTGCCACGCTAGGCAAGCGGGTTGGTTACCGCAATTTTACACCACAATTTGACTTAAGTTGCCTGAGTGTATGCGTGGACATAGGTTAACTCTCCATTCTTTGACTCTTATAGTCCAATGGCACGGTAATCCAATACGATCGGAGAGAGATGAGGCGCAGTACCAACGGCTGTAGGTGCTTTGCAAGGCTCAGGGGCTCTTAACGATCATGACGAATCACATTGTGTCATCAATATTGCCCTCGAGGGGTTACAGCATTGATATTCATTACTAATTTAAACGTGAATTGGTTTCATCGTTTAATTACCATCTGCATGATTAATAAATTTAGCCGGGCAGTTACTTTCTTAATAATTATTTAATTAAATTTAATATTATTGCCATAGTTGCCGCCCTTTGTAGGTATAATATATAACCGTTTCTTCAAAAAATTTTATCACATTGCCTACTTATATTGGGTATATTGCCCAGCCATTGTGAATAATGCCCTATTAATCACTTGAGCCATAACTATGCAATAGATATAAATAAAACTTGTCTGTGAGCACGTACAGGAACGACTCGTCATTACATCATTTAATAGACCACAAATCCTCGCTATAGGACACCGATTCTTTCTAAGAATGATTCACTAGGCTATTGAAATCAAAAATTATCCAAATTTTAATAGAGAAGATAGTTGAGTGTTACCATATGCATAAGATATTATAATTGATAAAATTAAATCCCTTCCCAAGCATAAAACAGCAAGACTTCAAATCCAAATTTTAAAATTTTAATCTGGAGGTCAATTGTAACATTGGGACGTCGAACATCTCGGTGCTCCCAAGTGGTAACCATGGGTGCTTTAAAGTGCTTAAAAATCGCTAATATAAAATATATAAAATAACGACCTACCTACTTACAATTTTAATGATTACAAACATGTCGGTAGAGAGAATAAGTCGCACGGGGAAGTGAGGGCGAAATTAGAATTTGAGCAGAGGTAGTATAGGCCCTTTTCTATTTATTATTATTAAGACAATCTTAATCAAATATAAAACATAAAATTAATTCGCAAAATAAATCACATTAAAGTAAAATTTACAAATTAAAATTAAATTTAAATAATTGCACAACAAATAAAAAATTTAAAAGGAAACAAAAATAACCAAATTAATAAAACAAAAAAGTCAAAATAGTAAAACAGAACATAAAAATAGCAACACATCATTAAAATAGTAAATAAAGTCAATGTCAAGGTTATAAATTATACAATATCAGTTACAATATTTCGTAATCTATTAATAAGTTTACTTATTGCATCAGCAAATAAGTCAAGATCATCGTACTGAGCAAGTATGTCACCAATCATTCGTAGAGCGCGGACTGAAGGCGCATGCTCGCCGCGCGTGATGCACGTGACAGGGCGCATTAGTAAACGAGGCCCGGCTAGCTGCTGCTATCTGTGGACTATCGATCTTGTGGTAAATTATAGAGTTAAGATAATGTGTCAGTATTGGCATAACCCTCCTTAATTTAAGATTTTCCATATAAAATGCAAAGGAGAAAGCCGATGTGCTAGGCTCCTTCTTTGTCCAACTCGACTCTCGATGACGGAGGGAGTACGCCGCCGAGCATCCCGTGGTGTGAGTACTCCATGCTGGAAGTGAAAAGCACCCTCCTCCCTGGACATCCACAAGTCGAGTGGGCCTGACGGAATCCCCCCAATTGTGCTGAAGACGTATGCTCCAGAGTTGGCACCGGTTTGAACGCGTCTTTTCCGGTGCTTCCCTAGGCTTAGTTTCAAAATCATGGAAGACGGCTTTCGTCCACGCGATCTCTAAAAAAGGTGACCGCTAAGACCCGTCCAACTACAGGCCGATCACCATCACGTCCTTGTTCTCCAAAACAATGGAGTCCATTGTAAACTGCCAGCTCATAAGTTACCTTGAGGATCACCAGCTGATTAGTGATCGCCAATACGGTTTACGCTGTGGTCGATCAGCTGGTGATCTTCTGGTCTACCTATTTCATAGATGGGCGGAGGCAGTAGAGTCCAAGTGGGAGGCTTAGGCCGTTAGTTTGGACATTGCGAAGGCCATAGTTTGGGTTCGTTACAAAGCACTTCTTTAGAATATACCTTCCTATGGGCTTCCCGAGAAATTGTGCGACACCAGCCTTCTTGCAGATCGGAGCGTCTAGGTCGTTGTAAACGGTACAAGCTCAAGCAACGCTGGTGTTTCACAAGGCTGCGTGCTATCGCCAACGCCGTTTGTTCTGCATATCAATGATATGTTGCAAACCCGTTATATTCATTGCTATGTAGATGACAGCACTGGCCTATTATGTTATGTTATGATGCTCTGTACACCGTCCGTGCTAATATTTCTCGGGAAAACGTCTCCGAGTACCGGGACAAACTTGTGTCTGAAGTCGAGTCTTTGCTGAACAGAGTCTCGGATTGGGTATGACTCTGACTGGACACTCCCCTTGTTGCCTCAGCCAGTATTGGAATCCTTAGCGGCGACATAACGAGTAACGTGCAGTGGTCACTTGGAAGCGAAGGCCAAATCGGCCTCTAAAAAGCTTGGCGTGCTCAGCAGAGCGGAACGGTATTTCATGCTGGCACACCGCCTGCAACTTTACAAGGTGCAGGTTCGGCCACACATGGAATACTGTCCCCATTTCTGGGTTGGAGCTCTCCAGTAACAGCTCCTTCCACTTGACCGCATCTAACGCAGAGCGGCTCGAATCGTCGACGACCAAGTGCTTTCCGATCGGCTCGATTCACTGGCACTGCGAAGAGATGTTGCATCTCTTTGCATTTTCTTTTGCATATACCAAGGGGAATGCTCTGAGGAATTGTTCAGATTAATCCCAGCCGCCATATTTCGTGAACGCACTACGCGGCAAACGTCCCGATACCACCCACGCGACTTGGATGCTACACCAGCAATTCCCCTGGTGTTGCGGTTGATCATGGGCGGCGGTAGTCACTTAACGTCAGGTGAGTCGCATGCATGTCGTTTGCCTCATCTTCTATAAAAAATACTTCACTGTCAAATTGTGTTCCAATCTTATGACAAAACCTTACATTCTATGTGCGTTTCTACATATAATTGTTATGTGTGGATGAAAGTTTAATTTGTAATCTAATAACAGCCCTAGGTCTCGAATTATTTGCTCTTTCCAGAGGAGCATCAAGTTAGCTATATAAATTTACAATTGGTCCAGGTTTTTCAGTGAAAGTAATTATGTTGCATTTTTTATTATTTAAAGCCAATAGATTTTCTCGGCTCCAATTCAATACCGCATCAATGTCTCTTAGCAGATTTATGGCATCTGATTCAGATTCAATACCTAGAGTGGGTTTTAAATCATTAGCAAAGAGTAGACATTCAGAAAAACAAACATTGTTTGGCAGATCATTTCTAAAGAGCAGGAAGAGGGTTTGGCCCAAGGTACTGCCCTGAATAACTTCTGATCTCATGAAGTAATCACTGAATTTATACCCGTCCATACGCACGTACTGACTTCGATTATAGGCGCTATAGTGAATTTATTTTCAAAAATATTCACAATCGATTGATACAGCTGCTAAAGATCTGCTATCTTATGGAACTGAATACACCAAATTAGCTTACCAACGAGTACTTATTCACACTTTTAACGATATTTCCCACGAAAACTCAGAAATTCCGGAAACAAGTCTTGCGTCAGTGTCTTGTTGACAGCTTAAATCATTTAACCAGTTTTGTACACACAAAAAAACAGATGTAACCTAATTAGATTCACACATTTTGAAATTCATTTATGGTCAAAGTTCAGCAATAGACATTTGATATAACGTGTTGCTACAGCTTAATGCGTGCCCCACTTGCCTTCCTGAAACTCTCTTAGAAAAAAAAGGCACAGGTATCCTTTTTTTTCTAAGAGAGTTTCAGGCAAGGAAATATCCACGACTCTGCCCAAAACTTGTTGGCGAACTTAATATTTCAGAAAAAATAATTGTATATTTCTCAGATACGAAGGTTTTCTCATAATGTTTCCCTTCACTTTCGAGCACGCGGTAAATCAGCATTAATAATTGCAATTAAAGATTTTATTACTGCCACTGGAGAAGAAACCCGGATTGCTCGCATACTGTAAAATTTACAGAGAGCGCTTAGCCCCTAAATAATACCATTAAAAAGAGGTAATACATTTTAACCACTGTAACAATTTATGTGTATTTTTTTACCTCTACATGTTTAAGAATTTTCTTATAATTTAGAAAATTTCTTTCTAAAATGTATACGCTTTTGTCTAATGTTCTCAAGAGCATCTCACTAACCTATCTTCCTAGCGGGTTAGCGCTGCTGACACAGAAATTAAGCATTTCGGCAACAGATTTAAAGCCAATACTCTTGTAGAGATATAACGTATCAAATGCAATTCGAGCGGCAAATATATTATACTTTTAATTATTATATACGCAACACACAATTTATTTAATTTATCTATTTAATTAACTTTATTGGCTGTCGTAAGAGATGTAATAAAACTAAAAACACCACAGTTGCCAACCTGCTTAGCATGGTAACCAGGTATATAATCAAAGATGGTAACTTTAGCGAAAAGAGAAATTTTACGTCTTATTATCACTACTAAAAACCCGCTTCGCTGTGTTGACAGACTGAGTAAATTTAAACATTTTAGACTTTTGATTAATTCAAGATCATAATTTTAAAAAAATCGTTTCAATTTTAATACAAATTTATTTGTAAATAGTGTGCAATTTGGCATTTTCTAAATAATTTGCATGCGAAATTCGGAAACGATTGTAACGTCAAAACACATCTCGTGTTGACAGTTATACGTGTGAATTGACATGTTAGTGACATTTAAGTGGCTACACAGGCTCCGCCCACTCCATCGTTCTATTAAGTATGTATATATTCTACGCAATATGTATGTATTCTATGCAATCTATGATTTAAAACCTAAAGAGTAGTTCAGATAAAAAATTAAGAAAATGAATGTATGAATGTTTTTAAACACAAAAATAAAAGTAGGTTTACAAAAATAAGTGATATTCTGTAAATACTAGTAACACATACAAGCTACCAGTTACTCGACTCCACCGAGTCAGTTATTCATTCTTGAGGCGATGTATACGCTTTAACTATATAATCCTCAAAAATATACAAAACTTGACCTGCTTAAAGTTCAAATTTCTTATTAAACTAAGTTTGTATAAATAAAACAATACAAAGGGTTATTATAACATTAAGGAATTTATGGATGATAATAACCCGTGGAAATGAGGTGATCGCTACCAAGTTATTTCTAATTCGCTTTGTTACTTAGGCAACGTAAATGAGATTGTACGCTGTTTTTTTTATAGTCCCGCTGGGTTTTTTGCTAATTCTTCCCAGGACAGAAGTTTTTTTCCGAACCAGTAGGAATTAAACAAAAAAGTAACTTTAAATAAGTATTATTTATTTAAATAATCTTTATTTTATGAAAAAAGTTACTGATTATTTTTCTGTGACAAGTAAAGGTATGGGGAATAATATTTCTCAGTGTTACTAGTAACAGCCATTCGCAAGTTCAAACACTGCAACACATCTTTTATATGTTTCCCTTTGTCGCCTCTTATGACTGGGGGTATTATTTTTTTATCTTACAATTAAGACCTGTTTCGAAAAAAACATTTCAAAATGTGATTCACCAAGAAAACTCAAAGTGTTGCGATTCTGAAATACATTGGAATGGACAGATGAATTAAAAAAAATTAGGGTAACTTGTAATAAAACATTAAAAAGGAATTTCAGCCATTTACGTAATTCGGAATAATATTTAACCTATTTCATTAATTTTGTTTTAAATAGAAATGATAGTAACATAAATTCATTTTATTTATATCAAATAATTTATTAAGTATAAACTGGTTTATAATTTTTCAATTATAATTGATTATAATTACGTTAATTAAACGTAGAAAGTTGTTTGGATGGGATGTCACGTAAGGACTTTTAGCTTTAGCTTTAGGACTTAGAGTTTTAGCCTACAAACGCTGCTTGATTTACTCTCGTATAGTTGGGGGATTTGTAATCGTATTAACTTTTATACGCATTTATACGCATTAGAGCTATGTTGCAACTTTGTTATGGTTGTAGTACGATTGGGTCGGCTCGACCAAAATGAATAATTTTCACAATATTATGATGACTTAGTGCCACCAAAAGAAAATAACAATATTTGAACCCGATGGAGAAAAGGAAGAGCAATGTCTACCGGGCCAGTTAATAATTAATATTTAACTAACACGATAAATTCCTTTTCAAAAATAATTTTACGTTATTACCCTGAAAGTCAACCGGTTGCAATTAAGTTATTTATTGGTGGAAGCTTCAAAGAAGTAAAGAGCATCATTTGATATTTTGCTTTACTATCTGTGTGCTCTATCTCAATTTTGTTATCTGGTTTGTGAATCACACATGTCATGACGTTATCACTCATTTTACTTATTGTCAGAAGTGGCATAGAGCATAGATTTCCTTCCGCTGATTCCATGCGTCCACGCATTCATATAACTCTATAACAAGCGAAATACTCAAGCTGCGACTCAAACATTTTTATACAAGTAAAATTATAATCTAGCACACAGCTCACTAAATTAAAAGCGTATGTTGTAGCTATTACACAACCCTACATTTTTTTTAATGAACACACAAGCACATTGTCACCTTCGTGGTCTATTTGCGAAAATGAATTAAATAATATTAATAGGTTTTCCGTTCTTTTTACGTAGCTAAACACACATAATAATACTTCAAAGGAAGCGATTTCAAGCTGCAATTATAATACAGCTGCTGCGTGGGCCTACCACTACAAATACATAAAGCATAAAACAAATGCGCTTACCCATCGCATCACTCATTGATCTGAGTCCTCAGGTGTGACAACACACCTGCATTTTTATTCTTGATCGACAATAGATGAAGATGTCTATGGGCCACTGCATCCACTTACCATCAGGTTGACTGTGTGCTCGCTTGTCACTCACATTCTATGAAAAACATTGACGAATACCAAATAGTTTTTTGGAAAACTTCCTAATTCCTCTTAAGGTAATATAATTCCGCTACAGGATGCAGGTGTGTACAAGCTAGATTGTGAATGTGGTCTCTATTACATAGGTCAAATAAAAAGATCTATAAAAACCCGCGTGAAGGAACATATAGCTGACGTGAAACACCGACGCTCCAGGAAGTCTGCAGTCTGCGAACATCTTCAAGATCGTCCCCACCATTACAACCGATTTGATAAATCACAAATCCTCGCAAAGGAACACCGAATCCTACCAAGGATGATACGCGAGGCTGTTGAAATTAAAAAAAAAAAACATCCAAATTTCAATAGAGAAGATGTATAGGTGCTGCCAGCTGCTTGGGATCCTATAATTAACAAAATTAAACCCAAACCCAAGCACACCACTGCAAGACTTCATGATACTATAAGCTCGTTTTGCGTAAATCGGACCAAAAATAAATATTAAAAACTGAAGGTAGCCGGAAAACTATGATATTGGGACGTCAAGCATCTCAGTCCCCTCCCCCAAACGTCGGGCTAGTAAAAATAAATTAAAGTAATTAAACGCGATAAAATCCGTAAATAATAGTTTTAATCAAGGTACTTATTGAATTAACTTCCTTAACATAAGGCCAAGATCCTTAGCAACTTCACAGTGAAGTTTACTGTGGAAATACTTATCAAGTTTAGCTTCGGAAGAAATTTAAAGGAAAAATTGAAGGAATCTTTAAGCGACAATTAATAATTTCGGTAAGGGTTGTTATTACTGTCCTAATTTCCTAAGTATATTCATTTTATAAAAAAATTGATTCGACACTTCGGCCAAATGGCCTAAGACAATTTAATCCTAAAAAATATTGGTCTTCAAGTTACTATTATCTAGAAGTGTGGCGGCAGCAATTACAAAGTAAAAAATCTATTATTTCATTTCATCTTGTAAGTCTTTAAAGAGGCTACTATGGATATAGCCAAAAGTATTAATAGGATTAGATCGACGGCAGAATAATCATCTAGTTTACGCCAGATGTAAAATACCCAGTTACCGGTGAAGCTGCAGCGCCACAGGTGCATAACGTATGTTGTCAATGATGATGATGATGATGATGAAAAAGAAAAACAAATTTAAAATATTTGTGTGGTTGCCCGGCGGCATAAATCATCAATCATCGATTTTAATTTATAATTTTGCTTGAAGTTAGTTTACAGGCTATAAAGTTTACATTTGTATGTATTCAAATAACCTTGCAGAGACCGAAACTTATATTAGTATTCCGATAACAACGAAATCATCGGAATATTTATTGAAGATGTCAAGTTCAAGTGCTTTAGATATATTAAGGGGGCAAAGTTCGTACGCTATTACTAAGACAACGCTCATGCGATTAGATTAGATCAAAGTGTATATTAAATCACTCACTTTAAAACGGAGATAGGATAAGTACATAGTGTCACGGACACGCGGAATAATCAATACATAGTTACCCAAACTAAAAAATAAACAACGCCTTTTTCCAGGGGTTGAAACTAGGACCAAAAATATAGTACATCTATACTTTAACAATAAGGTGACAAGGTAAATATTGAATATAAAAACACACACCCACGCATTTGATGCGTTCTTTCGATAAATTTTATATTTAATCAATACTTTTACTCTTTGTGTCGATTTAGCTTTCTCGTTCACTGTAGACCCTAAAAAAGTTTAAAGGGTTTTATGTTACACTATGTTCTGCTGCATTGACATTTATATATGAAGGGTCACGCTGCGGTTTATTTTGACAGTATGGCTGCAACACAAATAGTTCTGAACGAAGATAGGCCACATTGGATACCACAGTAAAATGGAATGAATCATAATTTATTAGCATTAGAATTAGCTTCTGCATTAGCTGTTAATACAATGTGTAGTGTAAGGAACCAAAGAGCCATTTAACTAGTAAAAAGGCATTCCATCTTTGTTCCTCAGAGATAGTAACGAATTATTGTTTTCTCGTTTGTCACCCTTAAAAACCTTCATAAAAGTAATTGACAGTTAATCGAACTATGTTGCTTGCGTACTATGAAATTGCCGACTAGATACATTAGCAAGTATACTTATCTTCAGATTAATACAAAACTGACCCCTTGCTAGTACTCATAATCGTAGAATTTAACTACATGGCTGAATTGTAAATTAAATATTTATTTCTTAAGGCGATAACCCGACCAAAAACCTTGCGATAGTGCGTTTTTCAGAGACATAAGTTACGAGAAATAAACTATATCTAAAAGCACATTATGAATGTTCAATATCCTGTTGTAACGGCCCAATATTATTATTAATAATTGAATTCAATATAAAGGGGCATCAAAAATAGTCTCAATATATATATATATATATATATATATATATATATATATATATATATATATATATATATATATATATATATATATATATATATATATATATATATATATATATATATATATATATATTTATATATATAACAATAAAATTACATTAATAAACATAAAGTTAATATAAATATATTTCAGACATTAGACCATAACATAGTATATTAAAGGCACAATATTATATTTCATAATAAATAAATTTATTTAAAAACTTAGAAAAATAATTAAAATAAGATAAACAATAGAAATACTAGTCCAAAATATTATAAAACAAAAGATAAATAACATTTATAAGATAATTAGAAAATTTGTTAAAAATGGTCTAAGTCTTGGAAGGAGTTCATGTATAAAAGAAATTTCCTAAGTTTTGGAAGGAGTTCATGTGTAAAAGAAATTTCCTAAGTTCTGGAAGGAGTTCACGTATAAAAGAAATTTTTTCTAAGTTATGGAAGGTGTTCATGTATAGATGTCTTTTATGGAGGAGCTGTCAGAGATACATACCTGCAGTTGTACATATATATGGGGTGGTCGGGAGCCCGACTGCCTGAACTACAGTAGCACAATGACTAGTCCTATATCAGGGACTTATGATATTAAACTCTATGATACAAAAGCAATACTATAGAAGGTCTCTATGATGAATATACACTACAATAGTAGGGTCGTGGGTTCGAGCCCTATATATGAATGACTTATGAAAGTAAGGTCTATGATACAAAAGCAATACTATAGAAAGTCTCTATGATTTTACAATACAATTTTAAATCGCATTTTACATCACAATTTTAGATTACAATAGTAAAATCGTGGGTTGAAGTCCTATATACCAATGACTTATGAAAGTAAGGTCTATGATACAAAAGCATTATTGTAGAAGGTCTCCTTGATGCGTAAGCATTGTATGGGGTGATCGGGTGACCGACTTCTCCTAGTACCGTAGCAAAATGACTGGTCCTTATTAGGGACTTGAAAAGGAATATTATGGTGGCGTGTATGCTGCTTCACAAGCAATTCGTCCCAGGTAAACTTGGACTCGCTAACCGATGTGTTCTAGACATATCATCTTAGTGCTGGTGGTAAGCGGGTTTGTTGTAGCAATACGGCTTTCCGTGGACATCGCGCACCCATACCGTTTGTGGGCGGCGTCGTAGCGCATAGCGATGCGTCGTCTATCTTTCGGATTGGGATGAGTGTGTTTGGTAGCACTTTTAAGTGTAACCAGCATACTGAACTCTTTGTATTAGTGCATTAGCGCTATGATACGTGGAGTTTTGTCCACTGGCGTCTTAGTAGCTTGCTACTATGATACGTTTGTGCAGTTTTATATAACAACAATCTTAGTGCCGGTGGTAAGCGGGTTTGTTGTAGCAATACGGCTTTCCCGTGGACATCGCACACCCATACCGTTTGTGGGCGACGTTGTAGCGCGTAGCGATGCGTCGTCTATCTTTCGGATTGGAATGAGTATGTTTGGTAGCACTTTTAAGTGTAACAAGCATACTAAACTTCACGTCTTAGTGCATTAGCGCTATGATACGTGGAGTTTTGTCTACTGGCGTCTTAGTAGCGTGCGACTATGACACGTTGGTGCAGTTTTATATAACAACAATCTTAGTGCCGGTGGTAAGCGGGTTTGTTGTAGCAATACGGCTTTCCCGTGGACATCGCACACCCATACTGGTTGTGGGTGGTGTCGTAGCGCATAGCGATGCGTCGTCTATCTTTCGGATTAGGATGCTGAGTGTGTTTGGTAGCACTTTTAAGTATAACAGGCATACTTAACTTCATGTCTTAGTGCATTAGCGCTATGATACGTGGAGTTTTGTTCATTGGGGTCTTAGTAGCGCGCTACTATGATACGTTGGTGATATTTTTTATATAACAACAATAAAAACTTTGTTACCATAGTCGATAGGGATCATGTGGGTGTGTTGTGAGGGGGCGCCACCCGTATGATAGTTGCATTGATGCTTACTGCTACTTGCGGTATTGCGTCTTGTGATGGATCTTCGGGTGTGCTGCGCCTGATTCGACGCATTCTTGTGGTTCTGGTCGATGGAGCTATACAATTAACATCTTAGTGCCGGTGGTAAGCGAGTTTGTTGTAGCAATACGGCTTTCCCGTGGACATCGCACACCCATACTGGTTGTGGGTGGCGTCGTAGCGCGTATCGATGCGTCGTCTATCTTTCGGATTGGGATGATGAGTGTGTTTGGTAGCACTTTTAAGTATAACAGGCATACTTAACTTCATGTCTTAGTGCATTAGCGCTATGATACGTGGAGTTTTGTTCATTGGGGTCTTAGAAGCGCGCTACTATGATACGTTGGTGATATTTTTTATATAACAACAATAAAAACTTTGTTACCATAGTCGATAGGGATCATGTGGGTGTGTTGTGAGAGGGCGCCACCCGTATGATAGTTGCATTGATGCTTACTGCTACTTGCGGTATTGCGTCTTGTGATGGATCTTCGGGTGTGCTGCGCCTGATTCGACGCATTCTTGTGGTTCTGGTCGATGGAGGTATACAATTAACATCTTAGTGCCGGTGGTAAGCGAGTTTGTTGTAGCAATACGGCTTTCCCGTGGACATCGCACACCCATACTGGTTGTGGGTGGCGTCGTAGCGCATATCGATGCGTCGTCTATCTTTCGGATTGGGATGATGAGTATGTTTGGTAGCACTTTTAAGTATAACAGGCATACTTAACTTCATGTCTTAGTGCATTAGCGCTATGATACGTGGAGTTTTGTTCATTGGGGTCTTAGAAGCGCGCTACTATGATACGTTGGTGATATTTTTTATAAAACAACAATAAAAACTTTGTTACCATAGTCGATAGGGATCATGTGGGTGTGTTGTGAGGGAGCGCCACCCGTATATTAATTGCATTGATGCTTACTGCTACTTGCGGTATTGCGTCTTGTGATGGATCTTCGGGTGTGCTGCGCCTGATTCGACGCATTCTTGTGGTTCTGGTCGATGGAGGTATACAATTAACATCTTTGTGCCGGTGGTAAGCGAGTTTGTTGTAGCAATACGGCTTTCCCGTGGACATCGCACACCCATACCGGTTGTGGGTGGCGTCGTAGCGCATAGCGATGCGTCGTCTATCTTTCGGATGGGGATGATGAGTGTGTTTGGTAGCACTTTTAAGTGTAACAGGCATACCCAGCTTCATGTCTTAGTGCATTAGCGCTATGATACGTGGAGTTTTGTTCATTGGCGTCTTAGTAGCGTGCTACTATGATACGTTGGTGATATTTTTTATATAACAACAATACCAACTTTTTGCCAAAGTCGATAGGAGTCATGTGGGTGTGTTGTGAGGGGGCGCCATCCGTATGATAGTTGCATTGATGCTTACTGCTACTTGCGGTATTGCGTCTTGTGATGGATCTGCGGGTGTGCTGCGCTTGATTCGACGCATTCTTGTGGTTCTGGTCGATGGAGGTATACAATTAACATCTTGGTGTCGGTGGTAAGCGGGTTTGTTGTAGCAATACGGCTTTCCCGTTGACATCGCACACCCATACCGTTTGTGGGCGACGTCGTAGCGCATAGCGATGCGTCGTCTATCCTTCGGATTGGGATGAGTGTGTTTGGTAGCACTTTTAAGTGTAACAGGCATACTCAACTTCATGTCTTAGAGCGTCAGCGCTATGATACGTGGATTTTTGATCATTGGCGTCTTAGTAGCGTGTTACTATGATGCATTGGTGATATTTTTTAGTTAAAAACAATACAAACTTTGTTACCAAAGTCGATAGGGATCATGAGGGTGAGTTTTGAGGGGGCGCCACCCGTATGATAGTTGCATTGATGCTTACTGCTACTTGCGGTATTGCGTCTTGTGATGGATCTGCGGGTGTGCTGCGCCTGATTCGACGCACTCTTGTGGTTCTGGTCGGTATGCGGGTGGTGATGTCTGCTGGGATGTATGGGGGACCTTGGAATGGTGTAAGCCCGACGATAGTCGTATTGATGCTTGTTGCGTTCTGCAGCATTGCGTCTCTGCGATGGTTGTTTGGTGGGTCGCTATTCTCAATGGCGCTCTCTGCGTCTTGGTTTGACTCACACCTGAGTAGCTTTGCCCAAGTCGGGTCCCTTCATTACGGGGCTGCAGACTGTCTTCCCTCCATGATGTTTTATACAACAACATAATAATATATCTCTGTAACTTTCTCACCTTTGAATGATTGAAGGCAACTTGTTGGTGGGTGAGACAAACATGATCGAAAATGCAATGACTCAACGTCAGTGACACAAACCCTTTCTGATGGCGAATTATTACTCTTATCTTATAAGTGCCTTTTGGCTATATCTGCCGTTGTATTGGTTGGTGGAGCATATGTGTCGACCTCATGCGGGTGGTAGCTGGCGGGAGGATCTGAAAGAAAGAAGGCCGCACAACGTGGGACCCCATTCCCTTGAGGTGAGCGGTAGACTCATGACACGCTCTGCACCTAGTAGCCGTGCTGATCAAGCAATTGGTGGTGATGCCATACACTTACATCACGTCTGCAGGAGCGGTGATTTGGCAGGTGGTGGTGCTCACGGAGGGTTTACGGCCAGTGTGCCTATTTGCATAAACCGTGTGACGTACATTCACTGTGGCTGGATTCGTTCGTATTCTGTATGGCGTTTACACGCATTGACATGCGCGACTTCGGTCGATGTTTGTGCTTACGCACTAACAAGGGCCCAAGCCTCTTTTACTGGTTTGCCAGTTATTTTGCTGTGGACTACGGTCCAGTTCCCGAATTAGCGTTCCTTTCGGGGGGAGTGCATTTAAATGGTTGGCACTCACCGTGCACGGCGTGTGTAAACCGTGCAGTGTGCCTCCCCTACATTTTTTAAAATAAATGTAGGAGAGCGAAGCCCTTGTATCGGGTATTTTGTATAAATATATTGTGAGCCTTTTCCAAGCGGGAAGGGATAATTTATAAATAAATTAATAATGCAAACCTGATACAAGTGGAATAAGGACTTTTATGTTCTTAAACTTTGTCGAGCCCTGTCTTCGTGAACGGGGTTCACTTAGCTTATAAGGCACTACCAACAGATTTCAAATGCTCTAGTGAATATTCATTCTTCCAAAAGACATCTTAAAAAAACTAAGTTACTAAACAAACACAACGTAAATAAGGGTCCTAACTGAGACGATCACACCAAAATATTACAAACGGCTTATTATTAAACCTTTAGAAAGATCATTTAGAAAGATCAAAACATATTTTATTAATCCTGGTCACACATATATAATGTTATTGAAAAAGGGTAAATTTATCACATAAACATAAACACTCACGCCTGTCACCCAGAGGGGTAGGCAGAGACTACAGACTTCCATTTGGCACGATCCTGACACACCTCTCTCGCCTCCTTCACATCCATACACCTACGCACACATGCTCGTCGGTTAAGGGTACTCCTAATTTGGCCCGTTTTCAATAAATCACCAATTTGGTGGATAAATTTTCGCCTAGGATGTCCCTTTCCGAATCTGCCATTCACTTCTGCAACATAAATTTTCTTTGTCACTCTTTCCTCATTCATTCTTTCCACATGACCAAACCACCGAAGCGTTCCTTTCTTAATCCTGGTCACAACGTCACCTTGCAAACCACACTCATCTCTTATTACACAATTTCTTACCCTGTCGTTCAGATTCAGCCCTAACATACTCCTTAAAGACCGCATTTCTACTGCGTTGATTCTACTCTCGTGTTTCTTCTGCCACACCCAACTTTCACTACCATACGTTAAAGTAGGGACCAAAACAGCATTGTGAATTGCCATACGTACATTTTTTGACACATTTTGACTCTTCACAATAGAGTGCAAGGCCCCATTTACTCTATTCCTCGCATCCACTCGTCGTTCTATATCCTTATCATATCTCCCATCCCTGCTGAATGCGCAGCCCAAATATACAAACTCATCTACTTGCTCGATTAACTCCCCTTCTATTCTTATTTCACAAATCGTTTTACTTTCTTCTCTTTCAAAAACCATAACCTTCGTCTTACTTGCGTTCACTTTCATGCCCTTTTTTTTTAATGATCTGTTCATTAATGCAACCATCATTTGCAACTCGGCCGCCGACGACGCAAGGATAACGTGATAATCGGCGTACAAAAGGCATTTGACGGTTAACTCACCCATTCTTAATCCGCATTCTTCAACTTTCATATTTTGCAAACAACTGTCCATAAATAGGTTGAACAGCCACGGGGAAGCCACACAGCCCTGTCTGACACCTTTATGGATGTCAAACCAGTCCGAGTAGACCGCGTTGATCCTAACAAGAGCACTAGAGTCCCTATAAAGAGACTCCAATGTCTGTATCAAGCCAGCGCTCAACCCAAATGAGTTCAGTGTTTGCCATAGCACATCCCTATCCACTCTGTTGTATGCCTTTTCCAAGTCCATGAACGCACAAAAAACCTTTTGGTTTTTGGCCAAAAACTTCTTCGCGATCATGCGCATGGAAAAGACTTGATCTGTACATCCCATTCCCTTTCTAAATCCCGCTTGTACATACCAAATTTTTCCATCAGTTTCTTTCATGACCCTTTCAATCAGTACCTTAGCATACAGTTTTCCCACAATGCTAAGAAGGCTGATGCCACGGTAGTTTTTACAGTCCTGCTGCGACCCTTTTCCTTTATATACTGGGACTATCACGGCTTTGCACCAGTCTACCGGTACCCGCTTCAGTTCCCAGCATAAATTAAACAAGGTGTGCAGCAGGCCTGCCACGACTTCCTCTCCAGCCCTTAGCATTTCGAGTGAAACTCTATCATATCCGGCAGCCTTACCTGCTTTCATGCTTTTCATTGCTTTCATTATTTCATCTATACTTATCTCGCTACCTTTTTCCGCTTCTTTCGGAGTTTCTACTTTACTTAGTACACACGTTGTCTCCTCAATCATAAACACGCTTTCAAAATATTCCGTCCATCTCTTTAAACTCAAAACTTCATTCTTCAGAATATAGCCATTCTCGTCTCTTATAACATTCATCATAGGCTGTTTTGAATATCCCCTGGCAGTTCTTACAAGTTTCCAGAACATTTTAATATTTGCCTGGAAGTTATCCGATATTCATCTATCATTCTTATCCGTTCTTTCTTGCTTTTTTCTTTCAACTACTTCTTTTACTCCCTTATTAAGATGTTTAAAGACTGTCTTTATTTCATCATTCGTACCGCTAGAATTACCAGCCTTTGTTGCTAGTAAATCTGGCCATGCTCTCTTCTTTGCTTCAACTTTGATACGTATCTCATCATCCCACCATAAAGTATTATTTTTCCTTTCATTCTTCCTCTTACTAACACCACATACTTCGGTAGCTGGATCCACTAAACCTTTCTTTACATTTTGCCATACATTCTCCAAGTCTAACTCCTTCATACATAATTCATCCAAACCAATTATATTTTCTTTCAGTCTACATTTGAACTTGTTTTTCTCACCTTCATCTTGTAACCTTTCTGTTCTCATACGCTGTAACGCAGTGGTAGACACAGATGATCGATGGCGCCAACGCCTGAATAGACCATTAATTCGGCATAAAACCAAATAATGATCCGTTCCTACGTTAGAAACCCTTGTATCTACCACTGCGCTACCCTCAATATTTCATCCACAATTATGAAATCTATCATGCTTCTATCGTCACTTCTTTCCCAAGTATACATGTGAATCCTCTTCTGGCGAAAGCAAGTGTTCGTCACAAAAATATTCTTTTCCATGCATACGGTGAGGTGACTTTCACCATTCTCATTTATACTTTCATCACCAAAATTTCCCAATATCCTTTCATAACCGAGCCTCCTCACCCCAACCCTTCCATTAAAATCTACTAGCATAATAATATTTTCATTTCCCTTACACTTCATTAACACCATCCTTACCATTTCCCAAAACTGCCCTCGGATATAAGTGGGCTTAGATATGTTTGGGCGTAGACCACTAACACAAACAACTTCTTTAAGCCCACTTTCATTCGTATCCATAGCAGTTTTGGGCTTACACATTCATACTCATTCACACATTTGCCCATTCTTTCTGAAAGGATGATACCTACTCCCTGGCATGCCCGCTCGATCTCGTCTACACCAGACCAGTATGCGGTATACATGCCATGTGTAGTGACATCCTTCCCCTTCCTTTTCGTCTCATTTACACATAACACATCTCTTCCTCTATCATACATCATATCGCATACTTCATCCATTTTATCATTCATTGCCCCACATACATTCAACGTAGCGAGACGGGCCTCTACAATCCACTTTCCGCCTCTCCGGGAGACAGAACGTGACAGGTGGCGAACCGCGTCGCCGGTTTTCCTCCCGGAGATTTTTCGCACCCCTGCCCCATTAAAGGGGCGCCGGGAACTCGGGGCCATTTCTTTTATATAGGTAGTTCCTCATGGTGCAAATTTGGGTAGTATGTTTTACGCCGCTACCACGGCGTGGAGCCGAGTCTGTGGTATCGGCTTATCATATATAATTTATTTAATATTTAATATATTTATTATTATGAGAGGGGAGAAGCGTTACACTATCATCACATTCCACGTTCTAATTTGTTTTCATGTGTTATAAATACGTTTAAAATCGACTTTTAAAATATTAATAAAATTATTAATTACATGCATCTGTTGCGGCAACGATCTAATCATTTGAGGATTAAACTAATGGACAGATAATTTAAAAATCTATATTATTCATGTTTTATTTAATTTCTTAAAAACGCTTTTCTTTTTTAATTGAAATAATTCCAAAATTATGGGCGTATTTCTTACGCGATATATTGTAGCGAGAGTGCGTGGATTGTATAAGACCGAACGCTCAAGATCGTTTGCTAGGAGTAGCGATTTAACGCATTTTACTGTCTTTTAATTATCTTTTAAACACATTACCACCACAATAGGATTTTCTCCAAAGAACGCAGTTTACATTGAACAAGGGCAAACCTGGAATAATTTATAGGCCATACAAATATTTGTTCCATACAGGTATCGAAACCGCGGCCCTCAGAGCAGCACCTAAATCCTAATTTACTGGACCACTTTAAATAAAAAAGGGTAACAAAGTGTTGTCTTAAGGCATTATTTCGTAGCCAACACTGTTTTTGATAAAATATAACACAGGCGCAAAACTATTGTATAAAATGGTGTAGTGCGTAAAAATAAAATCCCACTTAATCTATGCCATCTTGATACTAGGTAATATGCACACAATTTTATAAACTAAGTTCCTCGTCCTTGAAATACATAACTTTTACTGATTATATCTATTAATTCACTGCGGAAACCACAAAAACTTAAAGTTTACTTAATTGTCAGTATTTCGAACTAAGTCTACTTATTTTTCATATATTTTGATGAATGCTTTAAATTAGAATTAGAGACGAGAATGGATGTATTCTGAATGATGAAGTTTCGAATTTAAACAGATGGAAGGAATACTTTGAAAGCGTGTTTATGAGTGAATAGTCGTATGAATTAAATGAACTAGAAATTCCGAAAGAAGTGGAAAGGGGTATGGAGATAAGTGTAGGTGAAATAATGAAAGCAATGGAAAGCATGAAAGCAGGTAAGGTAGCTGGATATGATAGAGTATCACTCGAGATACTAAGGGCTGGAGAGGGAGTGGTGGCAGGCCTGCTGTACACCTTGTTTAATTTATGTTGGGAATTAAAACGGGTACCGGATGACTGGTGTAAAGCAGTTATAGTACCAATATATAAAGGAAAAGGGTCACAGCAGGACTGAAAAAACTACCGGGGTATCAGCTTGCTTAGTATTGTGGGTAAACTGTATGCTAAGGTGTTAATTGAAAGAGTTATGAAAGAAACTGATGGAAAAATTTGGGATGTGCAAGCGGGTTTTAGAAAAGGAATGGGGTATACAGATCAAGTCTTTTCCATGCGCATGATTGCGGAGAAGTTTTTGGCCAAAAAGCAGAAAGTTTTTTGTGCGTTCATGGACTTGGAAAAGGCTTATGACAGAGTGGACAGGAATGTGTTATGGCAAACACTGAACTCATATGGGTTGAGCGCTGGTTTGATACAGGCATTAAGGTCTCTTTATAGGGACTCTAGTGCTTGTTTCAGGATCAATGGGGTCTACTCGGACTGGTTTTGCATCCAAAAAGATGTCAGAGAGGGCTATGTAGCTTCCCCTTGGCTGTTCAACCTATTTATGGACCGGTGTTTGCAAACTTTGAAAGTTCATCTTTCAAAGTTTGCAATTGATGATCAAGTCATATTTGCGTCATCGGCGGCAGAGTTGCAAATGATGGTTACATTAATGAACTGGGAATTAAAAGAAAGGGGAATGAAAGTGAACGCAAGTAAGACGAAAGTAATGGTTTTTGAAAGAGAAGAAAGCAAAACGGTATGTGAAATAAGAATAGAAGGAGAGTTAATTGAGCAAGTGGATGAGTTTGTGTATTTGGGATGTGTATTTAGCAGGGATGATAGATATGATAGGGATATAGAACGACGAGTAAATGCAGGGAATAGAGTGAATGGGGCACTACACTCTATAATGAAGAACCAGAATGTGTCAAAACAGGCACGTATGGTAATTAATAATGCTGTGTTAGTCCCTACTTTAATGTATGGTAGTGAAAGCTGGGTGTGGCAGAAGAAGCACGAAAGTAGAATAAATGCTGTAGAAATGCGGTCTTTAAGGAATATGCTAGGGTTGAATCTGAATGACAGGGTGAGAAATTGCGTGATAAGAGATAAATGTGGTATGCAAGATGAAGTTGTGACCAGGATTAAGAAAGGAATGCTTCGGTGGTTTGGTCACGTAGAAAGAATGAATGAGGAAAGAGTGACAAAGCAAATTTATATGGCAGATATGAATGGCCGAGTCGGGAGGGACGCCCTAGAAAAAAGTTTATCGAAAAAATTGGCGATATTTTGAAAATGGGCCACGTTAGAAGTACGCTTAACCGACGAGCATGTATGCGTAGATATATGGATGTAAAGGAGGCGAAAGAGGTATGTCAGGATCGTGCCAAATGGAAGTCCGTAGTCTCTGCCTACCCCTCTGGGTGACAGGCGTGAGTGTTTATGTTTATGTTTTAAATTAATAACTGAGAGTAAATAATATTCGTTATCTTTTCATAAGTGTTTGTAGTGCTGATAGCCATTTCTGGGAAACGCTAGAAGCTGAAAGGAAAATATTGATACGAAACCTGTATATCTGAGAAATTCAAACAAATATTATTTTTGGAATGTGTGTTACGTCAACCGCCCCAGTCTCTCGGTGGATTATTTTCGCTTCATTATCATTATATATGCTGTGCCCGCCACTTCATTTCTAGGTAAATGCAATTCATCCTCCTTTAGAAAGTTTGAGGTATTATACTGAAATTTGATTATGTTCTCCATAAAATATCCTAAAGAGATCAACCATTAGCAAGATCAAAGTTCATAATTTTCACACTTATATCATAGTTCTGTTATTGTTATTATTACGTAATTCAAATAAATCATCAAATTATGTAGCATACCGACGATTAAGCACAATACACTGCTACCTACAAAACGTCAACTTTAAAGGAGAGCAAAAAAGAGTTGAATTAAAAAAAATTGAAATTTCTAAACAATGGTAATGTTTTTTTCTAGTTTGATGGAAAACAATACTTGGGGTAATGATATGTTTGATTGAAAATTACGGATAACCGTATTTTCGGCAGATAGCAGATAATCTTTTGCATTTAGGTGTAATTAACATAATAATAGGGTAGTTAGCGGGTGTTAGAACAAAACATTTAAATCAAAGAAAACGTTTATTTTTTAAATTTTAAGGAAAAATAAAAATAAAGCAACTACATACTTAACGTTTAAGAAGATACTTAGTCTATGTAAGGCAAAGAGTCATAAAAGTGATGGCAGTCTTGAGGCAAAACTGATTTAACTGTTGCAAATGATTTTTTTTATAATAGGACTCCTGGATGCATAGAGTTGACTATAAATGACATTAGATGTTGTTTGCGCTCGTGTTCTTTGTGGCAAGTCTACTCAATCAGTATCAAAATCTAATGAAATTTTAATTGTAGAGTTGGGCTTGTACATTATTTTTCTTAAATCAACAACCTGCGGATCTCCGGCTTTTCGCCCAGGTCTAATATTTTTATAAATGAACGTTTCAGTATCAGCATAATTTTTGATAAAACTGAAATCCACGTGAATGGTTTCGTATGGATTTTTAGCACGTGCCTCTTTTGTTAGTTTTATATAATCACCCAGAATTTTTGATCAAATGTAAACTTGAATACTGGTCTTTCCTCGTTCAAAGTGCAGTGCTTTTTGTAACCGTTATACAGTCCTGTAACCGTTGTAAATGTTGGTTCTAAAAATAGTTTAGTAGAATCTTTTGGGCATAATAAGAAGGAGGTTTTTGAATATTATCTAAAAATTGTTAAGTGTAAGTAGTTTCCTCGTAACATCAAGTGGTTTTGATTTGAACGCAGACGCGTTCACATTTTCTTTGCTGGGAACCATCCCTAATTTCGGCATTCTCGACTCATTGCTGAACTGTGTACCTTCCCAATGACAGAGTACTTAGAAACATTTCTTTGCATACCTGAACTTTATCTTCATGGTCAGAGGTTTTTAATGGTAAAAAATATATCAATATTTCTTCTCACTTTGACTTCTCGCCTGCTGCTTTAGTTTTCCGTGACGTAGTTTTTCAAGACACAAAACCTATAACGAACATTTTGCGAGTATCCCAGTTAAGGCTTTTCCAAAAATGGTTGTTAATATTTTCTCGAATCAGATCAGTGAACCTTTGAAAACCTCTTAACTTGCTTTTTTTACAAAAATCAGAATCAGAAAGTGGCCCTAACTCTCGAGAAGGCCTAACAGTATCTTGATGCATTTTACATTAATGGTCCTTGCTGTAGCCCAAATATGTTTCGCCTAGCATGCGCTTCCTTATGGCTAAGTTTTTTTTTTAATTTAGTTGGGTCAGCGACGATACGGCGTTTTCGTCCTTCAGAAGGATTTCCAAAATCTACGTTATCGATATCAGCCAATGAACTTTCATGATTGAGCAATTGGTAGTCCTGAGTTTCAGCATTATCTTCCAGAAAAAGCGCATCTTTGTGAATTAACAAAAGCGAAGGGCTGCATGGACGAGAAAATATCATGTCAGATTTATCTTGAAATATATTGCGATTTGACTGCCATTTTTGAATAAATCTGATTTCAAATATTTTGTCTTCAGTTAAATCATTAACCGAAAGTGACCGAATTTTCTCTGAATACACACCACGCTCATCGTTAGACTCACTACAAACTGTTAGGTCAGATATGTCGTGGTTGTTTGGTATATGAGCCTCATTGCTAAACTCACTACAAGCTGCTAAATCAGATTTGTCATGATTGTTTGGCTTTATCTCAAACTTGAATAACGATAGTACAGATTGACAAATCTTTTCTATTTTTTGTGTTATTGAAGGCATATCTTGCGTTAAGTCAGACATAGAGAATGAACCATTATATACTTTGTTTTCAGAGAGTGAGTCCAGAAGATGTATGTCTTCAATACTTCTAGATTTTTTAAGGAGAAAATAATAGCAAACTATTGTTGTTCTTGGGTTCAGAAAAACTTATGGATTTAAAATTGTCACATGTTTGTGCTAAGTTATTAGCCTGCTTGATCTGATGGGAGTATTTATAGCTGCCTTGTTTGAAATCTTGATCTTGGCTTTTTGAACTGGTGGTATCTAAAAAAAACTTTAAATGAATAATTCAGTTTTCATTGTAATGACGCTTAAATGGCACTCTCAACAAAAGGTCCTGGCAACTACATAAAAATAAAAGAACTTATATCTGAAAAAAATGCAGGTTTATCTCATGTCACCTATGTGTTTGTTACCCTATTTATTTCAGGTTTTTAGAATCTCAAAATGAGAACGTAAGAGTTTGACAGTAGCTCCAGTGACAGAGTAGATGAGAGGAAATCGTCTCGCATAGTTTGGTCATGTAATGAGAAGGGATGAATGTCATGCGGTAAAAAAGGTTTTAAATATAAATGCGGAAGGATATGTAGGGAGAGGAAGCCCCAGTAAGAGGTGGATGGATTGCGTGAAAGATGATGTGGGTAAGGGGGTGACTGTAGAAATGACGACTGATAGAGATGAAGGGAAGAAAAAGACATATTGCGCCGACCACAAATAAATGGGATAATTTTTTCGAGAATGAAAGTAATTAAAATAGAAATAGAAATTAAAGTAATTAAAATAGAAAATATTATTAATATTAAACTTACATGATATGGAAGCGGGTGCTACTTCCTTTAAAACATTCGGTTTAGATTTCTTCTTAGAATTTGCTTTGTTTCCTTGTGTCGTTTGCTTTCATTTATAGAACCTAAAAATAAATAAGTAGTGCTATTATTATAGAAATAAAACTGAAACATAGTGTAAACACGTACTAGTTTTCTATGATACTTACATTCAGTTTCACAAGAAGGTAACACTTGAACATTCAAAACCGGCGGAGAATCAGAATCTGTTACCCTCTTCTCAAAATCAAGCTTCACACCAAGCTTTAACAGCATCTTTTGCCCACGAGCTCCTTTGGTAAGAAGTGCATCTTTTTTCGACATATTTCCCTAAATTAATACATAACATTCATGAAATAGTATAATAATTCATTAAGTAAATAATGACAGGATTTAGTTTGGAAAAATAAGAACTAATATCTGCTATCTACAAATATAAATCTAAAACTATAACGAATTCGCAAAAAGAACGAAAAGCCTTTGAAAGCCTAATAAACAGTACCTAATTATGGAATAATATATAGAAATAAATTCGTTTTAAATTCACTAAATAGTAACTTAAAAAGGCGGTAAACTAAATTAAAGTAGATACTTATCAGTAAAATTAGTATACAACTTGGTGGCGCCTTTTTTTAATTAATTATTTGAGTATAACTTACCTTATTCAACGTATTTTTATAGTAAAAACAATTTTTTTTACGTAATTAATCAATTATTCAACAAAACACAAAGCATTTGTACGTTAACTCTGGATTTCCATAAGAAAAAATGGCGATATGTAACAGCCAATTCCATTGCAGGAAATCGTTCGCGTGCGAATCGCCACCTCGATTCGCTCCAGTGTCAGCCTGCTGCATCCAAACCGCGAAACGCTCAGAGATCAGATGGGTGCGAACAGCGGAACAGTAAACACACGTCTCAATGTTGTTAGCAGATAATGACAGAAAATAATACGCAAATGAAGATATCATTTTTTCCATTAAGAAGCTGGTTAGTATTACCAGAACTGTTCAGCATTTGTTTCAGCGTCTTAATTTAGCAGCCGTTGATATACGTACTTATCTTCTTAATTAGCAGTAATTTGAATTTTATATTTTTGCTAAAGCGTGAAGCATCTTCAGTCAAATCAAACTATACTATAATCATAAAATCAAAAAAATGTAGATAGCAGTATTTGGCACTTAATCGTCGATACGTTAAATTTAGACAATATCATTAAAAAATATTATTAAAACTATATTACACTAGGTAGTAGGACTCCGCTTCTACCTAGGAGTTCGTCTGGGTTGGTAACTATTTCTGCCATCAAACAGCAGAGCTTTTACTACTGTGTTCCGGTCTGAAGGGGATAGAGAGCCAGAATAATTACAGGCTGTGATGCATTCCATCTTAATCCTCAGAGGTGACAACGCATCTGTAACCTTCATAGTCAGAAGTTATCAGGTGGACTGTAAGTTCATTTGTCACTTTTGTTTTATAAAAAAAAATCTATTGTTATTGTATGTATTACATGCTTCAAAAATCCGTCCTCTAAGAACGGATCGCTATGAGCCAGTGATCGCATTTACATTTTTATGAAAATTGCAGAGGTCTTTGCCTATATTCCCTGTTGATAATATGCTTTTCTGATTATTGCTATGCGCATTATTTACAAATGTGTTATTGCTTTCGAAAATATTCAAAAGTTATTCCATCCATCCATTACAGCCTATAAAATTTCACTGTTGAACATAGGACTCCCTCTTAGATTGCCTCCTTAGGGGGAGGGGTTTTGCCATGTCAAGCTGGGGAAGCGGGTTGGCAACCGCAATTTTCCATCTCCTGTTATTGTCTTTTTTATTTTGTTTTCTTTATATGTCCTGTATATTCAAATACTAGATTACTAGGCACTATTGCTGTCAGATTTTATTAAGACATTTTAAGAAATATTAAGTCAATATAGATTAAAAACACAACAAAATTAACATTTAGTAATATTGTAACGCGCTCCAGTTGACGACACAACTAGCGCCATCTAGTGTCAGGAACGAGAACGAGGGGAGCGTTGCAGTTTATGACATCACAGATCTTTCGACCGACAGCGCCACCCGAAGAACTAGAAAATCTATACTCGAACTCTCGGTTCCTTGCGCGTGTTTACTTGAACATTCCGGATATTTTGCTAATTTAAATAAATAGGTGGCGCAAGATGCGATCGAGACAGAGTTGAACTCGGCGACACAAGCGAAGCTTCGGAGCGGAATTATGTGAATTAGTGTGTTTAATTATTAGCGTTTTAACTTTAATTTGTGTAAAGTAAATTAAAGTGTTAATTTAGGTAATTTTATCGGCAATTTTTATTGTCACGAACCTCAAGCTCGTAACAATTGGTGTCAGAAGTGGGATAAAATAATGCCGATTTTACCTAAGGAGGAAACGGAGGGTGTCCGTACCCGAAGTCAACGCCAGCAGGAGACGGACCAGAGGAGATTTGGTGGTGCAACGCCGCAGATGTCTGAGGGCCAGCCGCCGGCCACGGAAGCCGGTCCGTCAGCAGCTTCTACGTCTGTGGCACCTGACTTAGGTGCTCTGATGGTGATGCTGCAGGAGCAGGCTCGCTGACAGGAGGAGCAGGCTCGCCGACAGGAGGAGCAGGCTCGCCGACAGGAGGAAAAGGTCCGTCGGTTGGAAGAGCAGCTGCGAGGCGGACAGGATGAACAGGCTCGCCGACAGGAGGAACAGGCCCGTCAGCAGGCGGAACAGGCTCGTCGGTCGGAAGAGCAGATGCTCCTCATGAATGACCTTCACGCTACCTTTGGGAAAGAGATAAGGCAGGTGAAGGATAGGGTTGCTCAACACGACAACCGCCTGTCAGAAGCTGAAACCCGAATCGAAGAACATGAAACCCGAATCAACCATGTGAACAATCGGGTTGACAACGTGATGGCTGACGTGAAGAAAACGCTAAACGACCTCAAACTTGGGGATGGAACTACAGCTCCCGTAGTAGCTGCAGCACCTTCGCTACGTGGATTCAAAGTGACGCCGTTCGACGAGACCTCTTCCTGGTCGGCCTACAAAATCCAGTTCGAGGCCGTCATGGAGGCGAACGGCTGGAATAAAAGCCAAGCCATGACTGCACTCACCCTAGGCCTGCGCGACCAAGCCTTAACTGTGTTGGAAGCTTTCGGTAAGAAAGTGACCTATGAGCAGCTTCTTGAGGCCTTGGAGGCGAGATATGGTGACGCTCACCTGGAACACGTCTTTCGCGCGCAGCTTAAAGATCGTGTGCAGCGCATCAACGAAAACCTGCAGCAGTGGGCTCTAGAAGTGGAGAAGCTGGTGCGAAAAGCATACCGGTCTGTACCTGCGCTCATTGAAGGGAACCTGGTGCAGACATTCATCGACGGCATCCGCGACCTGGAAGTCAGAGCTGCTGTTAGGCTCGGGCACCATGAGACGCTTAAGGACGCCTTGGCCCATGCACTGGAGGTAGAAGCCGTGCGGCAGGATCATCGTTCCCATCGCGTCAGGGAGGTTGCAGCAGCTACAGTTCGCGACCGCAACAGAGGATACAGCCCTAGGTGCTATGGCTGTGGGGAAAGGGGCCATCTTCGATCCAGCTGCCCTAAGCGAACCGTGGAAAGGAGAGTTGATCGATCTCGAGAGGGTAGTGCAGCTAACAGCACTGCCTGGCGGCGACAGGATCATCGTTCACCTCACGCTAGGGAGGTTACAGCAGTTACGGTTCGCGACCACAATAAAAGATACAGCCCTAGGTGCTATGGCTGTGGGGTAAGGGGCCATCTTCGGTCCAGCTGCCCTAAGCACACCCTAGGAAGGGAAGGTGAACGGTCTCAGAAAGGAAGTGCGGCTAACAGCACCGCCCAGCAGCAGCAGGAATACGACTTTCCTATCAGACACTGCAGCGGGAAATCTCACGGCAACGCAGATGCATTGTCAAGAAGACCTTTTCCTGAAGATTGCAACCATTGTGGTAGGCAAGAGAGTAAGGAAGTGGTATCCGTGAGGATGCTCAGGACAGACTACCTCAGCAACGGGTGGAGGGACAGCCTACGACATGCACAGCAGGAAGATCCGGACATCAAGCTGATTCTGGGATGGATGAAGGCCCGTGCTACCAAGCCTAATTGGAGGGACGTCTCAGCGATGAGTTCAACCACGAAAAGCTATTGGGCCCAATGGGACAGCTTGCTGCTTCAGGATGGAGTCCTGTGCCGTAAATGGGACAATGGTCGAGGAGACAGCTGTCGTTTACAAATGGTTGTCCCTAAAGCTAAAGTGCCGAATGTTCTACAGCTGTGCCATAATGGTCGTTCAAGAGTCCATCTGGGAGGTAAACGAACTCTACTGAAGGTCCGAGAACAGTTTTACTGGGTCCATTATCGTGACGATGTCGAGGATTGGTGTCGTACATGTACAAGTTGTGCGGCTGTGAGGGGACCTTAGGCACGGAGTAGAGGAGCGTCGAAATTGTACAATGTTGGTGCACCACGGGATGGGACATCCCTTGACATTGCGGAGCCGTTACAGAAAGGCGTAAGAGGGACTCCTAAGATCGTCCATGTGGATCGCTTGGCGCGTTATTATGGGACCGATAATGCTCGGGACGAGCATGTCTTAGGAGGGGGCAGTGTTACGCGCTCCAGTCGACGACACAACTAGCGCCATCTTGTGTCAGGAACGAGAGCGAGGGGAGCGTTGCAGTTTATGACATCACAGATCTTTCGACCGACAGCGCCACCCGAAGAACTAGAAAATCTATACTCGAACTCTCGGTACCTTGCGCGTGTTTACTTGAACATTCCGGATATTTTGCTAATTTAAATAAATAGGTGGCGCAAGATGCGATCGAGACATAGTTGAACTCGGCGACACAAGCGAAGCTTCGGAGCGGAATTAAGTGAATTAGTGTGTTTAATTATTAGTGTTTTAACTTTAATTTGTGTAAAGTAAATTAAAGTGTTAATTTAGGTAATTTTATCGGCAATTTTTATTGTCACGAACCTCAAGCTCGTAACAATATTTTTCTTACGGATGCTCGCATGCATACTTCACCTCACCTAGCCTGCCACTTTTCAATCCTCTTCCCCAACTATAAAGACGTTGAATTTTTATTATTTTTTAAATATAAAGAAGTAAATGCAGAGTAAAATAATTTTTATACTGTATACATCACAGTATTAAAACTATTTTAATTTCCTAAATGGAATATTACCACCTTCACTGTATTTAGTAGACACGTATCACATTATTCAAAACATGGCTCTCTGCATTGTGAGTCCTCAGGGCTTAAAATATAATGCATTCTATTAAGCAACGTATTCAACACTATTCGCATATGAGACAATTTCACGTATTTTGTTATGTGTTTGTTGTATGTTCTATTTTTAATGCAGTGTAGCACCTAAACTCTTTTTCTTTTTCATGTCTAAAGGTCGACAGTAAAAGTGTAATGTTGGGCGTGAGTCTTTCTCGTCATTCCCATCGAATTCACGGCCTCGTGCCACAGACGTAGTGATGTACCCATATGCTCGCACTGGTGGAATTTCATTTGAAATTTTAGCGTATACTGCTGTACTACAGTCATTTATCTCTCGCTACAGCATTGTTCCTTAGTAAGTAGTTTTACGTCATAGAGCTATATGTGACAGAACATGAATGGGTCGTATCGACAGGGGAAGGACAACGCTATCACATTATATCACCGTGAAATACCAACATTATGCTGCGTTATTTCTTATGGGGTGAGACGGGAAACGGAGATTATTTTTATGACGGCCTGGGCCTCCCCCTTGGCCTCTACTGACTCCACCCACCTGTTAGTCAGGTAAGCCAAAAGATCACCAGCTGAGTGACCTCGACGAAATCGATGGCGAGGCGATGCTTAAGGTACCTCACGAGCTCGCGGTTTATAACAGTTTCCATTATTTTGTAAAAAAAGGAGGTGATCACGATAGGCCTATAGTTGGACGGGTTTGAGCAGTCACCTTTTATAGGGAACGAACGGGTGCATCAAAGATGTCGTCCATGAGTTCGAGAGGCCTAGGGAGTAGAATGACAGGAAAAAATTCGATAAAACCGGTGCCAACTCCGGAACACACGACTCCAGTAGAGTAGGAATGACTCCATCAGGCCCTCTCGACTTATCGAGTTCTAGGCAACGATTTAAAAGGGAAGGATAGGCCCATCTAAATATTTTACTCGTAACTTTTTCATACAAGAAAAAGTAGCGCATCTGTCATAATACAAACGTCATATCATAACACGACGTAACCAGGATCGGATTTCGTGGTTTGTTTTATTTGTTATATATAGCTAATTATC
This sequence comes from Parnassius smintheus behrii, assembly GCA_036936625.1. Classification (NCBI taxonomy): domain Eukaryota; kingdom Metazoa; phylum Arthropoda; class Insecta; order Lepidoptera; family Papilionidae; genus Parnassius; species Parnassius smintheus. The sequence goes on from JAUPFT010000015.1 coordinate 39,500,126, forward strand.
CTTATTGTACCATTATTTCATAGTTTGTAGTGTATAATATCGTAATGATACTAAGCGAAAATACCATAATTTTACCTAAAGGTCGACTACACTACACGACTAAAAAGTAAAAGGACCCAATAATAAATTGGGTCCTTTTACTTTTTAATATTAACCCTACGAAATCGAGAACTTCTGTATTGTACATGAGTACCGCGTTTTTTAAATAAAAGTAGAATTAACTACCTTTCTGGTCAATCGGTGCTCGATCGATGCATTTATGTTGCAGGCCCTGATACAACTATAATAAGGGGCTATCACCGGCTACCACGATAAAAACTATATGCTCCAGAAGCAATCAAGTTTGAAAACAAAATTTCAAAATATTTTATGAATCAGATTTACAGATTCAATTAAGCAGATATGGTTTCTTTTGTACTCTTTTCTTTTTACCCTTATTGAATATAAAATATATTAGGTGCCAAAATTCAAAATTTTACTACTTTTACTATTTTACTACCCATTTAACTGGAATTGAGGCATTCCATCTTAGTCCTCACGGCGAGTCAACGCATTAGCATTTTGATTCGTAATCGAGGAAAGATGTATATGTCTATAGGCCACAGCAACTACTTACCATCAGGTGGACTGTGTGCTCGTTTGTCACCCTTGTACAATAAAAAAAAAACTAGACGCCTGACGCCAAAATCCTGACACATGGGAAAAAAGAAATATGAAACGTCAAACGTGTTATAATTTTTTAAACATATTTTTGAGGGTGGGAATTCAACCCTGGCCTAATCTTGGTAACGTAGCTAAACTAACTGTAAAAACTGTAAAATAAAACTTTAAAAATGCGTTTATGGTAATGCGTCAATCTATATATTTAAAACATAAAAGATTTTTAACATTGATATGGTCATTATAAAATGTTGTTAGGTTAGCTGATTACGTAATAACTTAAAACAGAAGGACCCTTAAGTAGGGACTGAATAAATTAACCGACTTGGTATTACATGGATCTCACAACTTTTTATGGTAGAAGAACTGAGTTGCAAGACTTGTTTTTTTTTACACGTTATGTTTTTGATGGCATCTCACTTCTTTTGTAGATAAGATAGTGGGACTATTTTTATTATATACTTTTTTAACTTTCCGGTACCTTCTACTTTTTGAATACCAATAACGTACCTATCTACACCTATTAAACATAATATACAAGTACACTGATTCATTCACTGCAAATGTAACTTTGTAATTCTATACATTTATATGATATTACAAAGTTATTTATGCAGTTAGTGTATCTAGAAAACTGGACCAAAATTAAAAAATATTTTAGTTTTTCCTTGATTTATACGAGTATACTAAACCCTAATTGCATTATAAATTTGAAGCTTCTATGTCTGCTAGAAGTGCCTTAGAGTTTTGATGATCAGTCAGTCAGTGAGTGACAAAATTAAGAAACTTTGACTAGTTATAACTCGTAAACTACTGGTTCAAATTGAATGAAATTTGAAATATACCATGTTTATACAAAGCCTACTTGGTTACTGAATTCAGGCTTTTAGTTTCATCCAATACGAAGTTATATTGAATTGCTTCGAGAAAAGTATAGTACGGCCGTACCGCTTTTTTCTGCTCGACTTGGCGGGGGCACGCCGTGCCCCCAGAGAGCCCATGTTCCTTTTTTATCTTTCTATAGTAATGTTTGCATCCTTTTACTACGCAACTAGACACATTTTTGACAGGCAAATCTATCCTGCGCGCGCACCAATGTCGACCGTTTCGCGTTGGCCCTAAACTATTATTTTAGAGCCAGTGCACTGGTCCGTTTTAGTTGTTCGGTCGGCCGGGTCCTTACGCTAGTAATATATGTATATAAGTCAATGGTTCCAGGAAAAGTAGTGAGTTGCTCTTATCATATTACGTAATACTTGTCATATTAATAGCGTGTGAGCTTTCGTCTTTTTAATATATTCTGCGCACTTAATAGCTTTTGCAATCATTTCGTTGTTATTGACATACCTGGACATACCTAGAAGGTCTTTGCAAGGTTATTCTATTCTATTCAAAAAATCATGCATATCATCTTTGCCAAATCGGTTATCTGCTTATTTTTATTGTTAAAATTACTTGTTAAATAAATAGTTTTTATAATCAATTTGAACTTTTTGTCACTTTGTAATAAGACAGTATTTGTGGTATTACAAAATTGAAGAAACTAAGATGTACTTTATCATTACAAAGTCTGAAACATTGAAGATATTTATAAAACTGTTGAAAACAAACAAGATCACGCGCCATTGAAGTGTCTACTCGTAACTATTTATCTTTCCGTGCGGACGGCACGGTGAGTCACTCTTCCCTTGCTTTTTCTAACTAGAGTAAACAACCGCGAGCCGTGGTAGTTCAGGGGCTAAGCTTTTGGTGTAAATTTCAAAGTACGTGAACAACCGGGGTTCGACTCCCACCGGCACCAGTTAAATTGTTAATTGAAATTTTAAGTGGTAATTTACCACGTGCTCAGCTGTGAAGGAAAACATCGCGAGGAAACGTGCATGTCTGAGAAATAGGAAAAAATATATTTGACATAAATTAGAGAGACATATGCAGTTCGCCAATACGCATTGGGGCAACGTGGCGAGCATTTCCTTGCGTGCCCAGAAGCCCAGATGTGGGACGTATATAGGCTGTAACTTTAACTTAAAAAATAAACAATGCAGAGGCGACTACTTATTTTCCTCGACCGTAGTAATCTCCCAGATGACGCAGTTTTGTAGTGGTGCAGTAGTAGACTACGTAAAGGACGTATGGAACTAGAATGTTGCAGAGCCATCATCATATATCGTCTTATACGTGGTAGAGCCACACTGCAGCGTAAAATAGCATCTTAATGCTGCTGTTTTTAGTATGGTGAGTATAGAGAACTGGAGACCCCTTTTACTGGTATCAAGGCATTCCATCATAGTCATCGAAGGGTGACAACGCATCTGTTCTGTACTGGAACAGATTATTTATATATTATGTTTTTTGTTTCTTTCTTTTTTTCGTATATAATAATAAGTACAAGGCAACACAATTTCGAAGATAGTATTTTTTCTATACTTCTATTAAATTCAAAAAATCATATATCACAATTTCGCTCAAGACTTAGGTGGCTCGACATCCGTTTTCGCCGGAACACACACCTTCTAACCACTTTGTATGGTATTCTTCACAATCCTTGTTCCCCAGTTTATCTAAGAGAGCGTTTTTCATATTTAAGCTTATCCCGTTCGATGACCAACAAAACTCTAACTATCCCTATGCATAAATCTGCATACTACTCGGATTCCTTCACGGTATATTCAATTACACTTTGGAATAACCTTCCACGAGATTTAAAAGATGCTCCTTCAATAAATACATTTAAACGTAAGCTCGAGGCGTATTATTTAAAACTACTTGATTAATTTTATTGATTATGTTTATTATAATTTCGTATACTATATTGTATGCTTTATTGGTTTAGTATATATTTTATTTAAATATATATGTATGCATGTATATATATGTATGTATGTGTATGAGTGTATATATGTATACATAATATTATATAATGCGTTTTGAATAGTATGAATAAATAAGTTAGTTTTTCTTTCTCTCGCGGCTCTACCCATAGCTCTCACCACACTACAAAAGGTTAGCTGGCAGAGAATGCCTTTTTGGCATTAAGTTCGCCTTTGTACCAAATTGTTTTGTTTGAGTGCAATAAAGAATTTTCTATCTATCTATCTAAATTCATTGGGTTGGCGATCAACTGTTTTCATTCTGAATGCAGCCATAATCTTGCGGGTTACGGCTCTCTGTGCGACACAAGCGCCATATCGATTGGCGGCAATTGTGAACAGTCTAATTAAAACCACCGACGCGCACGCATACTCTTTCACCCTGAAAGTGTTATGCTTGTGCCCTATGGACTCTTGTGCGATACACTCTGCTGAACTTGGATACTACTATCACTGCATCGACTGCCCCGAGCTCCTTTAGCCAGCCCCTGGATTCGTGGTTGCAGGGAGATTGTAGCGGTAAGTCGCCAAACCCAGTAGAATATCGTACATAAACATTTTTGGTCATTCGATCCGGATTAAACATTTTTGATCATTCAATCCGAATTAATATCTTCCAGTTTGTGTTGTCTTGTAAAAAGAAGTATTGCAGTATTACATACTCATTTCTTTTACGTGGTAAAATTCTAATCCGCCATTCTGTAACGCAAAATGTCGGACGACGAATTGCCGTGTGAACAAGATATTTTCGAAAGAGATTTAATTCTTGATGAGCTTAATCGTATTATTCAGCTCGCAGCGACAAATGAACAACATTTTCGTTCACGAACTATTGATTTAGCTGCTCACCAAAGAAAATTCAATAAAGTTCAAACAAAGATTGAGAAAATGCTCATTAAAATAAAATCATTTAATAAAGAGGAACAGATTAAAGCTCGCAATGATTTTAACGATTTATATTATACTATTGTTACTCATTTAAATAATTTAAAAAAGGAGGATGAACAGCAGCGCCGCACGAGTCGGTCATTTCAAGCATCCGAGGTCATAGTGCAAGCAAATAGAAAAAACCTACCTATAGTGCCATTGCCAGAATTTAACGGCGATCCAACCGATTGACCATCGTTTTATGACTTATTTCGTTCGCTAGTACATAACAACACCGCTTACTGTAATGTGGAAAAGTTTAGATATTTACTACTTGCAGTTAAAAACGAGCCACATAATCTTATTAAATCTATTCCTATCACCGATGAAAACTACCTTGTAGCCTTAGATATTTTAGTGTCGCGTTATGATAATAAAAGAATTATTGCATCAAAACACCTTGACAAAATTCTGGATATTGAACCTTGTTCTGATAGGTTAAGTCATAGTGTACGAAATTTACTAAATATATATCAAGAGAATATCAAGGCGCTTGAAGTTATGAATTTTCCAATAGCTCAATGGAGTTTTATACTATTAAATATTTTGTTGCGTAAAATTCCGCTCACAATTAGAAGAACATTCGAACGTTCATTGAGTAAGTCATCCGAAATTCCAGACGTTAATTTCTTTCCTCGAACGGGAAATTTCCGCTGACGAAATAACTATTTCTACGAGTTCAAACGTACATTCCGCTAAGAAACCATCGGCAAATGTGGGTAGTTCAGTAAAATTCTCGGGTCGGAGCAACAACGCAAGCGACGGTACGGTGCCTACAGCTCGACGCTCTTTGATTACTAACCTTAATGTACCTATAGAGTAGTCTCGATCTAAAAGTAATGGTAATAAGGTTAGAACTTGTTTACATTGCAACGGTCAACATATATTAAGTAAATGTTCACAGTTTCTAAATCTTTCTCCACAAGATAGATATTCATTCGTACAAAATAAAAACATCTGTTTTAATTGCTTACACGTTGGACACGACGTTCAGAATTGTAAATCAAATTTCGTTTGCCGCTCGTGTTATAAACGACATCATACATTAATTCATTTTTCAACGCAATCGTTATCGGTCATAAGCGAAACAGCGGCAACTGAGAGTGCTATACAGATCCCGCTTACGAAAGAGCAAAGAAGTGTTATCACGGCTGAGTCACCCTTTACCTTACCTGCCAACATCAGTGCGGTACATAATAATTGTGCGTCCAATGCGCCTTTAGTTCGTACGAATACAGTCCTATTATCCACGGCGCTAGTTGATATTTGCGTAGCTGAGTCAATGGTATCAACCGTTCGATGTATTGTAGACACGGGTAGCCAGGCGTCCTTTATCACAGAGGCCTGCGTACAACGTTTAGGGTTAACGCGTAAACATATAAATATTCCGGTTTTTGGCTTAGGCGATACCGATCCTGTGCAACCTAAAGGTATATTTTCATGTTTAATTATTCCAAAAGGTAAACGGCAGCCCATTGTACCCGTGGATGCATTAATTTTGCCAAAATTAGTTACAAAAATGCCCAGTGTACCTCTGCCCTTTACAGGGTGGTCACATTTAAAAAATTTAAACTTAGCTGACCCCGACTTTCACACACCTTAACCGGTAGAAATGTTACTAGGAGCGGATATAATATCCCACATTTTATTAGGCAACATGATTACTGGACCTCCGGGGTCACCGATTGCGATGAATAGCGTGCTAGGTTATTTATTATTAGGTAAAATAACGTTCGATCCAATCGTTTCGACTCCACTCCAATTATGTTTAAGCTCGTTTGACAACGACAATCTTCAAAGGTTTTGGGAGCTGGAATCATTTTCTGAGAAACGTACTTACACTCCCGATGAGGAACTATGCGAATCCTTTTTCCGAAAGACGCATACGCGGGGCGAGACATGGCGGTACGTCGTCGCCCTGCCGTTCAAACCCAATGATCCGCGCCTCGGCGAGTCACGGCAAATTGCATTGGCTCGCTTTCGAAAATTAGAGTATAGATTGGAACGCAACGTGCAGCTGAAAACTGATTATCACGCGTGCCTCCAGGAGTATGAGGACCTGAATCATATGGAGCTCGTTGATAGTGAGCCTTTGCAAGGTGCCAGCTATTATATTCCACACCACTGTGTAGTTAAAGAATCGAGCGAAACAACTCGCACACGCGTAGTGTTCGATGCGGGTTGTAGATCGAGGAGTGGTTTGTCACTTAATGACGTTCTCCTAACGGGTCCCAAGCTTCACCTTGATATAGTAGACCTACTTTTAAAGTTTCGTGTTCATGCCGTTGCGTTCACTGCGGATATTAAACAAATGTATCGAAATATACTGATTCGTGAAACTGATAGGGGCTTCCAGCGCATCTTATGGCGTAAATCGCCAGAAGAACCTATACGGGATGTACGATATACTGGGTTTGGCGACTTACCGCTACAATCTCCCTGCAACCACGAATCCAGGGGCTGGCTAAAGGAGCTCGGGGCAGTCGATGCAATGATAGTAGTATCCAAGTTCAGCAGAGTGTCTTGTGCGATAACAAGAGTACATAGGGCACAAGCACAACACTTTCAGGGTGAAAGAGATCTTGAGAGATGAGCTTGAGAAACACGAGGTATATTTGTATGCGTGCGCGTCGGTAGTTTTAATTAGACTGTCCACAATTGCCGCCAATCGATATGGCGCTTGTGTGGCACAGAGAGCCGTAACCCGCAAGATTATGGCTGCATTCAGAATTAAAACAGTTGATCGCCAACCCAATGAATTTAATAGAAGTATAGAAAAAATACTATCTTCGAAATTGTGTTGCCTTGTACTTATTATTATATACGAAAAAAGAAAGAAACAAAAAACATAATATATAAATAATCTGTTCCAGTACGGAACATGCCGCTCACCTTAAAAGAAAATTTCTTTTAAAAAATCTCTAACTTATAGTATAAATCGAAAGAAAAAAAAATAACTTAAGTACTAAGATTAAGGTTGTAAGTATAACGCGTAACTCTAACGGAAGTGGGCAAACCTTTACTCCAGGTCGTTTAAAAATAGTATTCCCAGCCTTTAAGGTTACTACACGAGTGACTTGATCGGAGCCAGGATGAACAGCATGTACGCGCGCGAGCTTCCATTGTAATGGCGGAAGGTGCTCGTCACATACCACAACAACAGTGCCTTCACGAACGGTGGAGCCGCGATCATGAAGCCACTCACTACTTTGTTGTAAGTGATGGAGATATTCCCTACTCCATCTTTTCCAAAAGTGCTGGACCGACTGTTGTATCCAGCGCCAACGAGTGAGACGGTTAGGATTTTCATCCAACAAAGATACATCAGGTAGAGCTGTTAAGGGTTCTCCTATTAAAAAATGAGATGGTGTTAAGGGGAGGGGATCGGTAGAAGCCGAACTCATGGCGCAAAGGGGACGAGAGTTTAACACGGCTTCGATTTGACAGAGCAGAGTATGCATCTCGTCGTAAGTTTGAGTACGAGTTCCAACCACACGATGTAGGTGGTGTTCGAAACTTTTAACACTGGCTTCGAAGAGACCTCCAAAATGGCTAGCATACGGAGGTTAAAAGTGCCACGTAAATCCCTGTTGCAGGGTTTGTTGATTAATTGTATTTTGAACGACATCACTACGTAAAAACGCGTATAGGTCTTTAAGATAATTGTTACAACCGACAAAATTCTTTCCGCAGTCCGAATATATATCCGTACATAATCCTCGACGGGACGTGAAGCGTCACAGAGCTGCTAAAAATGCATCAGTGGAAAGCTCCGAAACGATTTCGAGATTTACGGCCTTTACGCTCATACATACGAATACCGAAACATAACACTTCACTATTTTCGCGTTACGTACTTTATTTGCACGAACAAGAAATGGACCGGCATAATCTACGGCCGTTTTAAGGAAAGGACGCGCCGGACGTATTCTCGAAGCTGGTAGTGGTCCCATAATCGGTTGATCACGCGTTGCACGAGCACGAAAGCAACGGACACAGCGATGTATGCGTTGGCGCACGATGTCGCGGCAAGACAATATCCAATAGCGCTGCAACAGCAAGCATTGCACGGACTGAGGTCCTGCGTGCAGATAGCTTATGTGAGCGTCGTCAATAATTAAATTAGTCAAAGTATGTTTTTTCGGTAAAATTATTTGATGTTTAGATTCAAATGGTAATAATGATTTATGAATTCGACCTCCTACACGTAACAGTTTGTCACTATCCAAAAAAGGCGTAAGACGTCGCAATTGATTAGAAGGTAATTTTCCTTGAGATATCTTTAAAATATCGTCTTGAAAGACCGATTGTTGAGTAAGGTAAATTAATCGATTTAATGAAAAATTATATTCAGGTACTGTAACGTAACCCGGGAACGAATTTTTAACCCTTTTGCATTTATTATAAAAACGAAATATTAGTGCGGTAATCCGAACGAGTTTGCCTAACGACGAAAATCGCATTATAATTTCGGCATTTTGTACCGACGGTACCGTAGACATACCAAAAGATAGTGTTAAGTTACGTTTTTCTTCACAGGTGCTCATAGTTTGACTCTCAACAGGCCAGTAGTCGCGACTTCTTCGGAGCCATGCGGGTCAATGGTACCACAAGTTATGCTGTACTAGCGCGATAGGTGGCAAGCCGCGTGATGCAGCGTCAGCAGGATTATCGGCTGACGGGACATGGTGCCAGCAACCGGCGGGAACGCGGGATAGAATATCGCTAGTGCGATTGGAAACAAACGTCTTCCATTCATGCGGTGATGAACGAAGCCAGGCCAGCACGATGGAGGCGTCGGACCATGCGTAAATCTGTTCGCGGCAGACGCGATCTCTGTATAAATTTGCTACCTTATCTAATAGCCTTGAAAGCAATAGAGCTGCCATCAGCTCGAGACGTGGGATGGTAAGAGGTACGCGGAGCGGAGCTACCCTAGTTTTCGCCATAATCAGGTTAGAATAAATATTGCCATCCTTGGTTGTAAGTCGAATATAGACACAGCCAGCATATGCGATCTGGGACGCGTCAGCAAATCCATGAATTTCTACCGAATCGATATTATTACTGAAAATGTATGGCGGAAACAATACCTGTGATAGCAGCGGTAACTCGTTTATGAAACGTATCCATGAATTAATAGCTGACACAATAGCTGAATCAAGTGCTTGGCATACACGGTTACCGGTGATAGCAGCCCGAGAGGGTCATATATTTTTGCGATCTCAGAAAGAATAGACCTCTTGGTGCATTTATGAGTGGTAACTTGAACTTTATAATTAAATGTATCAGATCCTGGATTCCATTGGAGGCCGAGGACCTTAACTCTTTTGTCGTTCTCCATTTCAGAAAATGGGACGTTTTCGACCCGCTCACCATGACAAGCTGGTGGCTGTACTGTAGCGAGTATCGCTGATGAGTTGCTGTGCCACTTGCGTAACTAGAATCCAGCCGTCTTACAAATGATGATAAGCTCTTGGTGCAGAGTAAGAGTTTTAGACTCCGTATCTTCACCAGAAACAACATCATCGACAAATACGTCATTCAATAATACGGGAGAAGCGAGCCTAAAATGCTCGGCCTCATCGTGAGCGAGCTGCTGAATTGTACGCAAAGCGAGATATGGTGAGGCATTTACACCAAATGTGACCGTGCGGAGACGGTAGTCCCGTATAGGTTCTTCTGGCGATTTACGCCATAATATGCGCTGGAAGTCCCTATCAGTTTCACGAATCAGTATATTTCGATACATTTGTTTAATATCCGCAGTGAATGCAACGGCATGAACCCGAAACTTTAAAAGAACGTCTACTATATCAAGGTGAACCTTGGGACCCGTTAGGAGAACGTCATTAAGTGACCAACCACTCGTCGATCTACAACCCGCATCGAACACTACGCGTGTGCGAGTTGATTCGCTCGATTCTTTAACTACACAGTGGTGTCGAATATAATAGCTGGCACCTTGGAAAGGCTCACTATCAACGAGCTCCATATGATTCAGGTCCTCATACTCCTGGAGGCACGCGTGATAATCAGTTTTCAGCTGCACGTTGCGTTCCAATCTATACTCTAATTTTCGAAAGCGAGCCAATGCAATTTGCCGTGACTCGCTGAGGCGCGGATCATTGGGTTTGAACGGCAGGGCGACGACGTACCGTCCTGTCTCATCCCGCGTATGCGTCTTTCGGAAAAAGGATTCGCATAGTTCTTCATCAGGAGTGTAAGTACGTTTCTCAGAAAATGATTTCAGCTCCTAAAACCTTTGAAGATTGTTGTTGTCAAACGAGCTAAAACATACTTGGAGTGGAGTCGAAACTATTGGATCGAACGTTATTTTACCTAATAATAAATAACCTAACACGCTATTCATCGCAATCGGTGACCCCGGAGGTCCAGTAATCATGTTGCCTAATAAAATGTGGAATATTATATCCGCTCCTTGTAACATTTCTACCGGTTGAGGTGTGTGAAAGTCGGGGTCAGCTAAGTTTAAATTTTTTAAATGTGACCACCCTGTAAAGGGCAGAGGTACACTGGGCATTTTTGTAACTAATTTTGGCAAAATTAATGCATCCACGGGTACAATGGGCTGCTGTTTACCTTTTGGAATAATTAAACATGAAACTATACCTTTAGGTTGCACAGGATCGGTATCGCCTATGCCAAAAACCGGAATATTTATATGTTTACGCGTTAACCCTAAACGTTGTACGCAGGCCTCTGTGATAAAGGACGCCTGGCTACCCGTGTCTACAATACATCGAACGGTTAATACCATTGACTCAGCTACGCAAATATCAACTAGCGCCGTGGATAATAGGACTGTATTCGTACGAACTAAAGGCGCATTGGACGCGCAATTATTATGTACCGCACTGATGTTGGCAGGTAAGGTAAAGGGTGACTAAGCCGTGATAACACTTCTTTGCTCTTTCGTAAGCGGGATCTGTATAGCACTCTCAGTTGCCGCCGTTTCGCTAATGACCGATAACGATTGCGTTGAAAAATGAATTAATGTATGATGTCGTTTATAACACGAGCGGCAAACGAAATTTGATTTACAATTCTGAACGTCGTGTCCAACGTGTAAGCAATTAAAACAGATGTTTTTATTTTGTACGAATGAATATCTATCTTGTGGAGAAAGATTTAGAAACTGTGAACATTTACTTAATATATGTTGACCGTTGCAATGTAAACAAGTTCTAACCTTATTACCATTACTTTTAGATCGAGACTACTCTATAGGTACATTAAGGTTAGTAATCAAAGAGCGTCGAGCTGTAGGCACCGTACCGTCGCTTGCGTTGTTGCTCCGACCCGAGAATTTTACTGAACTACCCACATTTGCCGATGGTTTCTTAGCGGAATGTACGTTTGAACTCGTAGAAATAGTTATTTCGTCAGCGGAAATTTCCCGTTCGAGGAAAGAAATTAACGTCTGGAATTTCGGATGACTTACTCAATGAACGTTCGAATGTTCTTCTAATTGTGAGCGGAATTTTACGCAACAAAATATTTAATAGTATAAAACTCCATTGGCTATGGGAAAATTCATAACTTCAAGCGCCTTGATATTCTCTTGATATATATTTAGTAAATTTCGTACACTATGACTTAACCTATCAGAACAAGGTTCAATATCCAGAATTTTGTCAAGGTGTTTTGATGCAATAATTCTTTTATTATCATAACGCGACACTAAAATATCTAAGGCTACAAGGTAGTTTTCATCGGTGATAGGAATAGATTTAATAAGATTATGTGGCTCGTTTTTAACTGCAAGTAGTAAATATCTAAACTTTTCCACATTACAGTAAGCGCTGTTGTTATGTACTAGCGAACGAAATAAGTCATAAAACGATGGCCAATCGGTTGGATCGCCGTTAAATTCTGGCAGTGGCACTATAGGTAGGTTTTTTCTATTTGCTTGCACTATGACCTCGGATGCTTGAAATGACCGACTCGTGCGGCGCTGCTGTTCATCCTCCTTTTTTAAATTATTTAAATGAGTAACAATAATATAATATAAATCGTTAAAATCATTGCGAACTTTAATCTGTTCCTCTTTATTAAATGATTTTATTTTAATGAGCATTTTCTCAATCTTTGTTTGAACTTTATTGAATTTTCTTTGGTGAGCAGCTAAATCAATAGTTCGCGAACGAAAATGTTGTTCATTTGTCGCTGCGAGCTGAATAATACGATTAAGCTCATCAAGAATTAAATCTCTTTCGAAAATATCTTGTTCACACGGCAATTCGTCGTCCGACATTTTGCGTTACAGAATGGCGGATTAGAATTTTACCACGTAAAAGAAATGAGTATGTAATACTGCAATACTTCTTTTTACAAGACAACACAAACTGGAAGATATTAATTCGGATTGAATGATCAAAAATGCTTAATCCGGATCGAATGACCAAAAATGTTTATGTACGATATTCTACTGGGTTAGGCGACTTACCGCTACAATCTCCCTGCAACCACGAATCCAGGGGCTGGCTAAAGGAGCTCGGGGCAGTAAATGCAATGATAGTAGTATCCAAGTTCAGCAGAGTGTATCGCATAAGAGTCCATAGGGCACAAGCGCAACACTTTCAGGGTGAAAGAGATCTTGAGAGATGAGCTTGAGAAACACGAGGTATATTTGTATGCGTGCACGTCGGTAGTTTTAATTAGACTGTCCACAATTGCCGCCAATCGATATGGCGCTTGTGTCGCACAGAGAGCCATAACCCGCAAGATTATGGCTGCATTCAGAATGAAAACAGTTGATCGCCAACCCAATGAATTTAATAGAAGTAAAGAAAAAATACTATCTTCGAAATTGTGTTGCCTTGTACTTATTATTATATACGAAAAAAAAGAAACAAAAAACATAATATATAAATAATCTGTTCCAGTACGGAACACGAGACTACCGTCTCCGCACGGTCACATTCGGTGTAAATTCCTCACCATATCTCGCTTTGCGTACAATTCAGCAGCTCGCTCACGATGAGGCCGAGCATTTTAGGCTCGCTTCTCCCGTATTATTGAATGACGTATTTGTCGATGATGTTGTTTCTGGTAAGGATACGGAGTCTAAAACTCTTACTCTGCACCAAGAGCTTATCAGCATTTGTAAGACGGCTGGATTCGAGCTACGCAAGTGGCACAGCAACTCATCAGCGATACTCGCTACAGAACAGCCACCAGCTTGTCATGGTGAGCGGGTCGAAAACGTCCCATTTTCTGAAATGGAGAACGACAAAAGAGTTAAGGTCCTCGGCCTCCAATGGAATCCAGGATCTGTTACATTTAATTTTAAAGTTCAAGTTACCACTCATAAATGCACCAAGAGGTCTATTCTTTCTGAGATCGCAAAAATATATGACCCTCTTGGGCTGCTATCACCGGCAACCGTGTATGCCAAGCACTTGATTCAGCTATTGTGGATGGCAAAGGTAGATTGGGACGATAAACCGCCCATTGATATCATTAATTCATGGATACGTTTCATAAACGAGTCACCGCTGCTATCACAGGTATCGTTTCCGCCATACATTTTCAGTAATAATATCGATTCGGTAGAAATTCATGGATTTGCTGACGCGTCCCAGATCGCATATGCTGGCTGTGTCTATATTCGACTTACAACCAAGGATGGCAATATTTATTCTAACCTGATTATGGCGAAAACTAGGGTAGCTCCGCTCCGCGTACCTCTTACCATCCCACGTCTCGAGCTGATGGCAGCTCTATTGCTTTCAAGGCTATTAGATAAGGTAGCAAATTTATACAGAGATCGCGTCTGCCGCGAACAGATTTACGCATGGTCCGACGCCTCCATCGTGCTGGCCTGGCTTCGTTCATCACCGCATGAATGGAAGACGTTTGTTTCCAATCGCACTAGCGATATTCTATCCCGCGTTCCCGCCGGTTGCTGGCACCATGTCCCGTCAGCCGATAATCCTGCTGACGCTGCATCGCGTGGCTTGCTACCTATCGCGCTAGTACAGCATGACTTGTGGTACCATGGTCCCGCATGGCTCCGACGAAGTCGCGACTACTGGCCTGTTGAGAGTCAAACTATGAGCACCTGTGAAGATAAACGTAACTTAACACTATCTTTTGGTATGTCTACGGTACCGTCGGTACAAAATGCCGAAATTATAATGCGATTTTCGTCGTTAGGCAAACTCGTTCGGATTACCGCACTAATATTTCGTTTTTATAATAAATGCAAAAGGGTTAAAAATTCGTTCCCGGGTTACGTTACAGTACCTGAATATAAATTTTCATTAAATCGATTAATTTACCTTACTCAACAATCGGTCTTTCAAGACGATATTTTAAAGATATCTCAAGGAAAATTACCTTCTAATCAATTGCGACGTCTTACGCCTTTTTTGGATAGTGACAAACTGTTACGTGTAGGAGGTCGAATTCATAAATCATTATTACCATTTGAATCTAAACATCAAATAATTTTACCGAAAAAACATACTTTGACTAATTTAATTATCGACGACGCTCACATAAGCTATCTGCACGCAGGACCTCAGTCCGTGCAATACTTGCTGTTGCAGCGCTATTGGATATTGTCTTGCCGCGACATCGTGCGCCAACGCATACATCGCTGTGTCCGTTGCTTTCGTGCTCGTGCAACGCGTGATCAACCGATTATGGGACCACTACCAGCTTCGAGAATACGTCCGGCGCGTCCTTTCCTTAAAACGGCCGTAGATTATGCCGGTCCATTTTTTGTTCGTGCAAATAAAGTACGTAACGCGAAAATAGTGAAGTGTTATGTTTCGGTATTCGTATGTATGAGCGTAAAGGCCATACATCTCGAAATCGTTTCGGAGCTTTCCACTGATGCATTTTTAGCAGCTCTGCGACGCTTCACGTCCCGTCGAGGATTATGTACGAATATATATTCGGACTGCGGAAAGAATTTTGTCGGTTGTAACAATTATCTTAAAGACCTATACGCGTTTTTACGGAGTGATGTCGTTCAAAATACAACTAATCAACAAACCCTGCAACAGGGATTTACGTGGCACTTTCAACCTCCATATGCTAGCCATTTTGGAGGTCTCTTCGAAGCCAGTGTTAAAAGTTTCAAACACCACCTACATCGTGTGGTTGGAACTCGTACTCAAACTTACGACGAGATGCATACTCTTCTCTGTCAAATCGAAGCCGTGTTAAACTGTCGTCCCCTTTGCGCCATGAGTTCGGCTTCTACCGATCCCCTCCCCTTAACACCGTCTCATTTTTTAATAGGAGAACCCTTAACAGCTCTACCTGATGTATCTTTGTTGGATGAAAATCCTAACCGTCTCACTCGTTGGCGCTGGATACAACAGTCGGTCCAGCACCTTTGGAAAAGATGGAGTAGAGAATATCTCCATCACTTACAACAAAGTAGTAAGTGGCTTCATGATCGCGGCCATTACAATGGAAGCTCGCGCGTGTACATGCTGTTCATCCTGGCTCCGATTAAGTCACTCGTGTAGTGACCTTAAAGGCTGGGAATACTATTTTTAAACGACCTGTAGTAAAGGTTTGCCCACTTCCGTTAGAGTAATGCGTTATACTTACAACCTTAATCTTAGTACTTAAGTTATTTTTTTTTCTTTCGATTTATACTATAAGTTAGTGATTTTTTAAAAGAAATTTTTCTTTTAAGGTGAGCGGCATGTTCCGTACTGGAACAGATTATTTATATATTATGTTTTTTGTTTCTTTCTTTTTTCGTATATAATAATAAGTACAAGGCAACACAATTTCGAAGATAGTATTTTTTCTATACTTCTATTAAATTCATTGGGTTGGCGATCAACTGTTTTAATTCTGAATGCAGCCATAATCTTGCGGGTTACGGCTCTCTGTGCCACACAAGCGCCATATCGATTGGCGGCAATTGTGGACAGTCTAATTAAAACTACCGACGCGCACGCATAAAAATATACCTCGTGTTTCTCAAGCTCATCTCTCAAGATCTCTTTCACCCTGAAAGTGTTGTGCTTGTGCCCTATGGACTTTTGTGCGATACACTCTGCTGAACTTGGATACTACTATCACTGCATCGACTGCCCCGAGATCCTTTAGCCAGCCCCTGGATTCGTGGTTGCAGGGAAATTGTAGCAGTAAGTCGCCAAACCCAGTAGAATATCGTACATAAACATTTTTGTGGTCCTTCGAGCCGGATATAGCGCGCCGGCGGTCTTGTGACTGCGGTGGCGCCGGTTGTGATCCGGCTCGAAGGACCAAAACGCAAAACGCCTTGGGAGTAGTGCCACCATGGAGGATGGAATTATGAGCTTTTGAGGGACTTCAAGTACCGGTTTTCCAGCCGCTTTTAGAAGCTCAGCTGTAATGCCATCCTCGCCCAGGGAATTGCCGTTTTTAAGGTGCTGGAGAGCCTAAATTGGCTCTCCAGCACCTTAAAAACTTCAATTCTCGCTTAGACTGACGTCCAGAATATCAACAGAATAGTGTCGGATAAGACTTGCTCTTGGATCGTTAATTACAAGTGTGATTAACGATAACGATTAACGAGCGTGTGGCTCCAACGATTATGGGTACATCTCCCCTTTGAACCTCTTAATTTCACTTAAAATCTCAGGTGTCCCAGAAACGATGCCGCCACACTCAGTCTTCAGCTTTGAGTTGGCTCTTTCTGGCAGACAGATCTCCGGTAAAGACTATGGAGCCCTGGTTCCGCTGAATCGCTTCTTCAATTATTTTTTGCATTTGGAGATCCGCTCGTTCAGTTGCTTGTATGCTGTCAAATCTGCTAACGACTGCAGCTTCATCTCCCATCTGAAATCCATGAGATTAAGAGTGTGATCGGAGACTTTTTATTTTCTTCTGTGGTGGGTCTTGTAGATCTTAGCTCCGACCGCGTGGAAAGTTTCCACGAGCTTGTCATTCATATTTTCCACTGTATTTCAGTCATCTAGGTACCAAAAGCGGTTTCGTAACTCGAGCTGAAAGGTTTCGGGATTCTGGATAAGAGCACGAGGGGGACGGAGATTTGACTTCATGAGACGAGACCTCTCCAAGTTATCGTTTAGGTCCAGTGTGCCTCTAAATATTTGGTGATCACTGCCAGTTTTCACCCTCGCGATCACTGAGACATCACTAAACAGTTCGCTTCTGTGCGTCATAATGAAGTCAATCTCAGTTTTTGTCGAACCGTCGGGGCTTGACCAGGTCCACTTCCTGTTGGACCGCTTTTGGAAGAAAGAGTTCATCATATAGAGTTCCTCTTTCTCCATAAACTAGGCCAGCTGCTGTCCCTTTGGGTTCCATTGCCCTGTTCCAAATTTTCCTAACATTAACTCACCGCTTTCTTTTGTGCCTTGTTTTGCGTTAAAGTCTCCCATCAACACCGTATAGTGGGTTTCGGAGGAATGCACGGCTCTAGAAATATATTCATACATTTCCTCTACCTCCTCATCGGGATGTGTCCAGGTTGGTGCGTAAACCTGTATGACCTTCAGCGAATACCGTTTGGTGATTCTGAGTATCGGGTACGCGACCTTCGTCGACACAATCTTAATTTTTATAACGTTGTTGACGAGAGACTTCTGGACGATAGATCCGACATATCCTTGGGACAGATAGTCACCCTCCCGGTAATAGAACAAGTTGCCGGACTTGAGGATTACCGTGCCCTCCCCGTCTCTCTCGGACCTCGGATAATCCCATAATATGCCAGCGCAACTTGTCTACTTCTTCTTCCAGCTCCAGGATCTTCTCGTTAGTCCTCAGGGTGCATGCGTTATATGTTGCCAGGTCGAGTTATCGTATGTGTTAACCGAACTTCCGTCGGAGATACTTAGAACCCCCTGCGCCGCCGTTACCATGGGTGCCACCGTAGCCAAGAATAACGAGGCCGCCGAGGACTGGGTGCCGTTTGTTTGCGCCGTTACTCATGGGGGAATGTTTGCCATAGGTGCCACGCTTGGCGAGCGGGTTGGCGACCACAGTTTTTATTGTGTAATTGTTGCTATAGGAAGATGATGCCGCTCATCTCCTGCCTGTCTCCCTTTGTCGCCTCTTACGACACCCACGGGAAGATATGGGGTAGTGGATATTCTAAACCACCACTACACGGTATATTATAGTGACTGATATAGCAAATTAAAGCTAATTTGATATAATCTAATTATGACGTTAGCGATATTAAATAATTTTGAATTCTTGAAATATGGAAAAAATACTGAAAATGCGCTAACAATTTTTTACTATATTTATTATACAAACTTATTGAGTTATTGTGGTAAATTTCTCAATAGTAATTTTACACTAACATTATACTACTGAATTATTGGAACATTTTTATTTAAGAGACATAACTTAATCTATTATAAAAAGTTATTGCTGATAAAGTTAAAGACATGGAACTCTGTTATATCTGTAAAAATTAAAGTTATATTTTCTGGGTAATCGTCTAATAATAGCAAACTTTGTGAGGGATCTTAAAGTGTTATTCTTTTTCGCATTTTTCGCTTTCCCAACCCTGTCCCATCACTATGGTTCGGAGCATTCAAAGTTCAACCTTGAATTATCCAATCGGGGGACGTGTCAAATGCGCTGGGGGGCATTTGACACGTCCCCCGAAACTCATGCATGACGAGAAATTTTTTAAAATCGAAACAGAACAAATATTCCATGATGCGGTATCTATTAGGGGGTAATCTGTGGCCTGAACTAACGGCCAACGCCTCCTCCTTGGACTCTCCTGTCTTTTCTCATTTATGATTAGGGTAACCCAGAAGATGAATGAATGAAAAAGCTGATTGACCCCGACGGAAACTGTACTGGCGGTCACTAATCAGCTGGTGATCCTTAAGATACCGCATGTAATGGACTCCATTACTTAAAGAACAAAGAGGTGATGACGATAGGCCTATAGTTGGACGGATTGGGGCGAATACCTTTTTTGGGGATCAAGTGCAAGAAAACTATCTTCCATGATTTCGAAACTTTTCCTAGGGAGTAGGTGTACCGGAAAACAAACGTTAAAACCGGTGCTAACTCCGAAACACACGTCTTCAGCACAGTAGAAGAGACGCCATCTAGTAATAAAATTTAAGTCTCTTTTATATTTATAGTTATTCTTATTTGCTCTAAACCTTTTTACTATCGCAAAAACAGGGATTTAAAAGGATGTTTTAAAAGAATTTAAAAGCTTGGGTTTACTCCACTTATAAAACCTCGCAAGATCTGTATGCAAAGTTTTGCTTATACGAAAGGGCTGCTGGTACACATTTGACAATTAAGGGTTATCCAAATGTATGTGTACGCTTCTTTAGTCTTCTTCGTCTTACATTCATTGACAGTGGAGCTCATTAATTTATATTGATCACAGTATGTTGCAAATTTGCAACAATATGCATTTAAGGGTTAAAAAATATACTTCAAACGGTCTTGAAAAAACGGTTCTTGGAAACGTCAACAAATATACTATTTTGCTGTAGACGTAAAAGACTGACCTCTAAAAAATCAATCTATCGAGTTACGTTAGCATTATTGTCATGGCTCTAATTATCTAGATTTACTAGCCTTTTTATGTCATAATTTTCATTGTGATTTTTATTTAATCATTCATAATTCAACATAGCCTATCAAAAGTCAACATAAGGATAGTTGGCATAGCTCTCACACATGGCAGGCGCGTTAAAAACCGCAGTTTCTTTATTATTTTTTATGGTTTCGGGAAGATGCTGCTGTTCGTCTCGTTTGTTTTACTCTAACGTTTATTACTAGATAATTACATTAGATTGCACAAATCAATTGATATTTTTCACCGATATAGAATTTAAAATAATTTCGTATCTTCTGTACAAGCATGCATAGAATCGTCCTCATTTTAGTTGTACCTATTTTTGGTCATTATCAAGCTTGTAAATTTCCATACGATAATAATGCTGTTTATTATGCTTCCTTAATCAATTCCGCAAAATTATCTTACTATATGGCGTCATTTCTTAAATGTTGCAGCCTTTGCGGCTTGTTTTTACTGCCCGGGAGAAATAATTTACTTAATTTAGTGTTTTCTTTAAATATATGGGTTACAAAAAATATAAACACATAAGCGTATTTTTCTCGTCTAAATTTATTAGCAGTAATATTATTAAAAAGCGAAAAATAATATTAATTAAAGTATTTATAAAAAATGGCGGAAAATGGCGGAAGTTGAATCGCCGCAGTGGATGACAGTTACTGATAATAATAGATATTTGACACATAGCCGTTGGATGGATGGATGGATGTTTCGACTGTTGAGCGGATATAGCTAGAAAAAAAATTACCAAAGTGTATTTCTTGTATAAACATAGATTACAAATCTGACACAACAATAAAAACTTCATACTAGCACATTACTAGTCATTTGCTCGAGAGCACCGATATGTTCAAGTATATATTTACGTTTATAGACTTTAAGTACATTAATGAAGACATTTAAAGAAAAGGAAAACTTTGTGAGGTCAGCCGTGCACTAATTTAAATTTAATTTCTCTTAATCTGTGCATATATGGTTCTCAGTATACAGATCTGTACCTAGTGTGAGAACCACTGCTAATTTTTCTATTAAGGTGCAACCTGTCAAATAAATTATTTTCAGTTATATTTTTTTCATCCCATATCAACTCGTGGGTGTCGTAAGAGGCGACCGAGGGAAATTAAGCAGCAGCATCTTTCTGATAACTTCTCGAAATAATAAAAATCTCTGATCGCTTGATAATCATGTGAACTATGTCACACGTTATCCTATGAGGCAATTAATAGGAGGGGCTCGTGGTCAGCTGTGATCTTTTGGTTAGGCAGCAATGAATTAATAAACGAATGACAATTTATACTACTTTCCAGAAATATTTCAAATAATAAAAAGCGGTTTTGTTGACGGTACTGTAACGCAACCCCCCCCCCTTCTTATTAGTATATATATATATATATATATATGACCAGGATAAATAAAATATGTTTTGGTCTTTCTAAATGATATTCGTAAAGATTTAATAATAGGCCGTTTGTAATATTTTTGGTGTGATCGTCTTAGTTAGGACCCTTTTTTACGTTGTGTTTGTTTAGTAACTTAGTTCTTTTAGGTGTCTTTTGGAAGAATGAATATTCATTGGAGCAAGTGGAAGCTGTTGATAGTGCCTTATAAGCTAAGTGAACCCCGTTCACGAAGACAGGACTCGAGAAATCTTAAGAACATAAAAACCTCCCTATTCCACTTGTATCATGTTTACATTATTTATTTGTTATTAATTATCCCTTCCCGCTTGGAAAAGGCTCAGAATATATTTATACATAAATGCCCGATACTACGGTTTTGCTCTCCCATTTATTTTAAAAAATGTGGGGTGGAGGGGCACACGGCTCCACACACGCCATGCGCATTGAGCGCCAACCATTTTGATGCACTCCACCCGAGGGGAACGCTCAGTCGGGAACTGGACCGTAATCCACAGCAAAATAACTGGCAAACCAGTAAGAGAGGCCCTGGCCCCTTGTTAGTACGTAAGCACAAACATTGACCGAAGTCCCACATGGCAATGCGTGTAATCGTCATACAGAATACTATCGAATCCAGCCACAGTGAATGTATTTTACACGGTTTAGGCAAATAGGCACCCTGGCCGTAAACCCTTCGTGAGTGCAACCACCTGCCAGACCGCTGCTCCTGCAGACATGACGTAAGTGTATGACATCACCACCAACTGCATGATCAGCACGGCTACTAGCCGCAGAGCGTGTCAAGATTCTATCGCTCACCTCAAGGGAATGGGGTCCCACGCTACGCGGCTTTCGGCCTTCGGACTCTCCTCAGATCCCTCCAGCTACCACCCGCATGAGGTCGACACATATGCTCCACCAACTAATAGCCAGATATAGCCAAAAGGCAGTTATAAGATATTAGCAATAATTTGCCATCAGAAAAGGTTTGTGTAACTGACGTTGAGTAAATGCATTTTCGATCATGTTTGTCTCACCCACCAACAAGTTGCCTTCAATCATTCAAAGGTGAGAAAGTTACAAAGATGTATTATTATGTTGTTATATATATATATATATATATATATATATATATATATATATATATATATATATATATCGTCGACTAAATATGCTAAATTGCTAACTCCCAACCATACTGCATTCGAGGAAAAATAAAAAACTGATTTAAAAATAAAATACTCAGTGCAATAAAAAAAGTCTAGTTTGGTAAAATTTTATTTGTTTCTTATTATTATATCAACATTTTTGAATTTCTTTCAATTTAATTACACTTTGCGGCCTTAAATTGGAGTTAGCATATTTTACAATTGTAAATATTTTTTTATGGCGATTAGTTTGGGAGTTATCAGATTTTAATAATTATAGTATTATTTGATTAAAACTAATTTTATCGCATTTAATTTACTTGATTTTTAAAATTAGTAAATTAAACGCTATAAAATCCGTAAAAGTAGTTTTAATAAATGTGTAGTGTTCACGTAAATATAAAATATCATAAAGTATTCTTATTAAAAACCAAGTAAAAAATATGTAATATAGTTTTTAATACCGAAACAAATTCACATAAATGAATTGAACATTATTAACACAAACAATATTGATTTTTAATCATGCGGTAAATTGTTGTAAAATTCTCTGAAATCTGCTGGCAGGATTTCTTTAATTTGTTGAAGGTCATCATATTTTCGAGCTTTAATTTTCAGTCTAGTTTGGTTCAAATTTTGCATTTCCTCAAAACTTTCTGCTGAAAAAGGGCTTTTTCTTTGGGGCAGCAGCATCCATGGCTCTTCAAACTGCAACTTATATGAAATTTCTCCTGATGAAGAATACATGAGTGCGCGAATATCGGTGACTTTAGGGTCTCCCGATGATCGTCCAGGGCGAATGCTTTTGTAGCTCGAAATATTACGGAAATCTTTGAAAAAAGTATGTTCCAAATACTTGACATCAAATGGATTATTGCGCGCAGACTCAAAAATTTGAACATAGTCCACAGGAACATTTATTATTCTATTACGCATTCTCCGTTCTATTAAAGAATGCATAGCATCCACTTCCATTTGTGTATGGCCAACTTCTAAATATTTCTGCTCGATGGTTATTTTGTTTTTAACTGCCATATTTAATAGCGCATTTGACATAGTCACATTGCGATTTTGATAACCACAGCCATCCGAATAAATAATAATACGTATATCTGTCTTGTTTTCCACTTTAGGTAGAATCATTTTCTCAATAAAATATGTCCAAATAGAAGCAAACTCATCTGCATTAAGCCCCCCTTCCGTTTCATTCCATACAAAATAATAGCCATCTTTGCTGATATTATTATAAAAGCACAGATTATGCACTTGAAGCTTTGTTTTGTAGTACAATGTGCTGACATTTGACTTAGGTGCCATAAAAACTGCTTGAAGATCTACTGTGAATACAAGACTATTATTCGCTTTATCTGTTTGTTTTTCTTTCCTAGCTTCTCCTTTTTTCAATACATGTAATTGATAATCATGTTCTTCCATTGTCCCAGCCTTATATCTTGCACATATTTCACATTCGTCCTTTTTGGGTCTAAACAGACAAAGATTTCACGATGACATAAACTCACAGAAAGTAGTTTTAGATAGTGGTTGTATGAGGTGCGATTTGCACCAGTCAGATACGTAAAACTTATATAAATCCATTTTTGTTTTCCAATCAGCTTGCAGATATTTTTTGGAAGATGAAGCCCGATAGTAATGAGATTCCATTGTTGGTAGAGTCGAAAAAATCGGCCATTGATTTTTGCCTGTTTACAAAAGGGTTAACTCTGTCTCTGTTAACCCTAAGTTGACTAGGAATGCAAGTATAATCTTTAATTCTATCTTTCCAAGCAATAACAGTCATTCTTCCAATGCCCAAAGTATTTAAATACATAGTTTTGCAAACTCTTACATAACTACCATCAGCTGTTTTTAAATTATACTTGAATGACTGAGCTCGTCGAGAACTATCAGACAGTTTTCGATCCCTATGACGTTTTGTTGGAGCTGATTGAACAGTTTTGTTACGAGCTTGAGGTTCGTGACAGTAAAAATTGCCGATAGAATTACCTAAATTAACACTTTAATTTACTTTATACAAATTAAAGTTAAAAACACTAATAATTAAACACACTAATTCACTTAATTCCGCTCCGAAGCTTCGCTTTGTCGCCGAGTTCAACTCTGCCCCGATCGCATCTTGCGCCACCTATTTATTTAAATTAGCAAAATATCCGGAATGTTCAAGTAAACACGCGCAAGGTACCGAGAGTTCGAGTATAGATTTTCCAGAAACTTAGTTCTTCGGATGGCGCTGTCGGTTGAGAGATCTGTGATGTCATTCTCCGCAAAGCTCCCCTCGCTCTCGTTCCTGACACTAGATGGCGCTAGTTGACTTATTCACACAACACTGCCCCCTCCTAAGACATGCTCGTCCCGAGCATTATCGGTCCCATAATAACGCGCCAAGCGATCCACATGGACGATCTTAGGAGTCCCTCTTGCGCCTTTCTGTATCTGGTAGGTCACATCGTTGATCCTGGTTACAATCCGGTACGGGCCGTCCCATTTAGCTTGAAGCTTAGGAGATTTCCCTTTGCTGCGGACTGGATTGTGCAACCACACTAATGAACCTTCGTTGAACCCTTTATTGTTCATTTTGCGGTCATACCGGGTTTTCATTTTCTCAGACATTTGCTGGCCCGATTGTCTGACGTGCTCATAAATGTCATTCATTTTGTTCCGCGAGTCATATGCATAATCGGTTATACTGCGTGGGGCATCAGGTAGTATCCCAGTGATCAAGTCTGCAGGCAGCCGTAATTCTCTTCCAAAGTTTGCGAAAGCTGGTGTCACTGCTGTACTTTCGTGAACAGAACTTCGATATGACAACAAAAACGGTTGTATGTGCTTGTCCCAATCTCGTTGCCGATTGTCTACAACTTTTGCCAGGTACCTCTCCAATGTCTGATTAAATTGTTCCACCATTCCATCAGATAGTGGGTGATAAGAAGTCGTTCTTGTTTTATGAGTACCCATAACTCGGCAAGTTTCCTGGAATATTTGAGACTCAAAATTCCTTCCTTGATCGCTGTGAATCTCTAAAGGTACTACAAAACGACAGAAGACTTCATGAACTAGTTTATCTGCAACTGTTGAAGCTTCTTGATTTGGAATGGCGGAGACTTCTGGCCACTTAGTGAAGTAATCCATCACAACAATGAAATACTTGTTACCGCTTTCACTCTCCGGAAACGGCCCCGCCACGTCAATGGCTATTCTCTCCCATGGTGCACCAACATTGTACAACCTCAATGCACCTCTACTACGAGTCTGAGGTCCCTTTACAGCCGCACAACTTGTACATTTGCGACACCAGTCCTCGACATCGTTTCGACAGTGGACCCAGTAAAACCGTTCTCGGATCTTCAGTAGAGTTCGTTTAACTCCCAGATGGCCCCCTGAATAATTATGTACAGCATTATGGTACAGCTGTAGAACATCCGGTACTTTAGCTTTAGGGACAACCATTTGTAAATGACAGCTGTCTCCCCGAACATTTTCCCATTTACGGCACAGAACTCCATCCTGAAGCAGCAAGCTGTCCCACTGGGCCCAATAGCTTTTAGTGGTCGAACTCATCGCTGAGACGTCGCTCCACTTGGGCTTGGGGGCACTGGCCTTCATCCATTCCAGGATCGGCTTGATGTCCGGATCTTCCTGCTGTGCACGTTGTAAGCTGTCCTT
Source organism: Parnassius smintheus behrii (assembly GCA_036936625.1). Classification (NCBI taxonomy): domain Eukaryota; kingdom Metazoa; phylum Arthropoda; class Insecta; order Lepidoptera; family Papilionidae; genus Parnassius; species Parnassius smintheus. Next base: position 39,526,383 of record JAUPFT010000015.1, read on the forward strand.
CCACTCGTTGCTGAGGTGGTCTGCCCTGAGCATCCTCACGGATACCACTTCCTTATTCTCTTGCCTAATACAATGTTTGCAATCTTCAGGACAAGGTCTTCTTGACAATGCATCTGCGTTGCCATGAGATTTCCCGTTGCGATGTTCGATCTCAAAGTCGTATTCCTGCAGTAGTTCAATCCACCTCGCAACTTGTCCTTCTGGATTTTTAATTTGCAATAGCCATTTTAGTGCAGCATGGTCAGTTCGTAAGTGAAATTTTCGCCCCAGAAGATATTTGCTAAAATGCTGCAACGTCTTTACCACAGCTAGCAATTCGCGTCTTGTGACACAGTAGTTCCTTTCCGGTTTTGACAACGTCTTGCTGAAGTACGCTATCACGACCTCTTGGTCACCATTACGTTGAGACAACACACCGCCAAGTCCTATATCACTTGCGTCTGTGTCAACTATAAATTCTTTGCTTGCATCAGGGTATCCCAAAATAGGTGTTTTGCACAGACGGTTCTTGAGCTCCTGGAATGCGATATTGCAACTTTCACCCCAGCAGAAGTGTCGCTTCTCCTCAGTTAGCTTGTGCAGAGGTTTGGCTATATCTGCAAAGTTCCTCACAAATCGCCGGTAATAGGAGCACAAACCCAAAAATGCTCTAACCTGCGTCTTATCTTTTGGAACCGGCCAATCCTTGACAGCTGCGATTTTCTCCGGATCCGTGCGGATACCTTTTTCCGACACTACATACCCCAAAAAGTTGACTTGCCGTTTGAATAGTGAACATTTCTTCGGACTCAACTTGAGATTGGCACTCTGAATCTTCATGAGCACGCGTCCCAGGTTTTCAAGGTGTTCCTCAAACGTACGGCCCACGATGATGATGTCATCCAAGTAGACCAGACAGGCATCGCCAATTAGCCCGGTAAGTACAAGTTCCATCAGCCTTTCAAACGTTGCTGGAGCATTGCACAACCCAAACGGCATTACTTTGAATTGCCACAGACCCTTTCCCGTCGAGAACGCAGTTTTCTCCTTGTCCTTAGGGTCAATTTCAACTTGCCAGTAGCCACTTTTTAGATCCAGCGTGCTAAACCATTTTACTCCTGTAAGCATGTCCAACGTGTCATCAATTCTTGGCAAGGGGTAGCTGTCCTTCTTTGTGACGTCGTTCAGACGGCGGTAATCAACACAGAACCGCATGCTGCCATCCTTCTTCTTTACCAGCACCACGGGTGAACACCATGGACTAGATGAAGGTTCAATAACACCATCCTTCACCATTCCCTCAATCATGGTTTCCACTTCGTTTTCACGTGCTACCGGCAATCTTCTTGGCCGCTGACGGATAGGCAATTCCTCTCCTGTGTTTATTTTGTGTTGAACTAAGCCTTTCCTATGTCAGCATCGTTTGACGAGAATAAATCGGCGTACTTGAGTAACAACTTCTTCGCCTTGACCAATTCGTTCGGGGAGAGAACACTGCGACAGTCTTCCAAAAGTGTGGTCACTCTCGTTTCTGAATCCTTGCTGGGGGTCCCACTCGATATATATTGGCACCGACGTAACCAATCCACTTCCTCACAAGTGCCAACCAGTGTGCCTTTTTCTATAATCTGTTCCCGGTCGCAAAGGTTCAGCACACGTATTCTTGAGATGTCAGTGGTTCTGACCAAGGTTGGAGCTACTTTCCATGGAAGGTCATTGTTTACCCTTTCCACAAGTACACAACGGTGAGCTTGCCCAGCGTTTCGGGGAAGACTAACCGGAACAATCGTTTCCGATCTCGGCGGAAGAACAATCTTCTTAATGCTGTACACGTTCCCTGGTAACGCACCTTCCATAAAAAGTTCCTCCTGTCCACATTTCAAAACACCTTGCTTAACGTCGATCTCACAACAATTATTCCTCATAAAGTCTAGGCCTAGGATGCAGTCGTTCATTATATCAGCCACGATGACATTATGCAGGTAGATCACGTTGCCAAGCTTCAACTCCATCTCCTTCTCTCCACGGACGGGTATACGCTGACCGGTGGCTGTTACCAAATTAATGCGTTCTCGGTTGTATGCGAAGTCCCCAAGGAACTGACTTATAAGTTGGGAACTAACAACCGTACGAGAGGCTCCAGTGTCTATGGTCAGTTTACACGGCATTCCGTTGACCTCGCCCTTGATGATTAGACTGTTCCCATCATGGGTTTGTGAGATCGAGATCCTTGGGGCTCTTTTAACATCAGCCAGCACCCGCCCCGCAGTTCTGGCTTTTACTCGTTTCCCAGCTGCTGCTGGGCGGTGCTGTTGGCCGCACTACCCTCCTGGGATCGTTCACCTTCCCTTTCTAGGGTTCGCTTAGGGCAGCTGGATCGAAGATGGCCCTTTTCCCCACAGCCATAGCACCTAGGGCTGTATCCTTTGTTGCGGTCGCGAACTGTAGCTGCTGCAACCTCCCTGACGCGATGGGAACGATGATCCTGCCGCACGGCTTCTACCTCCAGTGCATGGGCCAAGGCGTCCTTAAGCGCCTCGTGGTGCCCAAGCCTCACAGCAGCTCTGACTTCCAGGTCGCGGATGCCGTCGATGAATGTTTGCACCAGGTTCCCTCCAATGAGCGCAGGTACAGACTGGTATGCTTTTCGAACCATCTTCTCCACCTCAAGGGTCCACTGCTGCAGGTTTTCGTTGCTGCGTTGCACGCGATCTTTAAGCTGCGCGCGAAAGACGTGTTCCAGGTGAGCGTCACCATATCTCGCCTCCAAGGCCTCAAGAAGCTGCTCATAGGTCACTTTCTTACCGAGAGCTTCCAACACAGTTAAGGCTTGGTCGCGCAGGCCTAGGGTGAGTGCAGTCATGGCTTGGCTTTTATTCCAGCCGTTCGCCTCCATGACGGCCTCGAACTGGATTTTGTAGGCCGACCAGGAAGAGGTCCCGTCGAACGGCGGCACTTTGAATCCACGTAGCGAAGGTGCTGCAGCTACTACGGGAGCTGTAGTTCCATCCCCAAGTTTGAGTTCGTCCAGTGATTTCTTCATGTCAGCCATTACGTTGTCAACCCGATTGTTTACTTGGTCGATTCGGGTTTCAGCTTTCTCGATTCGGTTTTCAGCTCTCGCTATTTGGGTTTCAGCTTCCGACAGGCGGTTGTCATGCTGAGCAACCCTATCCTTCACCTCCTTTGTCTCCTTCCCGAAGGTAGCGTGAAGGTCCTTCATGAGGAGCATCTGCTCTTCCAACCGACGGGCCTGTTCCTCCTGTCCGCCCCGCAGCTGCTCTTCCAATCGGCGTGCCTGTTCCGCCTGCTGGCGAGCCTGTTCCTCCTGTCGGCGAGCCTGTTCCTCCTGCTGGTGAGCCTGTTCCTCCTGTCGCTCTTTCAACCAACGGGCCTGTTCCTCCTGTCCGCCCCGCAGTTGCTCTTCCAATCGGCGGACCTGTTCCTCCTGTCGGCGAGCCTGATCCTGCAGCATCACCATCAGAGCACCTAAGTCAGGTGCGGCAGATGTAGGAGCTACCGACGGGCCTGCAGCCGGTGGCTGGCCCTCCAACGTCTGCGGCGTTGCACCACCAAATCTTCGTTGGTCCGTCTCCTGCTGGCGTTGACTTCGGGTACGGACACCCTCCGTTTCCTCCTTAGGTAAAATCGGCATTATTTTATCCCACTTTTGACACCAATTGTTACGAGCTTGAGGTTCGTGACAGTAAAAATTGCCGATAGAATTACCTAAATTAACACTTTAATTTACTTTATACAAATTAAAGTTAAAAACACTAATAATTAAACACACTAATTCACTTAATTCCGCTCCGAAGCTTCGCTTTGTCGCCGAGTTCAACTCTGCCCCGATCGCATCTTGCGCCACCTATTTATTTAAATTAGCAAAATATCCGGAATATTCAAGTAAACACGCGCAAGGTACCGAGAGTTCGAGAATAGATTTTCCAGAAACTTAGTTCTTCGGATGGCGCTGTCGGTTGAGAGATCTGTGATGTCATTCTCCGCAAAGCTCCCCTCGCTCTCGTTCCTGACACTAGATGGCGCTAGTTGACTTATTCACACAACAGTATCATTAACAAATATTTTCTTCTCTCCCCATGTATATGTTTTCCAAAATTGGTTGAATAGTTTCATTCTTTCTTCATCTTTGATAATGCCACACTTGATTATGCCTGTTATTCTGCTACATTTGAATCTGTCTTTTAAACGCTTTGGTTCTCTTAAACTTTCATAGACCCATTTAGAATTTTTTTTAATTTTGCCATAATATTGAGAGCCTTTTTCGCGCTATTTTTTATTTTTTTTCTGCAAACCAGGTATTTTTATTTACTTGAGTTCGTCTTTTTCTGAATTTACTCTTCTCAGGCAAGGAAGTATCGCTATCGTTTTCTGAACTTGATGAGTATGGAACTAATTTAGGATCGCCAAAATTATCACTAAAATTGGATATTAAATCGCAGTTTTCTATATAAGTATCATTAAAATTTTCTGGCATCGATGAATCGTAAACCCTAACATTATCACAAATTTTTAAAGAATGTGTATTGATAATTATGTTTGCATTTTCACTAGGTACGTCAAATGTAGTAAAAAAATCAGGAACATCAACTATTTCAATCTGTGCATTTTCTACTAGCGAGTAATGTTCAATGTAATCTTCCAACGGTACATTTAAACTAGATTCAGTAAGGTTGTCCATCATATTGATAACATTGTTTAATGTATTCGTGTATCTACTATTCTGATCAGCATCAAAATTATTGTTAATAATGGTATTTCCCTTATTAAGCAATAATTCTTGCCGCGTAGTAAGAGAATCGCCATGTTGTTCTGTATTAAGAGCTAAACTGATAAGCTTCCTAGCCCTATCTGAAGTCATCTGTGGATAAAACAAAAGCAAAATAAGCCACCACATCAAGCATAGCACATAAATAATTGATCTATGCAAAAATTGAACCCAAAACCTATGGTTTAAATATCTTTATCGTTACTATTGTGCCGTCGAACATCATTACAAAAACAAAAACCAATTTTAAAATAAAGCGTTAAAATACTAAAACAAAGTTATAAAACTCTTATGTAAAAAAGAAAAATATCCAACTCCTAAACAATATATGAAATAGTGAGAAATGAATTATGCTAACTCCCTTATCATACAAGTTTACATTTCATTTTTACTTTCGTATTAATTTTGCTTAGATACGTGTATCAAAACTATAAATAAATTATAGAATAATACTTACATTTTACAAAAAAATACAGTCCCGTGTAAAGCTTAAAAAACCTTATTTTTTAGAATTAAACTCGCGGAAACACATTTAGTACTGCTCACACTGCTAGAAGATGGCGTCGAATGGCGGGAGTTAACATGATTTCCCGCGTGATTTGACAGGCGTGGAGTTAGCATAAAAGATTGTGAAATCTATAACCTGGGTTTAGTTTGCGTATTAAGCATATTTGAAGATTATTTCGTTTGATACCAAAAAGTCAATTTAGCCTAAAATGGAGTTAGCAACTTAGAACTTTTAGCCGAGAATATATATATATATATACGAACTTGGGTATGCGTCTCCGGCAGCTCCTCTATACAAGCCATCCACACATACATATACATGAACACCCTCCATAACTTTTTTTTCTTTTTTTTCCTTTTTTTGCGCCCGAAGCAATTAAAGGGCTACCCTATACGTAGGGAGGCGAAAAATGCATTACGCATACCACGATAGCCGGTCTATCGTGGTTATGAGGGACTCACTGTCCTACCGGGGACCCTAAGTGATACCCTCTAAAAACCGCCTTTGGGGACAGGCAACTGGCTGATTAAGCTGTATTGTGCCTTATCATGAGCGACCCTCTTTTGGGAAAAGAGGGCGCAGGCGGCTAAAAGCCGCTGAGGGAGTGCCTACGAAGGCAAAATAATATTAGTATTAATTTAATTAGAATTGGCCTGAGCCGCCAGGAGGCAGTTCAGGTCGTTTGTCAGTTTATTAGGCGGGTCCGAGAGAGAGTTTCTCGGCCTGCGGACTCGATAGCGAGAGGGGGGTGGGGCTGCATAAGTAGCTGCCTCACGAATTAGTTGGTTTGGATGCGACTCTGAGGCTTTGATGAAGTTCTCAGAGAGTTTTTTAAGAAATTGTTGAATTGTTGGGAGCTCTAGGTCCCGATGAAGGTCGGCATTACGGACGTACCAAGGTGCGTTCGCAACTCGACGACAGAAAAGGTTTTGAACTATTTGGAGTTCGTTAATAATTTTGGGGTTTGCGTGGGCAAAGACGGGGCCCGCGTAGGACATGACTGGTCGTATACAGACCTTATAAAGGGTACGCTTGTTTCGAAGGGACATTTTACTGTGTCTGCCCAACATACTGTTCAGCCTACTCAGATAAAACCGTGCGTGACGGGTGACTCGTTTGACGTGGGGCCTAAAAGTGAGCCCTGTGTCTAGAGTGACACCTAAATATTTGGCGGACGTATGCCAGGGGACAGGTGCCCCTAGCATACGTATTGGTGGAGTGTTTTTGAGACGGCGTCGTTTATAATCGAAGTGAATGGCGGAGCTCTTCTCCGGGTTCACATCGATGCGCCATTTTTTGAACCAAGCTCCTAGGTCATCAACTGACTTTTGGATCTTGTTCCGTATGAAGGGTATAGAGACACCTTTGCAGTAGATGGCTGTGTCGTCTGCGAAGAGGGAGAGTTGAACACCTTTCGACGGGATGGGAATGTCGTTGGTGAACAGGATGTACAGCAGAGGATTAAGTACTGAGCCCTGAGGGACACCAGCCTTGATAGTTCGCTGTGAAGATAGCGTGCCTTCGTGTCTAAAACGAAAGGTACGATGTTACAAATAGTAGGCCACGAGACGAACTAGACGATCGGGGAGACCTATTTTGTAGAGCTTGTAGATGAGGCCTGTGTGCCAGACTCTATCGAAAGCTTTGGCTATATCGAAGAAGACCGCGATGGTCTTATGACGTCGAGGATAGAAACCGCTGAGGATATATTCCACAATGCGGTGAACTTGTTGGGGACATGAGTGTTTGGTTCGGAAACCGAATTGATGGGGAGTTCCCCCCCCCCTCCATAACTTAGGAAACTTTTCTGTTATACACAAATTCCCTCCAAGACTTTTTTAATTTTCGGACAATTTTTAACCAATTTTCCCATAATCTTATAAATGTTACTTGTTTTCATGTTTATAATATTTTCGACTTGTATTTCTATTATTTATCACATTTTGAATAGTTTTACACTTTTTTTATAAATTTATTTATTTTGAAAGACAATATTTTGCCTTAAATTTACTATAATAATTAATGTATGAAAAGTATTTATTTTTAACTTTATGCTTATTAATGTAATTTTATCGTTTAATATATATATATATATATATATATATATATATATATATATATATATATATTAAGACTATTTTTGACGCTCCCTTATATAGAAATTGATTATTAATTATTAATAATAATGATGGGCCGTCGCAATACCAATACCTTTTTCTCCCGGATACACACCGTATATGGGTCAGTGATGTCAACATCTATTGCAAACATTAGTATCGTGTAAATGTGTATATTAACGCATGTCATAACGAAATCGTGAATCGGAAGCGCAGTAGAACACTCGACCAGATTACGCCCGCACGTGTTGCTTATTCTTCTGGCTGATCTTCAAATCGATATCAATGACTAAAATACATATTGATTTTAAGGATCCGGTGAATCTAATGACTTTGAACTCGACTAAACTAAAGGAATTCCTTGATTCTTTCGATCATGTGTTTTCTGATTGCGACGGTGAGTTATATGAATTTTTGTCATAATTATCACATTTATACGATTTTTTCAGTCAATATTATATTAGATTATCTTTTGTATATGTTAAGTTTTTAATGTTATAAAAGACAGAATAAATAGGTATTACTATTCTTAATATTATTACATTTTATTATTTTATTCTCAGTTTGTTTTTAACAAAACTGTATTTCATGCCTCACGACGTGAGGGAATGCTCTACTCTCGATATGTCTTTAAGCTAGACCTAAAATCTATATTATTATAAACGTTACAATAACTGAAAACATTGAATTAGCTTATTTTCAAATTGATTAGTTTTAGATTACATCACAAAAAATGTAATTGAAATTATAATATATAGATTATCGTTTGTTGGTCTGTGCGTCGGCGAGACTTCTTGCTTAATAGAAATGTAAGAAGTAGATTGAGATATGTATATAGTATTGAATAAGTTTCTATATATTCTAAGGAGGATCACTATTGATATTTTTATAACTGAACTCAATACCGTTTAAAAGTTATCAATGAAAGTCGATCAGGTTCTCTGGTTTTTTTTATCTTGTAAAAATTATCGTCACTTTTTTCATCTCTTTTAATTTTAATCTTTAACATAATAAACGTGTGTACCAAATAATATATTAATGGTTATCACGTGGCCGTGGTAGCTCAGATGGTTAACGCTCGCTGTAAATATAACAGAACGTGAGTAACCCTGTTTCGATCCCCGCCGGCACCAATGAAATTGTTGAATGCAATTTTAATTGTTGATTTCAATTTTAATTACTGATTTATCACGTGCTCGACGGTGAAGGAAAACATCGTGATGAAACCTGCATGTCTGAGGAATAAGAAAAAAAAATTTTCGAAGACATGTGAAGTTCGCCAACACGCATTGAAACCCTCTCAGAAATGAAGGGAGGCCTGTGCCCAGCAGTGGGACGTATATAAGCTGTAACTTTAATTAACTTTTTTTTACGTGGTCAAGTGGGTATCATGAGCGTGTTTGGTTACGGGTAGTTTTCTATTGAGATAAATTTTCTAACTATTCTATAAGTATTAAGTAAAACTGAGTTTCGCAATTGAATATAAGTTTTGAATCTACAGTTTTTAATGATCGATAAAGCGCTTTTGGTAATACACCTGTTGTAGAGAGGAATATAGGGACTATAACTATATTGACGTTATGTAAGTTCCACGTATCATGTTTCAATTTCGTGTACTTGGCTTTTTTTCATTAATTGCTAATCTTTAAAAAATCTGAATTAGGTATAGCAATGTCAATAATAAGAGCACATATATTCGCTTTGTCTATTCAAGAGAGTCAAGGACTATTTCTGGTTTATATTTATAGTATACCTACTTGAGTTGGCTGGTCAGTTAGTTATTATTATTATGAAGGAGTATTAATAAAGTATACTCATACGGTTGGGGTGAATATATATATATATATATATATATATATATATATATATACATAAATATAAATTACTAATGTACTAATGTAAATAAATAAATAAAAGTTCATCCAGACGGAAGCCCTCGGCAGGGGAGACCCGAACGGCCAAGGGTTAGGGGGAAAGGGAGAGAAGCCGGCGGACGATGCGGGTGGTATTATTATTATTATTATCGAGTATTTACAGAGTATTCTCCTCTGGTTTTGCTGAATTTATTTTATTATTATTATTATTATTTTATAGAGTAATAATATAATTTTTAATTGGCTATAATTATTACGGATTAGCTAATAATAAAAGAAACGTTCCTTCATATTATTTTTAAAGTTTTAAAATTTATATTGTAATCGATATAGCGCTCAAATATAATAAAACGTTACTATTATTATAGTTTTTTTTATTTTTTTTAGAAGAAGTGTAACATTATTTAAATTTAAAATTTTGCCAAACTGAGAGCCAGTTTGTCGGCAACGCATCAGTTTTTTTGTTTAATACTCCTTCTTATCAATATATGGTACTTGTAGATACTTAACAACAACACATAAATAATTTAAAAACTATTCACCACTATAGACACAACGACAGATAATATTTTCTCAAAAGCTAGGTATGAGATATTTTCCCCTTTGTGTAATTTTGCGCTTTTGGTAAATTTTAAATAAAAATTAATAATTTTTATCTGAAGCATTTTTCGTTTAAGGATCTACTAATATCTTTATATTTTAGTCGATCCTAAAACGAAAAATGTTTTAGATAAAAAAAAATATAGAAAAATGATCTTATTTTCTTAGGATAAGTTGGGAATGTAAGTCCATATGCACCTAAGCCATATCCGATCGTTGCGTATGCTGGGGCATAATACAGCATATACGAGTATGATTACTCTACACTAAACACGAGACAAGTATTATGGGCATAAATGTATGTTCTACAATTCTTGATATCATTTACCATGCTGTTGACGTGCATTATATATCCGATCGGGCCAATTTTTTCAAAAAAAAAAACATTTCATATCCTACTATCCTTTTCGTTTACATGAACAAAAATATTTCTATTTTCTAAATATTTTTTTAAACATGTTTTCTCTGGATCTCTTGTTTCAAATTCATCCATGTTCCAAAGAATCGAACGCCTTTTTGAAATCTATAAATAGAGCTACTAAGATATTGATTTTTTATATTTACGCGAACAATACACATTTATTAAAACTACTTTTACGGATTTTATCGCGTTTAATTTTAATTCCCAACGTTTCGGGTGCTTTCCAGCACCCATGGTCACGAAGGACTTAGATGACTGACGTCCCAATGTCATTGTTAAGCCCGGAGTACCTTCAGCTTTTTTAGTTATTGTTTATGGTCCGATCTATGCAAAATGAACTGACCCTGTCTTAAAGTCTTACAGTGGTATGCTTGGGCTTAGTTTTAATTTTATTGATTATAGGGTCCCAAGCAGGTGGTGGTAAGCAGGTGCTTTCAATAGTCTCACGTATCATCCATGGTAGGAATCGCGAATGAACACCGACACACGGAACAAAAACCTACAATACAAATTTTAACATAACTATATATATTTTTTAATAGTAAATATATAATTAAGTAAAAATATTATTGTTTTATAGTTCTATCAAAGAAATATTTATGACACGAATGATTCGACTTTAAACTTATTACAATAGTGTTCCATTATTACTTTATCTCTTAAAATTTCTTATCTTTGTGTTCTAACATTAGAACTAGTTTAGTTGTATAACTGATACTGTTTAGCCTATATTTGTCCCTAATGAATTAAACATTCATATTCCTTGATAAAACTACATTCGTATGGTGTATTCACATGTAATCATTTTTGTTTAATATATTGATAGGCCAAAGTACATAATTAGTAGTCTATTTTATTTTTTATGTAGCATGTTATTTTTTATGTATGTATGCAGCTATGCAGATCTAGAGAAAGAGAACAGTATCACTGCGACCTAAGAGATCTATTGGGATCGCTGCTACGACTATAGTTAACTGCTAAGCCCTATGTCTTCAATAAATAGAAAGAGTTATTGAGCTGTAGCAATTTCAATTCTTCTGGTACATAGTCTCCTAGATGAGTGTTACGTTTGCACATTAAAGTTCTGCAATCAGTTAGGACGTGCAGAGACGGTTATTTTACGAAAAACTAATAAAATTGATATGTTTTTTGTTTTAAGTCCAGTAACGGAAACAGATTTTTTATGTTCTTTGAATCATAAAACTTGTTTTGAATATGCCCACTTTAAAAATATTCGAATAATATTCAAACAATAAAATTTAATAATAACTCTACGTCCGTGTAAAACAGTCGCCTCACCCCTAAATATTCACGCAATGTTGACTCGCTCTTTACCGATTTAAAAATTTTGATTTGCGTTATAGATAGATAGAGCATTAAACATATTATTAAAGCTGGGATGGCTACCTCTTCAAACACTTGGTAAAAATAATAGAGGCTTACGAAAACTTATGTCTTTAAAAGAATATTTTAACAGAGAAGGACTTTGTTAAAGCGATAGTATATTAAAAACACTGAAAACCAAGTCAGTATCAAATAACTCCGTTATGAGTAAGTACTAATGACGGAGTTATTCGTGCAAACCATCTTTGAGGCAGAAGAAGATAAATACCAAAAGGAATTTATAGGGAATATGAGGTCAGAACTTAAAGTTTTAATATTTGACAAAGAAATAGATGCGCTTCTCGATACTGGGAACAATGTTACATGCATTTTAGAAAGTTTATTTTTATGAATTAGAGTTAATAATCATAAAATATCAGTTATGCCAATAAAAGCAATGTAAATAGTACAAAAATGTAACAAACGATCATACAGCCTACATAATATAGATAAATTAGTCTTTAAAACGCATACTTTAATTGTAAATAACTTAATAAGACCTATATTATTAAGCTCTGGCAATAAAAATAATATTTTGATTGATTTAAGGAAAACGGCTTTTTTAAGTTGAAAAATATAGACTTCTTCATACCTCTTCAATACAACAGTAATTATGTATTATATAACAGCTGCATCGAACAAAGTACCGATGGTCATTTTACAAAAATATAAAGATGGGATCAAACTTGGAGATCCCCGAAAAGGCTAAGCTTAAGAAGATCTTGCAAAAGCATAAGAATATGTTTTCTAGTAAGTTAGGTAAAGCGAATTGCTATGAACACAAAAGTGAAATGATCGATGAAGAACCTATAGTTACTAGATCTTATTCGATTTATTCAGTATAATTTATATCATCATAATAGCATAGCACCGACTAAATAATATCAGGTTATCTCCAGTTTTATAGCGTTTTCTAACTCACAGTATTCCTTAGATACTTACCCAACTTAGGAGCCAGGTTGTTGCATCAGGAGTACGTACGAATTAGAAGTCTGACGTAGTCTGATGTAGCGGTTTGTTGCTATTATTAAGCAGAGTGCAGGCATTGCCTACCGCTCTATAGACAATGCTAAATACATGCATCGTACTATTAATATAAGTGTTAATACGCGAAAAAAATCTAAAAAAAATGTCTCATTTTGTAGGTGTAATTTGGTCGGAAGTGCCTTCACCAGGTGTGGGTGCTTTCTTCGATCGAATGAAACAGTTGGGAAAGACTGTTCATTTTGTCTCAAATAACAGCATGAGATCTCGAAAGAATTATGAGGGCTTGTTTGAAGCTGCCCATATTAAAAATGGATATGTAAGTGTACTATTTAAATAAAATCTTTATTCCTTTTGGCTCAATGTTGACGCTTTCAAGGTTTATCTAAATTAATTAATCAGAGATTTTTTTATATTTGTTTACTTGCAGGAAAACTTGACTGTGCCGTCGATTGCTATTGTGGAATATTTGAAATCGGTTGATTTTAAGAAAGCGATTTATTGCGTGACATGTTCGGAAACAATTAATGTATTAAAATCTCACGGGTTCACATGCAAGTATGGCGTAAGTAATATATTTTTGTTTACCTTTTGAAGATTGAATGTGTAATCGAGAATCATCATAAATATCATTTAAAGTTCTTTAAAGCGACGAGGCATAATGGAGCTAACGAGTAAACAGTCCACCTGATGGGAAGTGGATGCTGTAACATCTCCATCCACGTCTTTCGATTATAGATCAAAATGCCTAATTCTTTATCATCCATGAGTACTCTACGTATAGAATGCCTCATTTTCAATAAAAAGGGTTTCCGATTCTCTACTCCCATTAACACTGCTGTGTATCGTATGCATTAAACTGGTTTTTTTTTAAGCTGGTATTCAGTGAGAGCCTAGTCCTTCCCCGCTCGAGCTGAACTACCATGCCACAATCATAATATCTGGTTGTGGTCCTTACACATAAAAAAACATAAATTATATGTATTATATTCGTTTAGAAGGCATATTTTTCAACTCACTCACTCAGGACATCACTCTCGTAATCGTTAAAATGAAATTGAGCTGATGATATCCGTTAACATTGTAAGTAGATTTATATACATATATATATATATATATATATATATATATATATATATATATATATATATATAGGGATAGGATATAAGAGAAGGAATAATATATATATATATATATATATATATATATATATATATATATATATATATATATATATATATATATATATATATTTATATATATATATGCGCAAGATAAGGTGCAAAACAAAACAAAGGCAAAACACCGCCAGCGCAATAATTGACTTGGCATTGTAATTTTTGAGTCCTAAAATGGAATAGCTCATAGCGTGCACTGAACAAACTATAACTGTTCAAACGGAAACGCATCAATGCGTGTGCTGCTTTTTTGCAGGACACTTATCAAAATATAAAATAGAGCTCTTTAGAGCTCTTACAAGGAAAAGCTCCTAGAAGTGATCAAGGCTATATTTTATCCGATCTTATCGATTTATGCCTTATATCTCAGAGATTTTCATTTTCGGGAAATCGAAAAATTGATAAAATAAAATGGTATTTGATGATTATTTTAAATCGTAATTGCACCAGATTAATAGGTTCCACTCAGGTAAAGCCAGGGTAAATCGCTAGGACAAAAATATTATTTGTTATAAAATACAAAATAAAACAAATATTTTGAAACAAATATATTTAATTTTTTTTTAAATAGTTAATTTCTGCATCCTAATCGAGTTAGACGGATATAAATCTTTTGTAAGATTTTCGGGAATTTTAAATCCCTCGCAGATACAACATGCACAGAGCTCCGCTTTGTGTATGAATATTAACAAAATTTAATATTATACTCTCAAAAATAACGAACTCCTCCCAGAATGGATTCTTCCCTACCGTGTCAGGGCTTAGTAGCCGTAACTTAGATAAGTACGGTAAACTAAGACGAATCCACATGGCCCACCCAAGTTGAGGAGCTAAATTGAGGTATCCACTGCGAGAGAGCTTGGTGATTTCCCTCCAGATGTATGCTATTGGTGACCACCCCTATCAGGGTGGAGTGCCAAAAATGGCACGCTTTAAACAAAATCACCTGCTTTTTGCCATGACCCTGTCAGTATGGAATTATAGAATTACACGTAGACATTTCGCAATGAAAAAAGAAGTGGTTCACACCCGCGGGGAGGGAATTAACGATGAAAAATTTTTGAGGGTGGCAGTCAACAGTTGGTACTGAATGGGCTGCAGGTGTGTGCGTAAATATTCTCGTGGCTCAGCCCACTACATGCAGTAAAGGTGGTAAAGGTAGGCTGACATAAGTTTGAGTCGGTGCGTGTGTGTCATAACATGTAAGTATTTACCCCATTAAAAAGGAGCGGTTTACGACAGTATTAAAATAGCATATATTCGAAATAAAGAATTTTAAGTTTCGTTGTCCACAAATATTAGAACCATAAGAGTACTGTTGCATAACTGTAGACCTATTTCAGCCCGATATCGGTACGCCATTACATTCAGACTACCTACAATATTTAGAAGACGACGATGAAATTGGAGCGGTCATATTTGACAGTGACTTCAACGTGAACCTAGCAAAAATGTATAAAGCCATTAACTATCTTCAAAGACCCGAAGTGCTTTATTTCAACGGAGCGACAGATCGATATGTGCCTATGAAGCCGGGATGTTTATGTTTAGGTAATTTATTTTTGAAAATTTTTAATTATTTTTTATATAATAAGAGTGAGAAACGAGCACACAGTTTACGTGATAGTAAGTGGATGCTTTGGCTGTCGGTATCTACGTCTAACCTCTATTAAAAATCAAATGCAGATGTTACCTCTGAGGACTGCGATAAAATGCCTAGTTTCCAGTAAAGAGGGTTTCCAAGGCGAGCACTATACTAAACACACATTTTCCCCCCGACGAACCCACTCATTAGTGCTAGAACTATATAGCTACAGCATGGCTCTACCAAGTAGAAAATTAAGTGTAATTAAAATGATGACTCTCTGTAATATGCGGGAACTCGATCAATCTTCACATGCATGATTTCAATTTGACCATCATCCCATTGAGTCCTGAGGGTACACTAGTAAAATCGTAATGTCATTTAACGGCGGAACAACCAATTATCTTACATCAAGCGCATTCGTAGGGGTATTCTACCCAGACCAAAGATGGTGAACAGTGTCAGAAGTTCGAGACGTCTGGTAATACGATCGTTAATCCGCGTAACAAGCGTAGCGATTAAGGTAAATCCTCCCTCAATCAGGGGGAAGGTTCATGATCAACAGTGGATTTTTATAGGATAACGAAGTAGAAGATTCATGCATGCATGGTCGCGGATTCAATTACCGTGTATAACAATTATTTTATGTGTATGTAATAATATGTAGTTATAGTTATGTATAAAAATATATAGTTTAATATTAAATATTTATGTCTTTAAATATAAATATTACATTATAAAATTGTATTAACTATGTACTTTATAACAATTGTACGTTAGAAATTTCTATAAAAATGTCTTATTTCTTGACGGTATTTGCTGATAAAAAATCATATTGTAACACAAAATATCTTTAAATAATTTAGGGTTTTCAATAAAACTTATGCAAGATGCTTGCAGAATACGGCGGTTCCCGATATAAGAAAACAATATTCGAACTGCAATAAAATATTTATTTTGGTTCAAATTCTGAAATCGACTTTAAGTTAACTTCACGATTAGGGAAGTAAGACAATGCAATATTAGCTTGATTTCTTATCTTTCTGTTAGTTTAATTATTCTACGTAAATATTGAAATCAATTTAAGCTACCTTGCCGATGAGCTTGTGAATTGAGACTCTAAACATAGCTAAGAAACGGATGACAAACAAACAGACAGATAAGAAAGCACGTTAGTATATAAATAAAAATGTGTAGTTACTATTTTTTATATACAAAACGATGATTATGGATTTATTGTTAGTAAAACTTAGTACATACTTCGCAGGAACGGGCATATTTTCTGACATCGTGGGCAAAGAGGCAAATCGAGAACCTATTTTGCTAGGTAAACCAGGAAAACTATTCGGGGAGTTTGCTATGAAACGTGCAGACGTTACTGATCCTAGCAGAGTTCTTTTCATTGGCGATATGTGAGTTTTATAAAAAATATTTTATTTTTAATAATATTTAGCACTCAGTTCAACGTTTTCTTATATTTATGCGAACACTACATATTTACATAAAACTTCAAAGACGTTTCAAGCACTTTACAGCACCCATAGTCACGAAAGGTCTGAGGTGTTCAACGTCCAGATATCATAAATAACCAAGGTTAAAATTATTAATTTTTGTTCCGATCTACGCTGCATGAATTTATAGTATTTATCTTGAAGTATTGTAGTTGTATGCTTGAGTTGGAATTTAATTTTATTATTATTATTAATAATAATAATATTCATAATAATAATAATAATAAACGGAAATTGCCGTATTACAAGTACTTGCCGGAAGCAGTGCTCGAAAATGACCGCGCCAGGCTCTACTGGGACCGGGCCATCATCACAGACAGGACTATTCTTGCAAATAAGCCTGATATTGTGCTGATGGACCGGGCGCAGTCAAGGATATTTTTGGTCGACATTACCATTCCGTATGACGAGAATCTCGTGAAAGCCGAAACAGATAAGCGAACAAAATATCTGGACCTGGATCACGAGGTGACCGACATGTGGGGTGGTTGGCCGACCGAAATTATTCCTGTAGTCGTCTCTGCGAATGGGCTAATCCCAGTCAGCCTCTCGGGTCATCTGAAGCAACTGCTACTCCGTGACGGACCGCTCCGGGCTAAAATGCAGAAGGCAGTGGTCCTCGATACCGCCCGCATCGTCCGTCGGTTTCTTTCCCTTTCCCCCTAACCCTCGGCCGTTTGGTCTCCCCTGCCGAGGGCTTCCATCTGGTTAGATCTTTATTTATTTGTGTATTTTTTGTATTTATTTTATTTTATTGATATTTATGTATATTCATCTTTTCATTTTAATTTATAATTATATATTTATAGAAACCTACCAGATGAGAAAACTATGCAGATACCAAAATAATAATAATAATAAGAAGAGAGTCCTCCAGCTGTACAAAATTGACTGTACAGTTGGAGACTTCCTCGAGCAGTGTATGGGGCAATGGAGTACGATCCTTTGCTATCTGGGCGAGCGGATGATGGCTGCGGAGAACCACATAAGGATAAGAAGGGGTATCTTCCAGGGCGATTGTCTGAGTCCAATCTGGTTTTGCCTCTCCCTGAACCCTCTCAGTACTTTACTGGAGGGCTCCGGGAAGGGATTTCAGCTTCGGAAAGGAGGTACAAAAGTGACCCACCTTTTCTATATGGATGACCTCAAGTTATTCGCCTCCAGTCGCTCCCATCTTATGGAATTGCTAAACATCACTTGTGAATTTAGCAATTCTATTGGAATGGAGCTGGGAACGGATAAGTGTGCGGTCCTCCATGTTGAAAGGGGAAGGGTTGCTAACTCTGAGGGCATAGAGTCAGCTATGCCCGTCAACTTAAGGATCCTTTCCGAGGCTGAAACATACCGATACCTGGGTAGGTCACAGAATATCGGTATCGATGAGGCTGGTATGAAACAGTCAGTTTGCGACGTGTTTTATGCACGCTTGACCAAAGTGCTTAACAGCCTTTTGTCCGGTATGAATAAGACACACGCATATAACGGCTGGGTCATGCCTGTCCTCATGTATACCTTTGGCATACTCAGGTGAACTCAGACTGAATTTAACGCCCTGGATAGAAAAGTCCGCACCAACATGACGTCCCACAGGATGCATCATCCGAGATCGTCGGTAATGAGGCTGTACTTGCCGCGAAAGCATGGTGGGCGTGGCTTCTTGAGCGCGCTCACCATGCATAATCGCGAAGTGTGCAGCCTCCGTAATTACTTCCTGGCGAGATCGGATGATCGATTCTATAAGGACGTCATTTCTAGTGATAAAGGACTTACCCCTCTATCCTTAGCCAACGAGCAATGGCAAGACCCGGCGGTGCAGACAATTTCCGACCGGGAGACCGTATGGAAGGAGAAGGAGCTCCACGGGAGGTTCTACAAGGCTCTACATGAGCCTTTCGTAGACACAGTAGCCTCCCTCCACTGGCTACGCTTTGGTGATCTCTTCGGGGAAACCGAGGGTTTTGTCTGTGCAATACAGGATCAGGTTATTAAGACCAACATCTATCGGAGATACATCCTAAGGGATGGCACCGTGGACATCTGTCGAGCTTGTCGCCATCCCGGTGAGTCACTTAGGCATGTCATCTCCGGTTGTTCGGCGCTTTCTAACTCTGAGTACTTGCACAGGCACAACTTAGTAGCCAGAATTCTTCACCAGGAGCTCGCTCTGAAATACGGTCTCGTGGATCGAAAATTGCCGTATTACAAGTACTTGCCGGAAGCCGTGCTCGAAAATGATCGCGCCAGGCTCTATTGGGACCGGGCCATCATCACAGACAAGGACTATTCCTGCGAATAAGCCTGATATTGTGCTGATGGACCGGGCACAGTCAAGGATATTTTTGGTCGACATTACCATTCCGTATGACGAGAACCTCGTGAAAGCCGAAACAGACAAGCAAACAAAATATCTGGACCTGGCTCACGAGGTGACCGACATGTGGGGTGGGCTGCCGACCGAAATTATTCCTGTAGTCGTCTCTGCAAACGCGCTAATCCCAGTCAGCCTCTCGGGTCATCTGAGGCGACTGGGACTACGTGGCGGACTGCTCCGGGCTCAAATGCAGAAGGCGGTGCTCCTCGATATCGCCCACATCGTCCGCCGGTTTGTTTCCCTTTCCCTCTAACCCTCGGCAGTTTGGGCCGAGGGCCTCCATCTGGTTGGGCTTTTATTTATTTATGTATTTTTATATTTATTTTATGTTATTGATATTTATGTGTGTTTATCTTTTCATTTTCATTTATAATTATATATTTATAGAACCCAACCAGATGAGAAAACTATATAGATACCCCATAATAATAATAATTATAATAATAATAATACTCCACAACTATCACACAACGCCGTCTAGTCCCAAGCTAAGCAGAGCTTGTGTTATGGGTACTAGACAACTGATAATCATACTTACCAGGCGGTCCCATAATGAACTGGCCTGATATAGTTCAACGCGACATGTCGCTATATGTTGTGTTGCATTAAATAGTACGTTTATCAACAAGAAACATGCATCGACATGAAATGCTTAGTCTTAGTTTAACAGGCATTTGAATAACGAGAGTCGCGTATTTTTTCAAAATGTCGAAAACTGAGTATCGAAGTGTCATAAAGTTTCCGTTTAAAGAAGGTTTATCCCCTGCCCAAATAAAAGAACGATTGGATGGCGTGTATAAGGAGTCTGCCCCCTCCTATAGCACAGTGAAAAATTGGGTGAAAGAGTTTCGCCTCGAAGACTTTGGCCACGACGGACGACCTGTGGAAGTGCTCACTCCCGAAACGATTGCTCTTATCGAAAAGGAGGTTCTGAGTGACCGCCGTTTGAAGATTAGTGAAATTGCAGCAAGGCTTGGGCTCTATAAGAGTACCGTTCATCGCGCGATCCATGAACATCTTCACATGAAGAAAGTGAGTACAAGATGGGTACCGAAACTTCTTTCAGCGGTACAGAGACAGAAAAGAGTGCGCTGCGCTTCGGAGTTTTTGGATCTTTGTGGCGAAAATCCAAAGACTGTGATCTAGTGGCTAGTGACTGGTGATGAAACTATGATCTTGTTTTATGATCCACAAAGCAAGCGCGAGTCAATGGAATGGCGTTATAAGGGTGAAAAGCCCCCTAGAAAGGCAAAGGTGCAACAATCGACTAAAAAACTGATGTGTACAATATTTTGGGATTTTCAAAGCATTTTGATGGTGAATTTTAAAGAACGTAATACAGTCGTAAACGGCGAATGTTATGCTTCTTTAATATATAAATTACGAGACAAGATAAAGGAAAAACGAAGAGGCAAGCTGTCTAAAGGTGTCCTGTTGTTCCATGACAACGCCCCTGTTCACACCGCTGGTGCTTCGAAGGATGCAGTTCGTCAATGCGGGTTCACAGAAGTTCAACATCCACCTTACAGTCCAGACATGGCCCCGTCCGACTATTATTTATTTCCAAATTTAAAGCGGGACTTAAGAGGAAGAAAATTTTCAAGCGATGAAGAGTTGCAGGCGGCCGTCTTCAGTCATTTTGAGGATAAAAAATGTGATTATTGATTGATTATGGGTTGACTGGTAGAGAATGCCTCAAGGCATTAAGTCCGCCCTTTGTATTCTTTTGTTAAGGATGCAATAAAGAATAAAAATAAATAAATAAATAAATTATTTTTATAAAGGTTTAGAGATGTTGATTCACAGATGTCAGAAGTGTGTTAGTATTCATGGTGATTATATTGAAAAATAAAATTGGTTTCGTTTCATTTCCTTCATTGGTTCATAGTTAGGCCAATTCATTATGGGACCGCCTACGTATATATTTCTAAATACATAAATATTATAGATAAATTACACCCAGACACAGAACAAATGATCGTGCTCTTCACACAAACATTTGTCCTGGGTGGGAATCGAACCCATGACCTCCGGCATAGCAGTCAGGGTCACTAACCACTAGACCAACAGGCCTGTCAATTTTAGGATCCCAAGCAGATCTACTTCCTGCCGTCTTTTCCATTGAAATAAGTATGTTTTTTGTTTTCAATAGCTTCGCGAATAATTCTTGTAAGGAATCGGTGTTTTGTAGTGAGGTTTTGTGGCCAATCAAATCTGATGTATTGATAACAATTTATTGTTTTTTGATGCCTTTTTCTATATAGGGATTAAGCTGCATCATATCGCATTTCTATTGCATACAGCGTTTTCCACGAAAATGTCATACGTCTCACTTAAGCTTGGAATGTAATGGTCTAAACGTAGCGATTTGAAAATACGGTTTTTTTACTAAAAATATTAATGGTATACAAGATTTTGGTGTATATAATTAACAACACAAAACCAGACAAGGGATGGCTTTTAAATATACTTTGAAAAAGCATCAAGCAAAAGGAAGTTCCGTTTGTTGATATGTAAGTTGAAAACAACCGAACAGCAAGCGACTAAATGATATATACGTGTCTATAAAGTGACGACATGTGTGAAGAGTTAACCCAAATGAATCGCACTTGTATAATGTTTATATAATTCCGTAAAAAGTTGAAAAAAGATTAAAGTTATCTAAAACCTATGGACGAATAAATTTTTGAGTTCGTTCAAGAGTACAATTCTCCGGTCTTCACACAATTTATTACTGTCTACTTCTCTCCACCATTCTGGGTTTATGTCAAATTCTTTCACATTAACTTCCATCTCCCTCTGGAACAAATTGCCTGTTGACCTGCGCATAATACCTGCTAATAACGTGTTTAAAAGAAAACTATACGAATATATCCGTAACCAACAAATTTGAGTCCACTTACTTTATATTTTTATAGTTATTTTATATAAATTTATGGAGATATATATATATATATATATATATATATATATATATATATATATATATATATATATATATATATATATATATATATATATATATATATATATATGTGTGTGTATGTATATATGTATATATATTTTATGTATGTGTAGCATATACATTTTGAATTGAATGAGATCATGACAACTTTACTGCCCATAACTTACTCTCTGTTCTACCCAAGGTTAGCTGGTAGAGAATGCCATATAGCATTAAGCTCGCCTTTTGTACAAAACCTTTAGTGCAATAAAGAATAAAAGTAAATAAATTAAATACAATTTGACAGGTAGCAAAATAACACAGAGAGAAATGAAATTGAAAATACGGAAATTAATCTTAGATTCATCAGGGTTTTTGTCATTCGTATTAAAAAGTATAACTGAAAAAGATTAGGAACCATTATGACAAACCTGTATTCACTCATGGTGACAAAAGCTCAAATTTGTTAGAGAATTATTCAAAGAATTCGAAGTATACTCGGCTTTGTGTGGTTCATACGATTCGTAACGAAGAAATCAGCCCTAGAAAATACATAATACAGCTTATCATATTAACAAACTTAAATGGCAGTGGACTAATCACATTTATCGTATAAGTAACGACAATTGGAACCAGAGTATTGTAGGACACAATTAGACAAAGCGACGGTTTATATAACAAAATAACTAAACTCTTGGATTGAACTCGTTAGCCTTGAGCGTATTATTATGTCTGGCATTGATAAGCCGTAGTATTTTCTTGATAATATATATGTACATATCTGAATATATATAAATTACGTGTCACGTTGTTTGTCCGCGATGGACTTCTAAACTAATTAACTGATTTTAATTAAATTTGCACACCGTGTGCAGTTTGGTCCAACTTGAGAGATAGAATAGTTTTTTTATCCCATGACAGACCCACAATTTTTTGGCGAATTTAAGGATTTTTAATAGGACACGACAAAGGGTCGTCAAAAGGCCAGAACAACGTCTGCCTGGCAAGCTAGTTTATACATGTATACATATATAAACTCCGATACGTATACAGATAAAATTAGCTGTCTGTGCTGATTTATTTTTAATTAATTCACTGTGTTGCCGGTTACATAACCTGTTTATGTTTACGGAAAGTTTTGTTAAAATACAAAACCAGATAACAAATAATTTTTTATCTGTCAATCGCCGACAAACTTGAAGATATTGTTACTTAGAATAAATACATATATAATTAATCGGAGTATTGTTAGTAGAAAATCATCATTAAATTTCTTGTTCAGCGGCAGTAACTCTTTTTAACGTTGTCTTGTACTTAGTATTTACTTGTTTATTATCTACCCAAAACATCAGTGTATCGAGAAATATAAATTATTTTTAATATTTACATGTAATTTTGTGTCCTCATTACTTGTGAAATAATTTTAACCCATTTGGAAGGCACCGTTCGCAACGTGATCTTCGAGATTTTCATTTGTAATGGAAATTAAATATTTTTGTAATAAATAACTTTTAAATCCAACCCTACGGAACTATTCTACCCTGAAGTTTCTGTCTGTAATATCAAAATATTTACCTTTCATAGAACTCTAAGCGTACATTACACGCTCATGCAGGCTGTCAGTTATACAACAATCACGGTTGTGATTGACGAATAACCAACCGTGTAATGCAGTGATTGACGCCTGCATGAGCGCGTAATATACGCCTCAGTCACCATCCGTTTTTTATCAATCATGATTGTTTTTGATTGGTTAATGATCTTCCTACGGTCGTTAAAGAGGTTCAGTGTTTGCTATTTGCCGATGATCTAAAATTTTTTTGAAAGTAAACAATGCTTCTGACTGCTAAAGTCTGCAAATACTTTATTTTATTTATATTGACAGATTGGCACGGTGGTGAATGGAAAATAAATTGAATTTCAATTTTAATAAATGTTGTATCATGAGTTAAAGTCGTGCAAAAGCCACTCAGAAGTATGCTTATGAAATGAACGGCCTCGTAATCCCGCGCGTTACATATATTACAGACTTAGGCGTTGAAATGCTCCCGGAACTTAATTTTCGTAAGCACATTTTAAATATTTGTAAAAAAGTTTTTAGGAGTCTCCGCTTTATATTAAGGCAGTGCAGGTGACATATACGTGTGCAGTACGGTCATCCAACCAGTAATAAACGAGTGTTTCAAGGCAGCGGTCGTTTCATTGCATTCACAAACATATCATTGGCGACGAAGAAGGAGTACCCACAATAAAAAAAAAATGGCTTATCTGGGAAATCTGCCTATTTTTGACCATAAGTCAAGTGAATGGTCAATTTTCAAAAGCAGACTAACTCAGTTTGCGAAGATAAATCGCGTCGAAGAAGTGAACAAAAGTGGAATTCTTCTCACCCATCTTACGGATGAAACGTATCGCTTGGTACGAAACTTAGCGTACCCGCAAGACTTAGAATCTCTAAGTTACTCGAATCTCGTTGAATTACTCGACGGTCATTTCAAGCCAAAAAAATGCTCATTTGTGGATAAAGAAAAATTTTTTGGGGCAACCAGAAATCCAGGCGAATCATTGGGAGACTGGGCAGCGCGATTGAGAGGTCTCGCAAGCAATTGTGACTTCGGCACTGCCTTGGAAACGAATTTAAGAGATCGTTTCGTCCTCGGCCTGGGCCCTGGCCCGGAACAAGATAAGTTGTTCGAACAAGATCCGTCCACATTGACACTGTCAGTAGCTATGGAGCTAGCCGAGCAGGCGGCGTATGCCAGGCAGGCGAAGGTTATGTTGTGCACCAGCGAACATGCTCCAATTAAGGAGGAACCGGTATACCGAGCGAGATTTCAAGGTCAAGGAGACAGCGGCGCGGTTATACGGCGTCCTAATGCTGGCAGGACATCAGCAGGTCGCGACCAACCGAGAGATTTTTCTCGTTGTTCGGTCTGTGGCTTGAAGAACCACCAAAGTGATAAGTGCCGTTATAAAAGTTACAGATGTCAAAAGTGCGGTGAAAAAGGTCATTTAAAGAAAGTGTGCGATAGTGTCAATAGATCGCGGATGTACCATATCGAGTCGGTAAGCGAACCAGAGCAGGTCAAGGACACGTCTTGTGAGGAGTGCCACAATTTTAATTTGAGGTATGTGACTGATAAGCCCATTTCAATTGATGTAATAATAGGTAATCAGTGTATGACAATGGAGCTTGATTCAGGATCAAGTAAAAGTGTGATTTCTTATAATACATATAAGGAAAAATTCTTAAAATATTCATTACGTAGTAGTTCTGTAAAAATGTGCTTATATAACGGACACAAGATTGATCCATTAGGTTATATTACTGTAGAAACTAGTTACAATAACAGTACAAAATTGATTAAATATTTTGTTGTCAAAAATGGGGGACCGCCTATACTAGGTAGGGATTTCATGAGCGCCTTTAATTTTGTGATTACTACCAAATTAAATTACATAAGAAATGATTCCGAATTGCATGAGTTATTAAATAAATATTCGGCGTTGTGGCGTGACGAGTTGGGCGCATTTAATAACTTTAAAGTCAGTTTGCAGTTGAAGGCGAATGCTGTGCCTAAGTTTTTTAAGCCGCGTACTGTACCCTTTGCCCTCAGAGATAAAGTCGAACAAGAGCTAAACCGATTAGTGCACTTGGGTATCCTTGTTCCTATTAATTATTCTCAATACGCCACCCCCATTGTGCCAGTTTTAAAAGATAATGGCCAAGTTAAAATCGCAGGTGATTTTTCTATTACATTAAATAAGGATCTCTTAATAGAAAAATATCCCCTGCCTCGAATTGAAGAGGTTTTTGCCAAAATTGGAGGGGGTGAGCACTATAGTAAAATTGATTTAAAAAACGCTTACAACCAGTTCGTCCTGGATGACGCGTCTCAGGAGCTCACGGCAATTAATACGCATAAAGGACTTTTTAAATACACTAGGTTAGTGTACGGCCTTTCTAGTGGTCCAGCCATTTTTCAACGGAGCATGGAGACACTTTTATCAGGAATAGACGGGGTAAGCATATGGCTTGATGACATTTGTGTCACGGGCCCCGATAGAAATTCCCACATGCAGCGGCTAAGTAAAGTCCTAGATAGACTATGTAAGGCAGGCCTACGTTTACAAAAAGACAAATGTCAATTTTTCAGAGAAAGCGTCAGGTATTTGGGTTACGTGATTAGTAAAACGGGATTAAGGACTTGTCCGGATAAAGTACAAGCCATTCTTAGTGCACCGGAACCAAATAACGTCACCGAAGTTAAAAGATTTCTAGGAGTAGTCAACTACTATAGAAATTTTATTCCAAACGCCTCTTCTGTACTGAGTCCTCTACATGAGCTATTACGTAAAGATGCAAAATGGGAATGGGGAAAACGGCAGCGACAAAGCGTCGCAGCGATACGGCGCGAACTGGCGTCAGAACGCGTGTTGGCTCATTTCGAGCCAGCGGCGCAGCTAGTGCTGGCGGTGGACGCCGGCCCGACCGGTCTCGGCGCCGTACTCTCACAAAGGGCGGAGGACGGCATCGAACGCCCGCTAGCGTATGCATCTCGCTCACTTACGAGCAGTGAAAGAAACTATAGCCAGATACAGAAGGAAGCGACGGCCATTATCTTCGGGGTCCGACGCTTTCATCAATATTTGTACGGTCGCGAAGATCCTTTTATCCTGAAAACCGACCACAGACCATTGGTATCAATTTTTAATCCTAAAACAGGTATTCCTGTTACCACTGCGCTAAGACTGCAACGATACTCAGTTATATTGTCCGCTTATAACTATGTCGTACAATATGTCTCGAGCGGAAATAATATTGTGGCCGATTACTTCTCACGCGCTCCTGTAAAATGCGTCAACGAGTCGTCGAACGATATAGATACAAACGATATAGACACTCATTATGCAGTTAGGTTTCTCGATGCGTCATCGCCGGCCACTTCGGCCCGCGACGTTGCGCAGACGACGGAGCGAGATAGGACGATTAAAACCGTGCTTAGGTACATGCAACACGGGTGGCCGCGTAAATTAAAATGTAAATCTATTTTACCTTATTTTCACTGCAAGTCCGATTTACAATATGAGAATGGTTGTCTTTTTAGGGGACATAGGATTGTTATACCACTCGGGTTGAGAGATAGAATGTTACGCGAGCTTCATGATTCTCATTTAGGAATAACCAAAACTAAATGTAACGCTAGAAGTAGAATGTGGTGGCCCGGTATTGACCGGGACATCGAACGCTGGATCGGATCATGTGCGACGTGCGCAAGCGTGCGGGCCGCCCCGCCGCGCGACCCCCCCGCGCCCTGGCCTCCCTCCACCGCGCCATGGCAACGAGTGCACATTGATTACATGACTGTAGGGCAGAGGGTATATCTGGTAATCGTCGACTCCTACAGTAAATGGATAGAATGTCTATACATGCATAACGGAACCTCATCTAATGCTTTAATAACAAAATTAAAAGGCGTTTTCTCTAATTTTGGAATACCAAATGTTTTAGTGTCCGACAACGATGTAAAAATTAATTCACTCGAGTTTCAGACATTTTGTTCATCGAATGGCATAAAATACATGACGTCACCCATTTACCATCCGCCAAGTAACGGTCAAGCTGAGAATTCAGTAAGAACATGTAAAAAAATGTTAAAATGTATATTAATTGACAATTTACCTTTGCACAAAGTTCACGACATGTTATTAGGGTACCTATTTAACTATAGAAATACCGTGCATTGTACCACGGGTGAAACGCCGGCAAAGTTAATGTTCGGCAGAAATTTGCGGTCGCGTCTCGATTTGATTTTACCCTTAAAAAATCATAATTCTAATTCACTTACGGCAGCCGGGAAAAGATCTTTTGAAATCGGCGATATCGTTTGGACCCGATGGTACAGTGCACGAAAAGAATCTTGGCAGTTAGGTAGAATAAAGGAAAAAATAGGAAATAAAATGTATAGAATTCATATTAGGGACATGGAGGTTTGGTGTATTAGACATGTGGATCAAATTATTAGATATACGGGTTCAGACAGTAGTCGCGACGATATTGTCGCTGCTGAGGAGACTCGTTGCCCCTCCACGTCGCCGGCTACTGTAAATGCACACTCTCCCGCGCAACAGCCTATGTTTCCGGGTATAAGTAATACGGAGCAAAGTATGGAGCAGGCTACGAATATGCAGACGGGTGAGCTGCAATCGCCCTCGAATACTGGAGCGCCGAATCTTGGTTCATCTGACCACGGTGAGGCAGAAGAAGTAAGTGACTGTGAGACTAGGGAGTATGAAAAGGACAACATTGCCTCCGTAGAAAGGCCTATGGCAGAAACGGAGGCTGTGCCGTCCACAATTGGCGATTCCCATGTACCGCCAACATTGCCACTTTTAGCCACACGCCCGAAACGTACAAGACCAAGGGTGGATTATAAAAAGTATTTTTAAGTAGCGATTGTTAATTATAGTTATGCAGAGATCAAGTTTGCTAATTATTGTTAATAGTTATTATTAGTTGTTAAGTTTATGTAAAAAAAAAAAAAATTACTGTATTTAATTTAGAAACCGTGTTACCGGTTCCAAAATTAAGTGGGGAGGAATGACATATACGTGTGCAGTACGGTCATCCAACCAGTAATAAACGAGTGTTTCAAGACAGCGGTCGTTTCATTGCATTCACAAACATATCAGCAGGGATTTTCAGAATTTATTTACTATTAGAGTTTTATATAATGCTCTCGTAAGAAGTCAACTTGAAACGAACGTAAGTATCTGGAATCCACATGAAAGCAAGTATAGTGTCATGGTCGAAAAAATTCAAAATAAATTCACGCGATTTTTATACTTTAAGCAGTACGGAATCTATCCTTGTTTACCGCTGATTTATCCGAGTCTGTTTGTACTGGGGATCGTTGGTTACAGCCGTCACAGAGTGTGAGAAAAGACATCACGCTTATTAAATATGTGTGGAAAGTATTACGTGGATGGATATATCACCCAGATGTGATCGCTGCGTTAAAGCTGCGGGTGCCTAATAATTACGTGTGTTCTCGTCGTCGTCCCCCATTACTCCTCGTGCCCGCTGCTAGGACGAAGTTGCTTCAGAATGCACCATTGTCACGTGCTATACACTATGTTAATATCATCTCACAGGATATTGACATATTTGCATGTAGTGAGACGAAATTCATAATTGCAGTATACAAATGCGTTGAATATTGTAATTTTTTTAATTAGTATTTTATTTTACAGTCAATTTGATAGATTTCGTACTAGATATCATTATTTGTAAGTCAGTAGTTTTCTTATATTTATATTGGTTATAGCATCGCATTGGTTTAATAACTGTAATGATATTAATTATAACATCATTTCAGTTATTAAAGTATAGTAAATAATAAATAAAATAAATGATTGATGGAATTGATTAACGCCTGTAATGAGCGTGTAATGAACGCCTAAGGGTAATTTGCATACTATTAAGACATGATTTATGATTTATAAAATCTGTCTGTCTCTCAAGGCTAATCATTAGAATGGTTAACTCGATTGTGATGAAACATTACGAAAAAATAGACAGCGAGAATGATTTATCCTATATTTTATGTATTAATTTTGGAGTTATTTTTTATAAAGTGGAAAAATCATTAAAATAAATGTTTGTTGATAACTATTTTAAAAGTTTTAGACTTTCTTTTTGACTTCACATTGTTTATTATAATAATAATAATGTCCTCCAGACCGAATTTCGGCCACGGTGGCCTGCCTCAACGGAGAATAAGAGACATAAGCACAGGTGCATTCTCTATTCCCTCACTCGCATAATCCGATAAGATGGTAAACCGACACAACCAGAGAGACATCAGGCGCAGGACCAACGACTTTACGTGCTTTTCGAGGCACGGGGGTGAGACACCGCCTAATTCCTGCCTCCAGGCAACTACTGAGAATTTCTTGAAGGAAAAACTCAATAATTAATTAGTGTGATAAAAATTATCGTGATTCCCTTATTCTATTAAAAAAAAACACAAATTAATATAATGGTAATATGCCTAAAAAGAAATCAAAAAATCCTGACCCAATATGTGATGCGATAGTATTTATATAAAAATTTCGGAGTGATTTTCTTCGCGGTATCTACCAGAAAGAGTAAAATAATGTGTACTTAGCCAGCTAGTATTATAATATATAAAATTTATTAACACATTTTTTACACTCTACATTTTTTCCTACGTTTATAATAATTTTGTAGGAAAGCTCAATGTAATACATTGTAGATTCTAAGCTTACGTTTTCTTTTTAATTGCAGGATCGAACAAGATGTTGGCTTGGGTAGAGCAACTGGTTTCAAAACTCTTTTAGTACTTACAAACTGTACGCGTGAAGATATGATGGCGCATCCACGTTTGAAACCGGATTATTATGCGGATTCTTTAGGCAGTTTAGTGCCTGTTCTAAATAAAGTATGATACTTTTGTGCAGCTGATTGCCTTACTGAGGCGTATTAAACAAAGTAGGATTGGACGACAATTCACAACAAGTCCGAAATTGATTCACAAAGTACTTACCTACAATTTATTAATTTAAATTTTGTACAACTCGATGACCAATAAAATGTAATTAACTATAAAATACGTAATCAAATTGTTTACGTTGGTTCCATAGCGCAGTGGGCTTAACAATGACTTGCGACGCTCAGGGCCGCGAGTTCAAATCCCGCATGAACGGGTATTTGCATGGTCTACAAATAATTGTAACGGGTCTGATTGTGTGTTCTAGACAAATTTATATGTGTGAACAGCCTTTAACTTTAACTTTAAACCTTTAACTTTAAAAAAGTAGTAATACATTAATAATAATAAAAAAAAACTTGTTTTTAGTTAGACCATAAATGTTCACTGCTGAGCATGGGCCATTGTAATCCTTAATATATATTTAAGACTATTAACACAAATTTGTCAAAATTTTTATCAGCACACAAATATAATTAATAAATCTGTAAAAAAATTGTGTCTGATATCCTAATATTTTTGGAGAAAACAAGTCCATGGGACCATTTATAAAGGATCCTGAAACCAAATTAGTGTATTTTTAGAATTTTCGTCAGTCAGTCTGTTTGTTTGTCTGTGTATTCCAGATGCACTTAAAAACTACGGGATACGTTTTCATGATTTTTTTACCTAGGTAATTAATAGCCGGGGGCAACAAAGAGGTAATTTTTTATCTGATTACGGAACTTAAAAAAGAGGGTTATATTTTTCCTTCCTTTAGAAGTTTATTAATCTTTTTTTTGTTTTTTTTTTAAATAATTTTTTAAATAAATTTTTAATTTGTTAACTATTTACTAAAATAATTAATACGGGTAGAACGAAATGTTCTGTTTAGTATATATAATGTTTATAAATAAAATTAAAAATATGTTTTATAATCGTTGTGTTATTTATTTGAAACTACGTTGACGATCTACGTTTTACCTTTTCAATACAATGATATCTATTATGTAATGTAAAAGGTAGTATTTTTTACCTTAAGTTATTAATAAATCAAATAGAAACTTATTATTTGTATCGAGTTCGGCAAATTACGACACATCTTTTCGTCAGATACACCTCAAAACTTGAAAACGAGTTTGTGTGTAGTTGTTGGTAATGGGTTGTCACAGCCAGTGCGTGTTGCCAGTTATGACTTTTGGATCTGAGAAGTAGTCCCTCAGTCCTGGTCGCCTGAGGAAGCGCAAAGTTTTTCAACGAGCTATGGGCTCAGCTCGGGCTTTCTCTGCGTGATAAATTTAGAAACTTAAATACTCGTATTCACAGTAGAACCAGAGTGTCCGACACAACCCAACGGACTAGTAAGTTAAATAAGCTGAAGTGGCAATAAACCAATCATATAGCTTGAAGAACCGACAACCGATAAGCAGAAAGATCCTCATGTGGCAGACTCGTACCAGTAGGCGAAGTGTAGGGCGATCCTCCACTAGATTGAGTGACAACTTGGTAAGAAATGCAGGAAGTCGATGGATGCAGGTGGCTCAGAACTGTGCTTATGTTCAGGATTGGACTTGCGAATGGATGTTATGATGATAAATGATGAAGATATATATGTTTGATATATGTTTAAATTATTATATTTATGAAATGCTTAAATAATCTGTTTTTCACTACTTAGTTTTTCCGTCATTTCATTTTAATAGTGTATTAACTTCAATACATAATAGTGACATCTATCGAAAATATGAAAATTGGGATGAATTTTAATCCAATTATATACTGATCTATAAAATATCTGAACTATTGTCTTCTGTCTCTCTCTTATCTTCGTTTAATCTGTTGATATCGCTATTACTTATTGCTAAATATAGAAATAATAAGTAAGGAATTAATAAAATTAAATTAAATGATGAGCGTGAATGCATATCAAAGAAGCATCAAAAGTAGTCAGACTTGAAATTTCCAGAACATCGGTCATTACAGTGATGATTTATCGCAACTGCCATGTTTGGCGAAATGACTTACTAAATTCGTATACTGAAACTGGATACTATGTACACAAAGTTGTAATCAAGAGTGAAACTCTTTAGTCTAATGCTTCTTTTAGTATCAATTTACCCGATAAAAGTAATTGAAAATAAAGTATACTGTAATTTACCTATTTTTAATGGAATAATTTGCGGTATCATTAGATGACTTAAGACTGGATTTATAGAAAATTTGTAGACAAATAAGAAAGCCGTATAGCTTGCAGTAAGATTTCGCAGCACTGGAGCCAATTTTTTTAAATTTTCTAAAAGGGTAACAAGCAAACATTTATTATCGATTAAGAATTAAAATGTAGTTGTCACCCCTGAAGACTAAGATGAAATGCCTCGATTCTAGTTAAAGGGGTTTTTCAGTTCTCTAAGCTCACCATACGAAACACATTAAGCTGCTATTTTACTCTGGTATTCTGTGAGAGCGTGGTCCTTTCCCGTTCAAGCC
Organism: Parnassius smintheus behrii; assembly: GCA_036936625.1. Taxonomy (NCBI): domain Eukaryota; kingdom Metazoa; phylum Arthropoda; class Insecta; order Lepidoptera; family Papilionidae; genus Parnassius; species Parnassius smintheus. Next base: position 39,559,606 of record JAUPFT010000015.1, read on the forward strand.
GAGGTATTTGTGCTACAATCATAATTTCATAATCTAGCTACAGCGTGACTATACCACGTATACTTAAAATGTGTAATTAAACTGAATGAAATTTTATTTACTGATTTACCACGTGTTCGGTATTATTATATATGGTAGGATGCAAAGAAAGACCACATCCTATCCCAATCGGCTGACCTATAATGCCAAACATGGCGGCAGCCTGCAGAATGCAACCGCGATTTCAGCGTGAGTGGTACCACACAACGGACAAAACAATGTTCTGAGGAGCCTAAGGGGGCGGCGACGAAAATCTGATAACCGTCCGGAAGAGAAGTCAGCAGAAGGTTCAACAGGAAAGGTACGTGATCTTCCACATCTGGAATCTGCGTAGACGAAGCAACCAGTTTTGTCAGACCATATGCCAAGGCAAAACCATGAACAGATCTCCCAGAATGATTGGTTAAACTTCAACCAAACCATTTTGCGTGGTGGGCGTTAAAATCGCCGAGGATCACCCACCAGTGTTAGTCTCTGCGGAGGGGATTTGGACGTGGTCGAAGAGTCGGTCTGTTTCGGCATTACCACTATGGGACCTATAGAGGCACCCGTAAACGCGCGGATGATCGTCGCTGTCCACGCGTAGCCAAAAGATAGGACAGGTCTGAAACTTCAAGACTGCCCAGGTCGTCGATAACAGATGTCGTCTCTGACGTATACGCAAACACCAGCCCGAGGTACAAAGGAGTGTTCTAGTTTGTACCCCGGGTAGAAAAGATACGAAGAATTAGCTGGAGAGGACACCTGCATCTCGGTCAGAGCAGAGTTGGCCTAGCCGTCTCGAGATGGTAGTGGACGGCGTTAAGGTTAGAATGAAGTCCCCTGATATGGCAGGAATTCACGAATAGCGTGGCTTGGATCGCCTTGGTCTTGTTGCTCATTTTGATCCGAGCAGTTGTTGTATTGAGTGGAATTTAGCCCCCCCCCCCCCCAGAATACGCGAGGCAGCATGAGCACCCACGCTGAGGAGTGGAGTAAAAATGCTCAGCGAGGGATTCTCCAGGGGTGCTGGTACCCCCCTGCGGTAGATCTTCACTTACTTCCGCTACCATGTTAAGAGGGGGGTGGGGGTGGAATTGGGCCTCCAGCCACCTACACTCACTAGATAAAGCGCGGAAGCTCAAATTCCACTTCACGCCGGTATTCTGTGAGGTCGTGGTAACACCCTGGTTTACAGCAAAGCTGCCACGTGGCTCTACCACTGTCAATTTTTTTTTGTATGGCTTTCATATTTTCAGACGCAAAAGTTTTTGGGACCTGTAAGATGATTCGAAAAGGGATTCAATTTTGCTAATATTGGCACGAAGCAATGGTGATGTTTCTAAATTGAAGACCACACAAGCAAACCCGCGGGTAAAACGCTAATATAAAATAAATATGGGTATTAGCGTGCCCACGAGCTAGGCGACTGATATAATGCACATAGCTTTCCTGACTATGAAATTATGGGTCATGATTTGGGTTGATTCTCTAAATAATTAGCATTATATGGACTGCCTCGTTGGTTTAGTGATTGTAAATGCGACGGTTGATCAAGAGGTCCCGGGTTCAAATTCAATCAAACATTCGAATCAGGCCTAAAGAAAATCAATTATTGAGTTTTCCTTTTAAAAGTTTCTGGCCTTGGAAAACACGTAAAGCTGTTTGTACTGCACCTGATATCACTCCAGTCGTGTCGGTTTAGCACTCCATCCACTCCAGTTAGTTTAGACACACTAGTAATTCTGTGCTTGCATGCGCACAGATTTACTCTCTATTTACCACCTCTCTATTCACACCTCGGCACTATAATCATGTCCTGCGGATATGGCTAGTCTCTATTGAAGATGGTTGCCGTGACCGAAATTGAGTCTGGAGGACATTATAATTTTTAGCATTACAGACGGCCTTTGCTTTTTTTGAAATCTCTTATATGAACTATACTGTACCAATGACTTCAAAAGAAAGGATACGCCCATCTAAATAATTTACTCATAACTTCTTCATACAATAAAAATAGTACATTATCAAAATACAAACGTCATAACACAACGTAACCAGGGTCGGATTTCGTAGTATAAGATTTTTACTATTATTTCATAGTATCGTAATAATACTAAGCGAAAATACCATAATTTCACCTTAAGGTCGACCGACCTGTATTATTATTGGGTCCTTATTCCTTTTTAATATTAACCCTACGATTCGAGAACTTCTGTATTGTACATGAGTACCGAGTTTTTATAATAAAATTAGCATTAGTCCCCTTTCTATTCAATAGGGCTTGATCGACGCATAAATGTTGTATCATTGATACAACTATAATGTGGTAAAAACTCTATACTTCAGAAGCAATCGGTTTGAAAACAGAATTTCAAAATATTTTAGGGATAAGATTTTAAATTTAATTTGATAGTTGTCGTTTATTGAATTTAAAATATATTAGGTACAGTATTCATAATTTAACTAACACTAAGTTTTATAGACAAAAATAAAACAGAAATAAAAATAAAACCGTCAAAAAACGAAACAAAACGAATTTGCAAACGCACCGCTGCAAAGATCGTCACTGAAAGTTGACGACCACCACGCCAAAAACGATAAAGAACAAGTGAGTTAAACGTCTACAGCTACGGTTATAGCACAAGGGCGAACATCCTACTGCGGTGAAGTTACGAGAAAGTTTAGAAGATGCCAGTTTGTACAATTGTAGTATAGAGTCATTGAAAACCATCTTAAAACGCATGATACAAAAAATATAACCTCTAAACAATTATGAAGGGGCATGACATGATCTTGTAAAGAATAATATTTAAGAAAAATGAAAAAATGAATAAATGTTATTGCATCATACTATCAAGCGAGCAAACTAAAGTCTGCAGATTAACTTATAAAAAAATTAGGGGTCTCACTAGTTTAGAGACAGCTAGATTAGTTTATTTCAGTTATTTCTATAGTTTTACATTGAAGTAATATATAATTACGTATACATAACAGCTCAATGTAGTCTAATGCCCCGGCTACACGCTCCGTCTTGCCTGTGAGCATGCCTGCACAAACCGGTTTGCACAGGTAAGCGCATGCGTGTGGACGGGACTGTGGCTAGCGTAGGCGACCTGCGTAATCGTTGACGTGCTGAAGATTGGACTGCGCGGGCTTGGTTTGCACGGTTTTGCCCGCGAGCTTACTTGAGCGTGTGGCCGGTTACTCAAGCCGCGCTTCAGTCCGTCTAAACTCTTGTTGAGGACACATGTTACGTTATAAAATCTTAAAAATGCGAAATGTACGCAATTATTCCAGGGATTTTTTAACTGAATTCGTAGAATTGTACAAATCGTTGCCGGCGTTGTGGAATATTAAAAGCAAGGAATATTCCGACAGGAACAAAACAACAAATTTTTGACAAGTAAACAATAATATAAGGCTCCGTTTAAAAAAAACCTCTTCTGGCCCCATCGTGACGTGACTAGCTCTCAAAACACTTTGAGGTTTGCACAGTCCAGCTTACACAAACTCACCTGCACGAGCCGTTGTACAGTCATGACTGCACAGGCCTGGACTGTGCAGGCAAGACGGAGCGTGTAGCCGGGGCATTAGACTAATCTCACACGCTACTCGAGGTGCTATAAATCATCAATGCGCTAGGGACAGACGCGTGCGGTGGCGCGTGGTAGTTTATTAATAAGTGCGGGTAATTTATTAATTACTCTGGAAGGGTCATTTAATAATTATTAATTACGTCTAGAGGGTATAAATACCAGTTTCAATATTCTTCTATAGTCTTTTGACATTTGGACATTGCTGATTATTGATCTCTATAGTATAAAACCAAGACATTATTCAGACAGACTTCCAGACATCTGTAAGCTTAGATCTTTTAAACTACGCGACTAATTTTGATGCAGTTTTCATAGACAAATACATAAAACATTTCAATAGACATAATGACTCAAGACGAAGGCGTATTATTCATATTATGGTTCATATAAATAAAAATCAATTGCCGCATGTATGAAAGATCATCACATGAGCATGATGGTTTGAATTCAAAAATGGCGCTTTTGTCGAAATCCAGAAATCACAAGTGCAAAGCCGGGGCGGCTCGCTAGTGTAACTAACATATGTTAAAATGGACGGTTTCTTGGAAAGCAATATGGAATGTGTTGTTTCAACGATAGAGTGACTCCGACTTAGACGAAGATTAACAATTATTCTATACCTATTTTGAATTTTTATTTATTTTATTAAGTCTAAGTATGTATTTTCACCAATAGTAAATGTAATTGTGGAATAGATTTATTTTTATTTAGAGAGGAGTGATAGCTCAGATGGTTACCGCTCGCTGTAAATTTCACAGTACACGAGCAAACAAGATTATTTTTGCATTAGTTACGTAATAATAGGCAAAAATATAGGACTCTCCTGTGCCCGTGCGTGTAAAATAGTGTTAATATTAATAACATAAACAACCTTATTGTATAATAATAGCTGGTGATAGGTGGGAACCCTGGTGATAAGTTGTAAAAGTAATTGGTCCCGAAAATTTTTATTAATTAAAAAATTTGTAAATTCAAAATATCCACCTCAATTTTATCTTATAGTTAATAATAACTGCCGCTTGGTATTGATTTTTTAAAAAAATCGGGAAGATCAATATTATAACAACATTTTTGTGTTGGAACAAAAAGTGACCGGTAACGAACATTATTTAAATTCATTGTAATTCTTATTTCATATCATTCCTTTTATAAATTAAAGATCTAGTCTTCATATTTCTTGGAATGTTATATTCTAGGTTTCTTTTCGAATTGTTCTAACGATAATTTGATTTGAGATCTGTAAATAATAATTTAAAAAAAACTCGACATTAGCTTGCTCTGCTCCTTCTGTTTTCGATCTTTGTTTTCATTTATTATTTATAATAAATAGTAAAATAAACACTCGCAACGCCAAGATGCACCAGATGGAGAACCAACTCCAGCTTGCGCTTCAAGAACTTAAGGCATCCAGATAGCAATACAGTAAGGATTAATTGCATAAAAACCAAATTGAAGAAATTTAAAAGTTAGTAAATACATGAAGAAAATACAAAAACAATTAAAAATAAGATCAATACCAAAAATTATGTATGTGTGTAAAAAAAGCAATCACTGATGTACGAACGTAAATTGAATTGCATTCAGGTGAATAACAGTAAAGAACGTTTCGAGACTCACGTAGAGTGCCTTAAATCAGAAATTTTACTACTTTCTGACTCCATTCCAACTGTGTCCAATAAATACAAATCAGCCCAAAATGAAATTAAAGAACACATACTGGCTATAGATGTGGCTATGAATTGTTCAGTATATATTAATAACTTTTTTAAACTGCCTCTTCTACCGACAAAAATATTGTATAATTTGGATAGAATTTAGTAACTATAATTTAATTTAGAATGTCACTAAGAGATGCTCCAGGCATGCAGCTAGATTAGTTTATTTCAGTTATTTCCATAGCATAATGTCATATGGGATTTTGCTATGGGGGAATGCGGCTGATTAAGAAACTATTTTTGTTTTGCAGAAGAGGCCATAAGAGCTATTTACAACCTTAAACCGAGAGAGTCTCATAGAGAAATTTTTAAAGAAATAAATATATTAACTTTGGCCTCTCGGTATATCTATAAAAATTTGATATACATGTGTTCACAAAAACATCCTTGATACAATTGTAATGAGGGGCTACCACGATAAAAACTCTATGCTCCAGAAGCAATCAAGTGTGAAAACAAAATTTCAAAATATTTTATAAATCAGATTTTCAGATGCAATTAAGCAGATACGGTTTCTTTTGTTTTCTTTTCGTTTTACCCTTATTGAATATAAAATATATTAGTACCACCACAAATATTCAAAATTTAACTTACACTAAGTTCTTTAGACAAAAATTAACAAAAATAAAAATAAAACCATCAAAAACGAAACGTATAGATAAACTAGACGCGTGACGCCAAAATCCCGGCACATGGGATATAATTTTTTTTAAATAGTATAATTTTATTTTGCATACAATATTTTAGAGGGTCTGAATGCAACCCTGGCCTAATCTTGGTAACGTAACTAAACTAACTGTAAAATAAAACTTTAAAAATGCGTTAATATAATAATTTAAAACAAAATTAATATAAAGTTATTAACCAATGATACGATATCCCATGTTCCTTTTTAATCTTTGTATCGTAATTTTTGCGTCCTTTTACCACGCAACTAGACATATTTATGACAGGCAAATCTGTCCTGCGCGCGCACCACTGTCAAACGATTCGCGTTGGCCCTAAACTGTAATTTTAGGGCCAGCGCACTGGTCCGTTTTAGTTGTTCGGTCGGTCCTTACGCTAGGTCAATGTAAGTCAATGGCTGACAATACTTTAGTGCTACCATAATACACGCAAACTCAGAGGAATTCACTCGCACTAACATATCCTAGCATGTACATAACCTATAGCGACTCAAATGCATGTATTAACAAATTATGTTTTGGTGTACGCTGAGCTAAATTTAAATAACTAAATAGGAAAAATACGCTGAAATACGAAATTTACTTTATAAATAAATATGTGAATTATATATTAAATTATGTACCTTAGTCCGTGCATTTTAACAAATTTTTTACATTTAAATTGCAGCAGCACTCATCGCTGAAGCTCGTGAAATTTACTATTCACTGAACGAATGGGGTTTAACAGATTCGTTACATTAAGAGCGTTCGTCAATATTTTATTTACTTAAAATTTTAGTTACATCATTTTTTGTAGTAAAATAAAGATATTTTTGAGTTATATTGGTAAGTTTATTTTTGTTTAGCTGGTCCACTATTAGACTACACTATTTAGGATTTTATTTCGTATAGGAAACGCATATCGTATATAAACGTAGTTAAGTTACCTCTTATTGTAGATTATTTTAGATTATACCATTTTATTTAAATTATTTGTTTTATTAATTCAAAAATTATGTCTTAATAGTCTATTGAAATAAAAATTAAATAAATAAAAAATACAAATAGAAATATGCTGTAGGTATGCAAAAATTTTTAAGGTAACTTTGAAAGAAAACGAATGAAATTTAAAAAAAATATTTTTATTTTTTAAAATACCTTCCACGTTTTTTTTATTCTTACATTATCAACCGATTGTAGTGTGTTTAAATTTTTCCACAACAAGCCATTGGGAGTTTTGTTTAAAATCAAATACGAAATACGACCCGAACAGATATATACGAAAGAGACTTAATAAACACGTGGTTACTATGTAATCTAAAAATTTAATAGGTACAAATACAAATCATTACTAACCAGGTCGCAAGGTTATCTTGTATAGGCGGCGCAGATACCGTTACACGGAAATATCACGTGGGTGTCATTACTGGTGATAGAGGTAAATAAAATAGGAGATGGGCAGCAACATCTTCCTAATATCAACTCAAATAATAATAAACTGCGGTTACCTACCCGCCTGTCAAGCGTGAAAACTATGGAGTACGAATCTATGGGGAAAACCTGATTAGCATTGGACGTATGATGAACATGAACACAACATGAACAAAGGAGTGAATAATCTTACGAGGGTGGATTGAAAAGTACTCGGCCTAACCAAGAAAATAAACACATACTAAATCACTTATATTTTTATTTTTCTACATAATCACCATCAAGTTCAATACACTTTTGCCACCTCCCCTTCCAAGCATTTAGACCGTTGAAAAAAAATGATTCTTCCTTAGAGGCAAAATATGCGTCTACAGCTGCTTTGACCTCGTCGTTTGTCGAAAATCTTTGACCTCCCAAGTGCTTTTTTAGGTTAGGGAACAGAAAGAAGTCTGATGGTGCCAGATCAGGTGAATACGGCGGATGCGGTAACAGTTCAAAGCCACAGTTGTGAATTTCAGCCATTGACTGTACTGACGTGTGAACACGGGTGTTATCTTGATGAAACAGGACTTCTGAGCATTCCTCGACGTTTTTCTTTTATTTCCTCTCGTAAACGACGTAGTAAGGTGCAGTAGTAATCAGAGTTTATAGTCTGACCCCTTTCAAGATAATCAATCATAATCACACCTTTCGAGTCCCAGAATACTGAAGCCATCACCTTATTTGCCGACAAAATCGACTTAGCCTTTTTAGGGGGTGGTGAACCAGGTCTTCTCCACTGTTTTATTGTTGTTTTGTTTCCGGTGTACAGTAATGAACCCATGTTTCGTCCATAGTAACAAAACGATTCAAAAATCATCTGCATCGGCTTCAAATAACTCCAAACAGTCGCGTGAAATAGTCAATCGCGTCCTTTTTTGTTCAACTGAAAGCAGTCGCGGAACCCACCTCGCAGACACCTTGTGGAAACCCAACTCGTTGACAATGATGTTTTGAGTTCGTTTACAAGAGATGCCTATAATCTCGGCTATCTCTCTAACTTTTAATCTGCGGTCTCCCATTATTAAATCAAGTACTTTTTTAATATTTTCGTCAGTAGTTGACGTCGAAGGCCTTCCAGAGCGGGGTTCATCTTTCACACTCTCTCTACCACGCTTAAATTCTGCTATCCATTTTTTGACGGATGAATATGACAGAGCACAATCGCCTAATGTACTGACCATGTCATCATGCATGGCTTTTGATGATAGCCCCTTCTTATGGAGGTACTTAATGACGGCACGCTGCTCGATTTGCTCCATTCGCGGAAATTATGTCCGATTACTTTGTTAATAAATTTATAAAATCAAAACTAATTATCGCACACGTTTCGAACTTCACGCAATGAACTAGTCCGAACTGAGCTAAATAATGTGGGTAGATTTGATTTTTAGAATTGAATGGATCTGTGTTAGGCCGAGTACTTTTCAATCCACCCTCGTAAAATAAAATAAATTTTAAACTTTTGTACGTGGTAGAGCCACGCTTCAGCTATTTTATAATTGTAGCATGAATGGGTCGAGTCAACAGGGTAAGGACCACGCTCTCCTAGAATACCAGCTTAATGCTGCTGTGTTGCGTATGGTGAGTGTAGATAACCGCAGACCCATATTACCTGAATCAAGCCATTCCATCTAAGTCCTCAAGTGTGACAACGCATCTGCATTTTTATTCTAAATCCAAGTTAAATGTTGATGTCTATGGACCAAAACATCCACTTACCATCAGGTGGACTGTGTGTTCGTTTGTCACCCTTATCATATAAAAAATATAACTTTAAGGATATTATGTGTTTATATTAACCTTAATGTGTAAAATTATTTTATATGAACGATATTCATCATTTACGTTGTAGGTATAGGAATCACAATTTTGACATTCAAACTATCATTTATTATTAGGTCAGTTATTGTATCCCGTCGTATCTTGGCATGTGCATTTATTTATTTATTTATGTACACCAACGATTGCTCCAACAATACAGAAATAGTAAGCACACATCAATTCAGATCGTAATTGCACAATCAATTAAAGGCATACGCTACATACTTTAATAAAACAAAATACTTAGGATGAAATAATGATATAACACCTAGTTACTTAAATAATGTACCGTTTACTGTGGCCATAAACTTAGTTGGAAATATAATAAGAACATATTTTGCCCCACCGCACTTATATAAGTTATATCGTGTAGTGAATGAAACACGAGCGGTGGTTTCAACAAATTATTTATTAATTTCCATGGCGGTATTTGCGTATATAACAATATAAACATACCCAACACCTCTGTACCTAATAATGCTTATAAATAGTTACATGTTATAAAATAAATTAAATTCTATTTTAATAAACAATATACCACAAGTCTTAATGGACATATAATTTAAAATAAGAACTTACATTAGTTAATATTATAATATCATGACTGGCCACGACGACGACGTAAACTACGTTTTAATATTGGTGGAGAAGGAGACGAGTTCATATTTTTCTCTTTTGTCTCACTCGAAATTTGTTCATTGTTGTCTGAACTAGGCCGGTTGGACTAGCAATAGTACAGTGCGTAGTGGTCAGCGACTCTGGTACTGTAATCACTGTACTTGGCGTAGATATTATACTATATCTGGTTACATTTGTGTCTGTTGAAGTATAAGTCAATGAATATCCCTTTTTATGAGCTATCTTAGGGTTTAACCTGTGGTCAATGTGACTTCTGGTACTACCACCCACTGGCAAGTTAACAGCGTATTAATTCGACCCACTTTCCTATGTACACACGATCGCCTATACCAAAGTTGCATTGCGTGCCGCTAGTGCGCTCGACCTGTTTGAGCTGTTTATTGTGCACCCGCTCCGCGGCGTCCGGCCGCAGCGCGTCGAACTGGCCGCGTAGCCTGCGGCTCAGCAAAGCAACTGCGGGCGCAACGCCCGTCGTAGCCCGTGTAGCATAATTTTCCACAGTGCTTGTTAGATATTTGCCCCCTCGTGATGAGCTGTTTAAGCAGCTCCGTTGTGTTTTGGTCTATGCGGGCTGGTAAGGGAATGTAAAATGCCATTTTTATTGAAATATTCTTTCAATTCTAGAAATGTGAAGGGCGGATCCTTCTATTTCCGACGGCAAACCAAATCGTGCAAATAGCTCCCTTAATTTAGAGACAACAACTTTGGCTGAAGTACTGTATATATGAAAAACTACTATTCATTTGCTGTGCGCATCGATTATATTTAAATAATGTTTACTCTTATACTCCCCGAAATCTACATGCAAACGCTGTCCGGGCCGACACGGGAATACCCAAGGAGTGAGCGAGACATGCGGCGGGGCGTCGCGCTACTGACCGTACGCACCACAACGCTTAAGGGGAAATATAATCTCAAATGGCTTAGCAAGATCACGAAGGATGTATGCCGAAAATATTGCAGCATTAATTTTGAAATAAATATATGGTAAAGTTGAGTATTAATGTTAAGGATTATGTTAGACGAAAACACGATTTCGTAAAATTTTCTCGATAGAAAAAAAATCCAAAGTTACCTCCAAAATAGACAATAAACCGCTGTTATTCATAAAATACTTTAAATAAATAAGATCACGAAACTTTGCATACTAACTGAACTAACTATAAAGCAGTGCCTACGTTATTTACTTTTTTTTTCATACCATTATTTTCACTGTAAAAAGAAATTACCTAAACTATAGGCCTTTTGAAGCGTGATTCCTGCCGCACGGTCACTTCGTTTCGGCCTCTGAACGGGAAGGTTGTGTCGCTTACGATCAGAATGTACATTACGCAACAGGACGATGTAAAATTAAAATGGGAAATAACCGTAATAAAAATAAGAAACGACTGGCTTAGCGTTAAAAAACAGGCATAAATATAATAAACCTAATGAAATAAGTGTCTAACGACCTTTCTACTTACAGTATTAGTGATTACAAACATGTCGGTACATAGCATACGACGCGCGGGCAAGTGGGAACTAAATTATAATTTGAGCTGACTTACTCTATCCCCTTAACATTACATTACATATCCTCTTTATCTGTGCCCAGCTCTGACCAATACACGTAACTACGTGCAATGTTTATCATTTTAACGACTCCCGTCCCATTTTAGGTGTCCGTCATGTAATTTAATATGGGCAGAATGACTATACGATAGTTATAAATACATCCGTTTTCTACAAACAAATTATTTTCACGATTAACATAATATGTCTTTTCTTGCTTTATGATGTGGCCAACCAAACATTTTATACTTACAAATATTTCTTAATACCTCTGCGATATCCTTGTAATTGACAGTAAGATCTTTGTCCAGAATAAACAAATATGATATTGTGGTATCGTAGTGTCTACTGGAATCGCATGTACGAGCATGCAGTAGTGGTAGGCGTGACAAGCAGTCGGCCGGTGCGTTATGAGCCGAGTTCAACCACTCATTGGTAAAATCATAACATAAGCCGGCAGTTGAGTCGCGTATCTCTGTAATCGGCTAACTTCTGTTTGCGGAATACCAATTTTATCTCCAAAGATATACGAAAGTGGTTAGTGATCACTCATTTTGTCACTCGCAAGACATAAGATAAATTAATCCCTTCGATTCTCCTCTAATTCGTCGGAGAAGTTACACGCACTTGCGACACAGCGGTGACACTCCCTGTACGTGAGAGCTTAAGCGCCGGTGACCTTGAGTCGAAGCGTGTAACGCTAGGGTTGATATCGTAACGAAATTGAATATTATAGACTTTTACCAAAGAAGATACATAGTAGGTATATGTTATATATTATGTAAACTTACGTATTTGGGCAGTGAAATATACGTTCAATTTTAAATAAACTTTTATTAAATATCTTTACAAATGAGGTATATTAAAACTTCCGACAAAACCAAATATGCACGATAGTTAATGGTAATCATAAATAATTAACCAACACTTAGCATTTGAGTACGCAATAATCAGTATTACCTACTAATTCTTTAAAAATTAATTTACTCTTATATATTTTTGAATTTTTTGATTACTTTTAGAATTTTCATTATTATTTCCAACAATTGCAAAAATTCGTAGCATTTATAATATATATATATATATATATATATATATATATGTAGAGTAGTAATATGTATAACCGTCGTATTAAGATATCAGTAATATTCATATCAATTAATTGAAATATTATATCACTTGACGAATATATTCATATTAACTAATACTGACAAATATTGATATTAACCCATCTTTATTCTTTACTACTAGCCCTCGGCCAGGGCAGTCGTCGACTGCCCGTTCCACGCCCCGCGCGCCTCTCAAGGCCCCCGCGCACAACCAGACACCCACACATAGGCGCAAGCGATTTTACGTGCACACATGCTTAAGTGTCGTTTCTTTTCGCGTAGTGTATATATTCTTTGCATAGATGTATGATTGGTCTCGCTGCGCTCGACTAGATACCGCCGGCGTACTTGACAAATGCGGCAACAAATACTACGCCGAAGTCGGCGTACCCGAGCCAGTCGCACTCCAAGCTGTCTGTGACGTACACGTGTTGCATGTTTTATTAAATTTTGGGTATAATCCGAAGTAAAATGCCAGTATGCGTAGTGAAACTCTGAAAAAATAATACTACAAGAAATAAGAAAGACACTGGGATCACATATCGTCAGTAAGTATGGTATAATTTCGAAATTTCAACATAAAATAACATGAACCCTAAACGCCATTCAGTGTTGCCGCGTATACAAGAGTCAAGTTCCCCGTGGTTGAGATTTTCGTATGAGAATTTATTGTTTTTGTATCTTAACAAATAACATATTTCATTTATCTAACCTAGTTACTGTATAGTTAACCTAGTTCTATAAATTATTTAGGGCCGGTTGTTCAATCCTCAGATAGAAAGTCTGTCGTTAAATAAGTCGTTAAATAACTACTACTACTACCAGGGTTTGGGTGGGATACTCTGGTTACTGTAAAAAATTAAAGCACGTGGGTATTATTAGGTTCAGCACGTGGTAGTTTTTTTTTTTAATCTGACCTAGTTCACAAAACTAACCTTTGAGATGAAATTTGGGTGAGTTGTTGTGCGCACGCCGGGGAAGATTTCTAAATTAAATAATTTGGTCAAGCGTGTGTTTCCGTACAAAATGTTACCAAATTCAGTTCAGTGGTTGAGTTGTGAAAACGTTACAGACAGAGTTGCTTTTATAATGATTAAGTATATGTGTAATGCAGTCACTATTCATCATCATCATCTGCCTAGCCTTTTCCCAACCATGTTGGGGTCGGTTTCCAGTCTAACCGGATGCAGCTGAATACCGGTATTTTACATGGAGCGACTGCCTATCTGACCTCCACAACCCAGTTACTGGGTAATACGATACCCCTTTGGTAAGACTGGTTGTCAGACTTTCGGGCTTCTGACGACCCATAACGACTGTCAAAGATCCACGAATGCAGTTATTATTATCATCGTATTATGTTTGCTTGGTACAGATTTCCTGCTGATCCTGTCATTTGTGACCGTTGGACTGCTAAATTACGACTTAGTCGAGAAGAAAGTTGGTGGAACCCAAAAGAACGCAGTGTTATATGTTTATTTATTTATACTTTCATGCACAAAAAAGAATAAAAGAATATGTTCCAATCATTTCAATGAGAGCGACTTGTACTTTACAAAAGGTGCTTTAAAAAGATTGTTTAAGGGAGTAAATTCCAAAAGGGACATGTATTGTAAACTTGTACAAGTTAGTGGAATGTAATTTTAAATAATTAATACCTACTTAATAAATTTTATTCTTTTATTAACCTATTTTTCTTTTCTAAAGAAGAAACCTACTCCTAACCTATACACAAATGTATTTATATTATTTATTATTCGATTTTAATTCATTGTTCATTATTAAGTATTTTCTGAGACTTAACTAATAGACCACAGCATAAAATATTTTTCCCATTAACTCGGGTAACAGTTGAGCAGCTGGTAACAACTGACAATAGTCAAGTGACGATGTCTTACGCACACTACAATAATGAGTTGCCGCATTCACGGAGCTATTGTTCTTAGATAGCGCGGTATCTAGTCGAGCGCAGCGAGACCAATCATTCATCTATGATTCTTTGCTTGCGAGGTGTTATAAATGTTGTGCCTCTGCCTAAAAATGTGTCTTTCCGCAATGTCAGAATGTCTGGGTTCTAGACGTTGTTGAACGATGTCGATTAATTCATCGAAACATTTTTCTTCTGGCTTATTCGGAGCACATAAGTCACACGTCAAATCATATGTGGCTTCGCCCACGACGGTTATGTATGTGTCTACGTACAATGACTCTTTTATTTCATTGAAGGCAAATAACTGCTTGACAAGATTTATGTAAACTGACCATTTCCGAGAGGATAAATCGAAACCTTCTCTTTTTCCAAAAGGCATGGCGGTGTTGTGAATGTTTTGGTGGCTAATATATCCCAGGGGCTTGTGTAGGGGGGAAAATGAAGTAATTATTCACATACGTTGTAGTTGATTTATTTTCTACATCAGAGATGCGTGTTGAAATGATACACTTAGAAAAGAACTGCCTACTGCACTCTAGCTAACCGACTTACAGACTGCCGTCCCGCTGGCGGCGGTCGTTATCGTATTTCATGCGAATTACATTTACATTGAGACAGGCGATGTATGTGTGTGCTGTGTCAGCAGCACCCACAGTACTCCCTCCTTTTTAATTATCGCGATTTTATACTAATATCACACTTTTTACTACTAATATTATTAAACTCGTCACCAGTTATATATATATATATAAATATGAATTATTATATATATATATATATATATATATATATATATATATATATATATATATATATATATATATATATATATATATATATATATATACAGGATATCCCAGAAGTCGAAGTCAAGCCGAAACTTTCTGATAGGCGAGGCCGTAATAGTTACCAGAAAAATATAAAAAAATCTAAGTCATGTATTTCAGAATTAATTTTTAATTTTTTTCGATAAAATGTACACCATGAGACAGATTTTTCATTCCTGTTGCTACAAATATTTACTTTATGCCAATTTTTTTTCTCTTACGTCATCCTGAATAGTGCTTCTGTAACCTGTAATCCTAAACCCTGTGCCAATCTCTCCAGCTTGAAATAAAATGTAGTTTTATACCGAACCAAGTTTTCAGAATTAGTTTTTCGCACTACTTCAACTGATCGTCCTGGAAAAAAAATTGTACTACGCCAGTTTGGCAAGAAGCTTTCAAAGTTAGCGCATTTAATAAGAATTCTAACATGGTATAACACACTCCATTACTTCTTAGATCAGCCATAATTTTTTTTTTGTTATACAAAGTCAGTTTTTAACAATTTTTTGGAACTTACATTAAAACCATATTAGTGCAACCAAAGCGTTCCTAATGACCACAGCGTGGTTTAAATGAAATAGAGAGAGACATTACATAAAGTGTGAGCGAGACAGATAGTGACGCTAATGAGACACAGACGCAAATACAAACTGAAGTAATAAAATAATGTTTATAAAATTAAGACAGTCAGTTTCATTTTTATGATAAAATTTATTACTTATTTTACAAAAGATGCTCAAATTGCCTTGAGCTGCAATACAAGCCCTACATATTCTTAAAAAAGATCGTGGAATCAAGCGGGCGAATCTTCTATTATTACAAAATTCAACTGCATCCGCTATTCCCTGTCTAAGCTCTTCTACATTTTCAATTGGCTTGGAATATACTTTTTCCTTCACTGCTCCCCAGTAAAAAAAATCTAGAGGATTTAAATGGGGTGAGCGGGCGGGCCACGAGATCGGACCAGCCCGCCCTATCCATCATTCATCATCCATTGGCAAAAGGTAAATATTTGTAGCAACTTGAATGAAAAACTGTCTCATGGTGTACATTTTATCGAAAAAAATAATAATTACTATAATTTCTGAAATACATGACTTAGATTATTTTTATATTTTTCTGTAACTAGTATGGCCTCGCCTATCAGAAAGTTTCGGCTTGACGTTGACCTCTGGAACACGCGATATAATGAATAACAGCGTAAAATAGCAGCTTAATACCGCCGTGTTTCGTATGATGAGTGTAGAGATCCGGTGATACTTTATTACTGGAAACGGGAAACGGGTATATCATCTTACTCCTCAGGGGTGACAACGCATTTGCATTTTGTTTTTTAATCTTAAAGGTGGAATGTCTATGGGCCACAGCATCCACTAACCATATCATAATCAGTCCACTTAGAACATAGGCCTCTCCAAAGGAATGCCACAAAGCACAGTCTTACGCCACCTCCATCCATCGACTTCTTGCATGTCTTTTTACAGTATAAATATGATATTTATTAACATCAGAGTCTTTTTACAGTATAAATATGATATTTATTAACAACCTATCTCCTGTCAGGTGCAAATGTATACTCGTTTTAGTCAATAAACAAACATATTTTAAATGTAAGTCATAATGATCAAAAATAATTTAGAATGTTTTTGTAACTTTACTAGAGCGCTATTGGCAAATGTAATAACCGTCATCTCGACAAAAATATATACTGTGTGAACAAAAATACATTGTGAATATGAACTACTCGTAAATCAGTTCGTAAATCGGTCAAATCGTTTAGAAGTAATTTGGTCACTACCAGACGCATCAAAGATTATATTATATACTAATGACCCTACATAGATTCCCCTGGTATTGAAGCGTAATTTAGATTTTTTAAAATTATCGATATGACTAAAAAAAGTTCTTCGAGTTATCGGATAAAATGTAGCTTAGATAAGTCCCATCCTTGCTTTTCATCACAATCGGTTCGGTGATTAGCCAGGACCGCCACACAGACAAACCGACATAAAAATTTTACAAATGTTAATTCATGACATAGTGCCATGTAAATAACTCAACCCCCTGAGCTCGATAAATGACAGTTATTTTGATATCACAGACAGTCACTTCAGGTTTGTTTATATATATAACTAGAAGTTATTTAAAATAACATCAACATTTATATCGTTATATCAAAGTCTTACGTTAACGGCTGAAAACATGTTCATTCCAAAAATTTTAGATATTTCTGGT
The DNA here is from genome assembly GCA_036936625.1 of Parnassius smintheus behrii. Lineage (NCBI taxonomy): Eukaryota > Metazoa > Arthropoda > Insecta > Lepidoptera > Papilionidae > Parnassius > Parnassius smintheus. The sequence goes on from JAUPFT010000015.1 coordinate 39,577,188, forward strand.
AATAGCATTATTTTTGTCACTTTGAGAAAAAGATAAATAATCAACATAATATGCACTGCAGAAAACCCAAAGACTAATAATTTTTTTGTTTCTCTTTAATATTTTTAGTTCGATTTTTTGACCAGAGCTCATTAGGATGTCTGACGTTAAAGCTAAGCAAAATAAGGAAGTTGCCTGTGGCAATATATTTGGTCAAAGATTGAATTTTGCATGAGATATTTTTGGCTCAAACTTTTCGTCAAAAATATCCAAGAAAAAAGAGAAATCCAAGATTTTGTTCAGCAAAGACTCGACTTCTGACACAAGTTGATTGCGGAACTCGGTGACGTTAGTTAACACTTTTTAGTTTATTCTCTTTCAAAAAAGGAAGATTCATTATGAAGTTATGATTATTTGGCAATACTCTTATGCATCACCAGTACTGTCGTTTACATAGCAATGAATGTTACTCACTCTACGGCTGAATTAGCAGCAGCTTTCAAAGTAAGCGTCAAAACAATATTGTTCCATTTGTGTCAAATTGGTTAAAAAAAATAAAAAAGCTAAACAAATAGGTGCTCACGAACTCAATAATCGCCAGTGCGAAGCACGCATCGTGACGTGTCTTGCACTGCTCCATAGACAAACAAACGAAGGAATTTCGAACCGCATTGTTACTCAATGTATAATCTGCTTCTTTGCCTTGTTTATGTGAACTATGATTTCGTTGAAATTTTGGTAGTGCTAACAGTTCCTATATTCAACAGCAAAGAGGTGACGTTATATCCCATAAAATGTTCAACGCTGCATTGAAAGACACATATTTACATAAATCGCAAGTACATCACTCACTTTCGATTTTCTGACGATATAGTCCTTATGGCAGTATCGCTGAAGGATTTAAGCACTATGCTCAATGACCTCAATAGTGTCTCTCAACGGATAGGTCTTAAGACGAACATGAACAAAACAAGGATCATATTTCATGTCCATGTCACACTTATGGCTTTAGTAATTGCGAGCGCTGAGCTTGAAGTTGTTGACAATTAGGTTTACCTGGGACAAATAGTGCGACTAGGTAAGTACAACTTCAACCGGTAGGTCAATCGACGTATTCAACTCGGCTGGGCAGCGTTCTGGAAATTAGGAGACATCTTCTCGTCATGCATAATATAAAACATGTAATATAAAAGGAAAAAAAAACAGCAACAATAAATAAATAAATACTGTATGTACAAAATATTGCTATTACTGCGAGTATTAAGTGACTTACGGAATCATACATAATTTACAGAACCTTTTAATTCAGGATCAATGGGGTCTACTCGGACTGGTTTGGCATCCAAAAAGGTGTCAGACAGGGCTGTGTAGCTTCCCCTTGGCTGTTCAACCTATTTATGGACCGGTGTTTGCAAACTTTGAAAGATGAAGAATGTGGGTTAAGAATGGGCGAGTTAACCGTCAAATGCCTTTTGTATGCCGATGATCAAGTCATACTTGCGTCATCGGCGGCAGAGTTGCAGATGATGGTTACATTAATGAACTGGGAATTGAAAGAAAGGGGAATGAAAGTGAACGCAAGTAAGACGAAAGTGATGGTTTTTGAAAGAGAAGAAAGCAAAACGGTATGTGAAATAAGAATAGAAGGAGAGTTAATTGAGCAAGTGGATGAGTTTGTGTATTTGGGATGTGTATTTAGCAGGGATGGTAGATATGATAGGGAAATAGAACGACGAGTAAATGCAGGGAATAGAGTGAATGGGGCACTACACTCTATTATGAAGAACCAGAATGTGTCAAAACAGGCACGTATGGTAATTCATAATGCTGTGTTAGTCCCTACTTTAATGTATGGTAGTGAAAGCTGGGTGTGGCAGAAGAAGCACGAAAGTAGAATAAATGCTGTAGAAATGCGGTCTTTAAGGAATATGCTAGGGTTTAATCTGAATGACAGGGTGAGAAATTGCGTGATAAGAGATAAATGTGGTATGCAAGATGATGTTGTGACCAGGATTAAGAAAGGAATGCTTCGGTGGTTTGGTCACGTAGAAAGAATGAATGAGGAAAGAGTGACAAAGCAAATTTATATGGCAGATGTGAATGGCCGAGTCGGAAAGGGACGCCCTAGAAAAAAGTTTATCGACCAAATTGGCGATATTTTGAAAATGGGCCACGTTAGAAGTACCCTTAACCGACGAGCATGTATGCGTAGATATATGGATGTAAAGGAGGCGAAAGAGGTATGTCAGGATCGTGCCAAATGGAAGTCCGTAGTCTCTGCCTACCCCTCTGGGTGACAGGCGTGAGTGTTTATGTATGTATGTATGTATTTAATTCCTTATTTACTTGAACTAGAAAAATGGTATTTTGTCTTCCGCCGAAATTGTATTTGCGACAATTTCTTCTGTTTATTTAGTGTAGTGTAGTAATATATTTTATGTTATTACTTTGCTAAGCCACTGCACCACGGAGCCGTAAGAATTGCCGTGGATATGATGATGTTATACGTAATTAAATTAATTTCCTAAAGTAAACAAGTACAATTCTGGGCATGGGTTGTAGGGAAAATGTATGAAAAGCTTTTAACTAAATTATAAAATCCCTCAAACTTATTGAAAGGTAATCACGAAATGCACTTTAACTTTATCTGAAAGCTAAATAAGTTAAAGAGAGTGATGTCCTTTGAAAGTAAAGAAAGTTTTGAATAAAATGAACTTTTGGAAAGTAGACGAAAAGACAAATTTTATTCAATTGAGATTAATATAGGTATATAGATCAATTTGAACCATTGATTACATTTACTTGAAGTTTTATTTAATAGAAAATAAGTTATCTTTAGAACAGAATAGAATAGAACAGAATATTTTTAATTCTATATAGATTACAAGTAACTCTTTTTTTATTAAACTTAGGATTACAAGCAAGTCCATAATTATCAACTTATCTAATGTAATTACTACACTTTTTTTATTGTTGTGAACTCAGCAACGCTATATTTATATATACCCTATAATTATACCCTATAATTTATATTCTCAGTTATATCCATACAGTCGTATCTATTGTGACTCAGATCATAAAACAACATTTCCTCGAGAATTGTACGCCTTGATTAAAGAGTGGTCAGTTTGCCAAATTGGCCTCTAGAAAGCTTGTCGTTCTTAGCAGAGCCGATATGCTCTCTCTCTCTGCTCGAACAGTCGAGCAGAGAGAGAGCATATCGGCACACGGCTTGCAATTTTACAAAACGCAAGTTCGGCCCCACTTGAAATACTGTTCTCATCTCTGGGTCCGGGCACCCCAATGCCAGTTCCTTCCACTTGACCGCAACCAGCGCAGAGCGATTCGAATCGTCGACGATTGAGTTCTTTCTGATCGGCTCGATTCACTGGGGCCGTGTAGGGATCTTTTCACATTAAGAATAATAATAATATATGTGATAATAATAATATAATTTGTTTAGTTCCAAACATACATACAAATTAACATAATATAATTGTTTAAAGGAATGAACTAAAAAGGCATCTACTCAGCAAAAATGTTATAAAAACCATATAGTGGTAACTACAACTACTGATTTTCAGTAAACGTCAGAGACATAGGTGAAATAAATTAAACTTAACTTATTACACTAATCGCAGGTTCCAACACTTATGAAAATACATACTTTACTTATAACAATTTAAAAATAAAAATAAAACTGTTAGCATTTAGGAAACACAAGGGCACAACAAAAAGCTAACACAACAAAAGACATGTTCAAGGCACAAGACACACAATTAAATTGTTTGAAAAGATACAAAAGCGAAATAAATAAATGTACAATTAAGCAAGTATTCGTTAGTTTTATAATATATAGACACACTATACTTTATAAGAAAAATGTGGTACATCGACACATCGTCGCCTCAGTGCTTGTTTGGCCAACAGACCAATTTGGACGAAAATGACCTTTGAATGTAGTATGTTTAAGAATCGAATTCTACACAATCTAAATCAAGAATGACTCGTGTAACTACACCAATAAACGAATAACAGACTATATTAAAAAACCAATATCCACAGTTACAATTTTAATTTTCGTGCTTGTATGGCTTACCACCACAAATGAACCAACATTCTTGTGCTTGTCTTGTGTTATAATTCGAGGATATACGGCAACGTATATCCTCGAATTAACCAATCACAGGCCCGCTCGCTCATAACGTCACACCTCGCTGTTCCGCCATCTTGTTTATTTCCAATCTATCGCGACGCAAAACGGTGTTAGAACTTTAAGATTTTTTTAAGTTTTTCGAAGAATTTACAAGTGAAACGAGGTGGAAAGTGTCTCCATAACTTTGAAAATTATGTCCTGGACCAGTTGTGATAAACTGTATAACCGCAGCACTGTATACTACGAACTGTAAGTTGATTTTAGTCATTGTGGTATTATTTTAGGTCACGTTGTGTATGTAATACAGGGTGGTTCAGAATCATACTTTTGTCGTACTCACAACGCTGAAGAGTTTGTTTGTTTTTTCAAACGGAGGAATCTCTGGGTCGGCTGGACCAATTTAGACGGGATTTTCACTCAAAGATAGTTAATTTGATACTAAATGATTTGGGATATCCTTTCTCAGTGGGAATTTCTACTTTTCTTATGGCAACGGGCACTACGCGTTTGTTTGTTTGTTCAGTTTATTTATTTGGTATGTATGCGTTTGAAGGCGTTATTAAGTGATTCAAGGTTGGAAGGGGTTACAGGGATTTTTAAAGGGCTTTTAATATGTTGAACTGAGCATATAAATGTACTTACTAATATTATAAATGCGAAAGTGAGTTTGTTTGAATGTTTGTAAAGCTTTCACGCCAAATCACTGAACAAATTTTGATGAAATTTTGTACATAGACAGATGAAACTCTAAAGAAGAACATAGGCTAATTTTTGTTCCAGTAATCTAGGAACGGGCCTTACGCGGGTGAAACCGTGGGGGACAACTGGTAACACAAAAAAAATACAAACACAAAATAACTTATTTGACAAAGAAATCACAATAACAAGATAGAATTACTTATGGCCCCCACACTAGGAAACCAAAATACCTGAGGATCACTTGTAAACGAAAAACATGCATCGAATACATAACCTCCTCCTTTCTGGAAGTCGGTTAAAAATAAAAAGAACCGTAGGTTGATAATCGATAAAGTATAGGTAGATAAAATATAAAGTACTAGTGTCACCCTGCTGTTTCACGAGAAAAAAGTAGCCTATGTTATCCAGGATATAAGTCATCCGGGTGCAAAGTTACATCCAAATCCGTTCAGTAGTTTTTGCGTGAAATAGTAACAAACATCCATCTATCTATCCCCGCAAACTTTCACATTTATAATATATTAGAGTAAAAATAACTATTTGAAGAATTAGTATATAGTACTTCTTTTCGAGAAACGAGCAAAAAGTGAAAGTGTGTCAGAAGTTTTTTTGTGGTACTTTGGATATATCGCCTAAAAGAATTTGCTATGTCTACAAAAAACTTTACAACAACAAATTGAAATTGATTCCCACACCCTCTAAAGTAAAACACATAAAAACAGACCGCCGAAAGCAAAAGAGAAGAAGTAATACAGCAGATAAATTCCTTTCCCACACAAAAATCACATTTTTGTCAAGCTAACTCAAAACGACAGTACCTTTCGTTAAAATTATACGCGAGTGACACCGCAGGGCACCGGTAGTATATATCTATAAATTCAACATTTAATTTTAATTCAGGCCTGTTAGATAAGATCCTAGTCTGTCAAAAACAATTTATAATTTATTCATTAATTTTATTATAACATACAATAATGATGCGCAACGGATTTGCTTAATTTCACAGCCTGTATTGTGAAGTAAGGCTATAGGGCAAACAAGCACAGAATACTTTTGGTTGCTTTTTGGCTAACATCCCAAGGAATGTAGTGTATATCCATTAACGTAATTATAATTTCGTTTTTTTGTCCAATATCCGTATTTAAACCGGTTTTACACAAAGTTAAAGTCAGAAGTTTTTATTTTTTACAGATTATTAGAAGTCCAGATGTGCCACAGTTTTGGAAACTACCGAACATTACGGCTTTATTTGAGTCATAGCATAGAAAAACAAAAAAACATTGCTCCTGTAAAATTACTCAAATGGTCTATTGGCCTAACAAGCACTGAGGCGACGACATAATTCTACTTACTTTGCAAATTTAAAAGGTATTCTTTTAGTTTTATTTTAAAAGTGCTACCCTTAATCGGAGGCGGTATATTATTCACATTAACACTTTGTGGCAGCATACAAAAGCTACCACAAAACGTGGCCGTTCTGTGTCTTGGGTACAATAATCGAAAAGTTTCTCGCGAGAGACGTTCCGAGAAACTGAGCCTTTCATATAAGTTGATTTTGTAATATTTTATAAAGTAAACAACTGTAATGAACCGATCTACGAGATTTCATATTAATAAGTTTGCCCTGATTTAAAAACGGTGTCACATGGCCTCTACAAGGAATTCGATAGCAGATGCATTTTGTACACGTTGTATAAGTTTTGTTCGCGCTTTGCTTACGCGAACACTCTCCCATGACAATATCAGCATAATTTAGCTTTGAGAGTATTAATGACTCGCAAAGTTGAAGCCTTAATTCTTTACTTAAGTATTGCCGGATATTATATAATACTTTTAATCTATAAATACAATTTTTCACTGTATGCATAACATGATTTTCAAACCTTAGTCTACTGTTTATAATTATACCCAAGTTACGAACTTCAGATACTTGTTCAATATGGTCGCCACCAACAATAATTTTGGGCTTATGAGCTTTCGTTCGTTCTGTTAATTTCTTTGACCCCAAAATCATGAACTTGATTTTATTCGGATTTAAGATGAATTCATTTATTACTCGCCCATTCAGCGATCATACTTAACTCCTGATTTAATTTGTTAACTGCCTCATTTGCATCACCCGGACTAAATGATATGTACACTTGAAGGTCGTCTGCATATAAATGATACTGGTAATATTTAAAATAGCTTGTAATATCGGCACTGTAGAGAATAAACAGTAAAGGACCTAAAATTGACCCTTGTGGAATACCACGAGTAACAGGAGCCGCAGCAGAAAAAATGTTGGTACCAGTTTCATTTCGAAGCCTGACTCGCTGTGTGCGACCATTTATTTATTTTATTTATTTATTTATAAACTTACACGTAACACCTTAAACTAAAGGGTACATAGGGCGGACTTAATGCCAGGTGGCATTCTCTGCCAGTCAACCCTGGTTGGCAAGGATAATTGTTGGCAGGTGCGACCATTATACGTAAATAAGTGCTTATACATTAAAATATACATGTATGCAAATTACATACATACATACATATAATATATATACATGCTTATAAACTTCGTGAATAAATATCCAAATGATATATATATATATATATATATATATATATATATATATATATATATATATATATATATATATATATATATATATATATATTAAACGATAAAATTACATTAATATAATGTTTGAATAATATATAATGACATAAATATTTGAAGTAAAAAAGAAGAAAAGAAAGACAAAATTAAGGAAAAATAATGTTAATTAGTAGTTTCCTTCAGGTAATATTTTCGGAGAAGAACTTTGAAAGCTTTTTTATGTACTGTGGAAACCTTAACCTCAGACGGTTTCACTTTCGGGATGTTCGACCGTCGACTGGATGAAAAAAATGAAAATTATCCTTAAGATAAGAAGGCGACCTTGGATCGTTTAAAATTGAATAAAGTACAAGTCAAATTCTAGAGCATCGCCTTTGACGTGTAGGTAGCCATTTAAGCTTTGAACGATATGATGATATGTGGTCATACTTACGTAAACCAAAAATAAATCTTATGTTATTATTAAGAAGGCGCTCCAACTTGTTTAGAAGATTTTCTGACAGATCTGGGTAACATACATCGGCATAGTCGATAATAGGTAGAATAAGGGAATGAACCAGCGTTAGCTTGGTTTTGAAGGGTAGGAAATTTTTAAGACGATAAAGGGAACGCAAGGTAGCAACAACTTTACGACTAACTTCAGAGATCTGCAATATTCAGGTCATAGTTTTATCCATGTACAGGCCAAGATTTTTTATGGAATCGCAATATGGAATCAAACTTTCATTATAAAATACAGGAGAGAGATATCCATAATCAACCTTAGCCAATAATTGCGAACTTCCGAATATTACAACTTTGCATTTGGCAGGATTAACAGAAACGCCATATTTACATGACCATTCTCTTATGGCTTCCAGGTTATCATTTAATTTGTGTATTACAAAGTTAAGATTCTTTAAGCTTGATTGTACATAGAGCTGGAGATCATCCGCATACAGATGGTACGAACAATCTAAAACTGAGGAGATAGAATTTATAAATAAGGAAAACATAATAGGAGAAAGTATTCCGCCTTGCGGCATACTAGATTCAATTTCAGCCCATGCAGAAAACCGCTGACCTGAGCGAACCGATTGCTGGCGACCGAGAATATAAGAAGAAAACCATTCTAAGGCTGAGAATGAAAATTTAAGGTGTTTAAGGATGGATAGGAGGATACCATGATCCACTGTGTTGAAAGCGTTTGAAAAGTCAATAAGCACCACCACTGTAAATTTTTGCTCATCTAAGCCCCTTCTTATATCGTCTGTGACTTTGATAAGCGAAGTGGTAGTACTGTGACCAGAGCGAAACCCCGATTGAAATTCATTCAGCAGGTTATGTTTTGCAGCGAATACAGATATTCGCTTAAAAACACAGGCTTCCAGAACTTTAAAGAGGTATGGGAGAATTGAAATAGGATGAAAATGGTTAGGGAAAACAGGATTAGGTATTTGAGGAAGAGGTCTTACAAAAGCTTTTTTCCATGCAGAAGGGTATTGACCTGAGTCCAGAGAATAATTTATAATGTGTGTTATAGCTGGAAGAAGGTACTCAAGAATCATAGACACCATTTGCTTACTAATTTCATCATAACCCACAGCCTTGGATTTAATGGTTAACAGAGCTTTTTTAATTTCATCCTGAGTAAAAGGGGAGAACAAAAGTCAGGGATCTGGAGACGCTGCATTGATTCTATAGAAGCAATAGTTTGAGAACGGACTTGAGGGTCCAATGAAGTAATAGAAACAAAGTGACGATTAATGTCATCCAAATTGAGAGAGGCGCCATATTCCGGAGAATTAGTTTTATTAATTCCGATAGACTTGAGGAATTTCCATAACTCAGTGGGCGAAAAATTAGTTATTTGGTCATGAATGTAGCGGCATTTAGCATTTTGTACCACCTGATTGCATCTGTTTCTTAGCGTTTTAAAGTTAGACCATTTTTTTCTGAGCGATTCTTTTTATACTTCTGGAAAGCCCGATCTCGCCGTGCCATTGCCACTTGTACCCCTTTAGTCATCCAGGGAGCAGGAGGACGCTTAACTTTTATATAATGTACTGGAGCATGAATATTATACAGATTCAGGATGCTATTATTTAGAAAGGATATTTTATCATCGACGTTAGAAGCTGCCACCAAAGGGCCAAAATCAATTGAAGATGCGTCTCTCCTGAGACTCTCAATATTTATTCTTGAAAAATTGCGTAACTGCAGAAAAATAGGTTTCTGTTTTGGAGGTTTAAGTTTATATGAAAAATAAATCAAGTCGTGACGTGAGAAACAAGGAGCAGAGAGCTGTCCAAACTGAATCACACGATTATAAGAAGAAGTAATGATGAGGTCAATCAACGAATCATCAGTGTCAGTATTTCTATGAGTTGCCGCCAATGGGAGAATGCAGAGTTCGACTGATTCAATGATTGATCGAAGTTTTTGGGAGCGAGAAGTATTTTTTAACAAATCTGAGTATGTACTCAGATCCAATGGTGTCAAGAGCCGTCTCAAGTGAGGTAAAATAATCCACAGAAGGAGAACAATATACAACACCTAAAACTGCCCTAGCACCCATAATGTTTATTTCTAGAAATAAGAACTCAGCAGTGGCAGAAAATGGGGAGGGGGAAGATAGAACAACTTTATAAGGAATATTTTTTCGTAGATATATAGCGACACCACCTCCCCCCTTCTCAGTCCGATCATTGCGTATAAGAATGAAATTAGGTAATGGGTACAAACTCGACATAATAGATGGTTTGAGCCAACTCTCAGATATTAAGATAGCATCGACACAGTCTAGTGAGAAAGATTCTTCTAAGTAGGAAAAATGACTTGGGATGCTCTGTGCATTAATATGGCGAACATTAAAATATTTTTTATGAGGCAGAAAAATATTACTTAACTGATCGCGTAAGGGAAGTAAATTATCTGTAAGATCATTACCAGAGGCATATGAGGAATCTGTACTATAAATGGAATAAAAAGATTCATCATCAGACATTATTAACTTCTAAATAGATTTATATATAATATGTATATTAGATAATAATAAATAATAAAATATTAAATATATTAAGAGATAAAACAAAGTCTAAGTATAAAATATCTACAACGCTATACGTATAATCCAGAAAATCAACTACTCCTCTATCACTGCTCTATCCCGTCAGTTGACTGATAAAGATAACAATCATTGTTTTTAAAAGTAACCTTAAATTAATAGAACATTAAAATACACTATTATACAAGTAAATACAGAAACAGGATATAACAAAACATCAACATTAAACTAATAAGTCCACAATTAATCTTTCCCAACGGAAACAAAATAAAACGTTTAATTTGTTAGTGTCTGTGTATCCAAATCATTTTTTGAAATCAATGTTAACAGGGATATAGTAAAAATTGTAAAATTTAGTCATGATATAAAATAACATCCGTTTGCTAACAGTATTTTAGAATTATTAAAACACACTAGGATGCAAGGTATAATACCTTTGCCTGTACTTGGCGTATCGTAATTACAACAATAATATTTATCTTTACAAAGTAACAAAATAACAGTTTGTTTATATTTTTCTACCCACTTATTATAAAAAAAAATCTTATTATAAAAAGTAAATATTAAACAATATTAAACCCTTAGTAGTTTAGTTAAATCAATTAAACTAAGAAGATAAATAGTTATAGTGCAACGATAATTACTAAGATACGATCATTAGGAATAACAAAAGGCTTGAATGATACCAAGTAACATAGGACTGAATAAAGTAAACTTAATTATTTTATAGAATCGTTACAACCTTGAGAAAGTGTGTGAAAATATCAACAACGTCATTATTTTTTGGTCACAACGCGGCGTATCCCGTTGGACCCGATTGTGCCCCTTGATAGCGTGAGACCACTTCTTATTGGCGACTACATTTAGATATACTTGGTTGTGATACATCAGAGAGATTACCTGTGCTATCGTCGGTTTTGGGAGGTGATGTATTTGAAAGAGGAGAACACCCTGGCGAGTACTTGGTGACAAGATTATTGAAGTCTTCCTCTGAAGTTACTTTTGCCCGACCACTATCAGGCAGTTTAATATAGACTGTGCCATCAAGCGTCCACACATTCCTCATGTCAAAGTACTTCCTGGCCTGCTTGTGAATATTTTGACGAGTCTTTGTGAGGAACTCAAACAATGTGAAAGACGTACCTTTTAACTTAGCCTTAGACTTCCAAACTAATGATCTTGTATGGTGATCATGGAACTGGACAAGGACTGCTCTAACTTGATCTTTACCTTGTGAGCCCAATCTGTGACACCGTTTGATCGAGGTTCTGCTCACATCAGAAAAGCCCATTTTTCCCTGTATTAAGCTTAGAACCTTATCAATTAAGCTTACTTCAGGGTCCTCGGGGATGCCATTGAATAGCAATACGTTTTGCCGTTGCCGCATGTCTAGTCCATCAATTGTGTTTATACAACTTCTAACTTGCAATTGCAGTAGACTAAACATTTGTGTGACCATATCCTTGAATGCATAAAACTCCTGACTTCGCTGCACTAACGTTAGATTGGATGGGACCAGTGCAGCCTTCAAACGATCTTCGAATTCTGCCATTTTTGCATCCAGCTGACTTCCAGTTCTTTCTGTATTTTGTCTACATTATTGATGCTTGCCATATTGTAATCGTAATGTAACAGTGCTTAATGGTGATAAATACTAGTGTTGCTGATGGGTGATGCAGTAAGTTATTTATTAGTAGATTAAAAACTTGTTTACATAGATAAATTATTATTTGAGCACATTAAGATCTCCTTTCTCAATATAATTATCGTAAAATTTACACTTATCTTTTGTGGAATTTAATAAAATATGAAATTATAAATAGGAGCACTTAAAACAGCTGTTGACTTTATCACCTACCCGCACGCCATTCAAATAACTTTCAAACCACTTTAATGCGTTACAATCAAAACCATAATACACCGACTTCGACAGAAGCAGAGTAATATTTATTGTATCAAACGCACGCGAAAAGTCAAGCAGAGTCGAAATTATAGCCTCTCTATTATCCTGCGCCGTCAGAATGTCATCGACAACACTCAACAGCGCTGTAACCGTGCTTAGTCCAGCCCTAAAACCTGATTGCATAAGATGTAAAATATTGTTCCAGTTTAGATATTCTATTAATTGTAAATAAATAGCCTTTTCAGTGATTTTAGATAAAAAAGACTACTTATAGGCCGAAGATGATTTAGTTCTACAGGATGATTATTTTTTGGTATTGGATTTATGATGGCTTCCTTCCAGATATCTGGGAACACCCCTGTCTGTATAGACGTATTAATAATGGTAGTTATTGTTTTCGAAGTCCGTGGCAATGTTAAGAGAAACATATCTTTAGTAATACCGTCAACATCCATGGCATTAGTGGAAATATTTTTCAAAATTTCTGATACTAACTTTTCATCCACTAATTTTAAAGGAAAAACCGACGAATTGAAAGGGTTAGATTCAAAATAGCATAATGTTGAAGGACTTACACTATTGCTTCCTGGCAAGTGTAGAAAATAGTGATTTATAACGTCAGGATCATTCAAGTTTGATGGCAAAGCAATATCTTTTTTGTTGAAGTCTACCACATTGTTCTTTATATTTCTCCAAAGTACTTGAGCATTTTTTGAATTTATATTGAATTTATATTGAAAATAGGCTGTTTTACACTCAGTATAGCAGCATTAACAGTACTCTTCAGATCTTTATAATATTTTTTGTCTCCTTTAGAATTATGGTCTTTACATTTTGCATGAGCTTTATCTATTAGCTTCATCATTTCTTTAATCGTTGGTGTGATCTACGGATAGCTTTGGCATTTTATGTAAGACGTTCTTGTTGGTGCATGAATATCAAACAGGTACAAAATATGTGCATTGAAAGCCGTTAAAGAACTGTTTACGTCGCCGCAAAGCAACTCTTCCCAGAATACAGCATCAACATCAGAATCAAATGTTAGTACGTTTATATCCTTAATTGGCCTATAAGTAATAGATGTTGAGAATTGCTTCGGCTTTTTTACATTCAACTCACAAGATAAAAAAGCGTGATGAATCAGATCTGGTACATAATCAACCTGTATATTAGATACATCACAGCTACTGCAAATTAAGTCAAGTAAAGTTTCCGAGTGATCAGTAACATGAGTCGCTTGTGTGACGTACTGCCTTAGACTCATACAAAGAATAAAATCATTGAACTTTTTAGAATTAGGATCAGAAGGTGCAAGCAAATTAATATTGAAATCTCCCAACAGTATAATGTAGTCGTAGGCTGAGAATAAGCTGACTGAATCAGAAAGATCATGAATAAAATTATCAACGTGAAAGCAAGGAGGACGATACGCGGTACCTATGGCAAGTTTCAGACCATTAGATTTAACACCTAACCACATCTGTTCAATAGTGAGTGTACTCGGACGCTCCAGGACGCGAGCGTGGATACCATTTCAAATGTAAAAACCAACACCCCCTCCGCGTGCTCGGACGCTTGCAGGACGCGGTTTGTGTCGTAGCTTGTATCCTGGAGGGGACGGTGCGCGTAGTTCTTCACCTGGCTTCAACCACGTTTAATTCGTCGCCGTAATATCTACCGCATGACGATCAAGGGAAACCAAAAATTCATCATGTGGAGTACATAAGGAACCCGGATTCAGAAAACCAAGAGGTAATTTTTTTTACTAATAAATTGTATGATAAAAGAGTATGTTATCTGAACATATAGGCAATTAAATAAATATTTTTTTAGCAAAGTCAGATGTCGCATATCCACAAATGAACGTGTCGATAAATGTTATAATAGTTTATGAAAACTAACGAACGTCTTGTAATATACAAGTATATAGGCTATTCCTTGAGTAGTTTTATATAAAAACATTTTAACGCACACTGTGACATAGAAATTATTATTTAAAAAAGACAATATAAAATGCTAGCGAAAAGTACAACACTCAACACGAACAAAACATAAATCAAATTAAAAAAAAAACAAAGAAATATTACCTCCCTCAAAAACATCAATATATAATTCAGAAAATAAAGTATACAAGTGATAAAACGAATTTCTGTTGAAAATCTATTAAGAAAGCTTAGACAATTCCACATATACAGGTAAAAATTTATACAATATATTATAATTAGGCCACAAAAAATATGTGTAACATAATTTAATACTTTTACCAACACATAAATAAAACATTAAATTGTAAGAAGATATCTTTGAGCACATAACCTTTGTGTCATTATAAAATATTTTTGAATATGTTTAAGCAAGCAAAAGTAAAATAATAAGCACATTTATATATCTTAACTTTATATACCGCTAATCTGCCAGAATATAACAATGAAACGTATGATAATGTAACATTTATGAAAAAAAAATTGTAATTTAATGTGAGAAGTTTGTATAAAAATAATTATAAATAACATATTCCTATTATTCACTGAGTGACATAGCTTTAGAGCCAACAGCTTCCACACAAAAAAACTTAGTCAAATCTTCTTCCGACCGAAGCCGATATCGCTCACTCCCATGTTCCTTCCTTACATAAATCTTTCCATCACGTGACCATACATACTTCCAACCAAGGTTTTTCGCTGTCGCACGGGCTTTATAAAATAACCGGCTATTGTGCTTAGTAAGAAGCTCGTTGACATAAATGGTGCGAGCTATTCCCGTCAGTCCCAAACCTTCAGTGGTGATATTGCGTCGTAATCGTGCCGCCTGTATTAGAGCATCAAGCTGAGCACGACGCGCCAATCGCACGACTAAAAAAGCCCTCGCCGCATTACATTTCCTATCAACCTATTTTTTACATTTTTATCGCATCTACCACAGAAACTGCTCTAACGAATTGTTCGGATTAATACCAGCCACCAAACTTCATGAACGCATATCGTGGCAAAATTCACGATACCATCCACACTGTTTGGATGCTTGACGGTCACCCACTGTGCGTTTTACCAGGAGTTTTCTTCCTTACACAACTTCTGTGTGAAATTGTTTACCACTAAAGATTTAAAAAAAAGTGTAAGAATATCCAATACCACACGTCTTCCCGTGGGTATCATAAGAGGCGACAGAACAAATCAAACCAGAAAATAGGCAGCAGCATCTTTCTAATAGCAATTAGAAAATGTTCTAACTACTACTATACTACTACTACTAACTTTTGGAGGATAATAGGTGAAAGTCTAAGGGGAGGTCTTTGGTTGGATCGTTGGTTTAGTGGTCGAAAGCGCAATTGCTGATCATGTAATTTTGGGTTTGTATCGCAAACCAGACCAAAACTATTCAGAAATGTAGGTGGTGTTCAAAGCGCCAAAAACGGATCTTGCGTCTAATCTCGGTCGTATCGGTTCGATGTAATTCAGCGTATAGATGTGAGCTTGGATATATTATTATTTGTAGGGCAGTGAAATAGTCCTGTGGAATAAACCTGTGCTTGCGCACACTAGTACGCCATAATCTTGATTTGCGCATATGGCTAGTCTCCGTTCTGACTGGCCATCGTGACCGAAATTTTGTTACGAGGAAAACATTATTGATGAATTATTCGCAGGTGAACCAGAACCAAAAACCAATTATAAATTTATTCTAAATAAAATAACAAATCTTACATAAAAGTTTTATATTTAACAAAAGAAACAGCGTGTTTTAAAAGAATTTTACAATAGCAATTATGTTTTACAATGGAGTGGGTAGCTGAAACTTCTTTGATGAAAGAAATTCTCAAATGCACTCCAAACTTAATGCAGTGAAAATGAGGTATCGCATTAAAATTAATTGCAGGTGCCTTTTCATCGCTTGCTGCACCATAACGTCAGTAATGACGTCATTACAGTAACATTATGTTGGAAATTTACTTTCACGGCTTGACCTCGGAAAGGAATATGCCATTTTACTCTTAAATATTATCATATTCTAATATTATTGGATACGACTCACTACTTTTAATGTCGTAAGGTTGTAATTAGAATAATGTTCAAAGCTTCATCCCTAAGCTAATAACTTAATAGAATCTTTTTACGTTGCGTCGATGATGGAAAGGATACGGTACGAAGGTTAGAGAACAGGAGAACGATCGCCATAGAGAATAGTGTCCAGATATATGGACACCATAAGTGAGACGCTGCGATCGCTAAGTTCGGTCAATAAAAGTCATTTTCAGTCTATTTTTCCAATTAGATGCTAAACCACTTGCACATCCACGCACTATAAAATATTTCTCCATTTTATAATGTTTCTTTTTGTTAAAAACTACAAAATTACGGAGCATGAAAATTTTCTCACCAATGCCGCGGAGAAAATTTGTACATTATTTAACTAACTTCATCTACTTGTAGTCATAAACAGCTAACTTCGCAGTCACTACTCACCGACGTCAGTGCCGCTATAAATTCTACAATTTTCAAGGACAGCCGGGCTATGCTTTAGTACGTAGTGACCGTTCTTCTGTTCTCTAACCTTCATGGGATACGGAGAAGTGACAACAGCATCCTGAGAACAGTGTCAAATGATCCGCATGCGCCTATTCGCTCGCACTTCGTGCGAACGACGGCTCATATAGTGAATGATAATTCTTCTAGGTGTCGACCGCACGGAGTGCCTCTTAGGTAAATGACAAATTAGAATCTAGTTTATTCTAAGTTTAACTGTTTTAATTTAATTAAGTTAAGTTTTATTTTATTCTAAATGTAATAATAAAATTTCACTCAGTTGTTTTAAAATACTAACACTTAGTTTTTAAGCATTTTTAAGCATCATATACTCTGTGGCAACCCAAGTGACAAGTTGTAAAATAATAGCTCCCAACAATTTAGCAAAATTAAATATTGTAATTTGATAATATCCACCTCAATTTTTAGTTACAGTTGTTAAATAATACTTAATTGTGTTGGTAAAATAAGTAAAAGTCATAAGTATTTTAATTAAATAGTGTTTTGTGTTTCAACTAAAAGAGACAGCTGTAACGAACATCGTTTGAACTTTCTGTAAGTTATTGTAATTTTCTTGTTATCCCTTTAATATTTTAAGATTTACCTTTTAAATTAGTGCAGTTTCGGATTTCATTTTGAATTATTTACCTGATAATTTAATTTGAGATCTGTAAGTAGACCCATAGATCTAGATATTAGCTTACTCTGTTTCTTCGGTTTTCTTTCTTTGTTTTCTTTTGCTATTTACACATAATAGTAAAATGAATACACGCAACGCCAAAACGCGCCAAATGGAGAACCAACTTCAAATGGCGCTTCTAGAACTTAAGGCGTCAAAAGAGCAGTGTGAGCTGTTGCTTAAAGAAAGGGATGACAACGAAAAGGAAATAATAAATATAATCGCCAAAAATAGTCAACTAAAAAGTGATATGGTTAAGTTGCATAAAGATTACACAAATGTTTTAAAAGAAAGGGATCAGCTTCAGGAAACAGTCGATGAGTTTGACCGATGCAGCAAAGAATATGAGGAATCCCTCAGATTAATTGCTGCATTGCAGTTGCAGTTAAGTGAGGCTAATGAGCAGATTTTGCAATTAAAACAATACTTAGATGAATTGAAAGTGTCCCAAACTCAAAGTCTGTTCAATGAGCTCATAGAATGTAAATCTTCAAAAACATTGCATCCCTCCACAACAATCGATTTGACTGGTGATGATTTTGTCACATCTAGAACAGCAGAAAGGATTACATGCAGTAGAAGAAAATTAAAGAAATACATAAAAATTAATAAATATGTTAGGAAAGTACAAAAGTTAATTAAAACAAAAATTAATACAAAAAATTATATAAATATATGTAAGGAAAAGCATGTATTAATTAATAAACTTAAATTATATGCAATTGAGGTGGAAAATATGAAAAACTGTTATGAGACTGAAATAGAGTGTCTCAAGTCAGAAGTTTTATCGCTTAAAAACTCCTTACAAATTATCTCAAATAAATATGCATCGGCTCAGGTTGAGATAAAAGAACACATATTGGCCATGAATGATCTGGTAAAGTCATGTAAATACAATGAGGAGCGCTTTGACTCCTTAATAAAACATCAGAGTGAGAATCAACGCTCCATACCATGTTCATCGGGGACAATATGTGTAAATAGCAACGACTCCTTATTTTCACCAACACTCTATGACGGTGCCATAACACAGGATAAAAACTTAAAAAGTAGTTTAAATATTAAAAAACATAAAGTTATTATGTATTGTGATGACATAGGTAAAAATTTGGGCATGATGTTAAATAACCATTTAAAAGGACAATTTATTAGTAATTATTGTATGCCTGGAGCATCCTTTAGTCATATAATGAATAAAGTTTTAACCAGTAAGTTTTCTCCTAATAGCACATTAATAATTTTTGTTGGGAGAAGAGGCAATGTAAGCAAAAATCAATTATTAAAATATATTGATAACCTCAATACTTTAAATGTACATAAAATTATCTTGTTTACATTGCCTTACATACAGGGTTGGCCACAGGAGAATAAAATAAGATATGATTTAAATTTATTAATGAATAATTTATCATGTACTAATAATTTAAATTTGACATTTAATTGTAACAATTATACCAATAGAATTAATTTAATAGATATTAATAATTTAATTAAAAATTTTTTGACTACAGATAGGTACTACCTATCCAAATATAATTTAAGACAGATAGCAAATGTGCTATCTTATTATTTATATATTAACTCAGCCAAGGACTTGGCTACCCAGACATCTGCTCCTATTGAGCAGCATAATGATTTGACATGTAATTTGGAATCCGTTCCAAGTAATTTAAATTAGAAAATGAGACAATAGAGGTAATCTCTAGCAGTTATAATAATTTAAATAGTTTAGAATGTAGCTTACAAATCCTTAATAGTTGCAATTGTATAACTCCAGAAAATGATAATAAAAATTGTTT
This sequence comes from Parnassius smintheus behrii, assembly GCA_036936625.1. Lineage (NCBI taxonomy): Eukaryota > Metazoa > Arthropoda > Insecta > Lepidoptera > Papilionidae > Parnassius > Parnassius smintheus. The sequence goes on from JAUPFT010000015.1 coordinate 39,596,574, forward strand.
ACACCTGGTGCATCAGAATATACAAGGCATGATAGGCAAAGAGCTAGAAATTGAATTGTTTTTAAATAGCAACAATATTCATATTTTATGTATTACTGAACATTGGTTAAAAGCTCATAATTTAATGTTTAACTTTAGTAATCACCAGGTGCTCAGTTCTTTCAATAGAGAAACGATTTTAAGAGGTGGCTCCTTAATATTAGCTAGTAAATTATTATCATATAAAGAACGTAAAGATATTGTGAGCCTCTCTGTTGAGCGAACTGTAGAAATGGCATGTGTTGAGTTTGAGCACCTCATTGTTGTGAGCGTTTACAGACCCCCATGTTCGTTATATGATACTTTTGAAAAAATTATGGAGGAAGTTTTCGCTAAGCTTAATAAACAGAATAAATCTGTTGTAATATGTGGAGACTTTAATATCAATCTCCTAGAAGCTTCCTCCACTAATATTAAATTTAGATCATTGTTTAAATCTTATGGTCTTTTTAATTTATTTTTGGAGCCAACACGTTTGCTGAATCTAGTGCAACATGTATAGATAACATTTTTACAAATGTTAAGCCGTTCAATAAATGTATAATTCAAAAATTGAGCTCTGATCACTGTGGACAATTTGTTTCATTACCTTATGTTCACAAAAAGCAAGTAGATAAAAAAGTAGTGTTTGTTCCAGTAAATGCACATCGCTTGGAGAAGTTTAGAAGTAACATAGTAAAAAAACTTCCATTACTTTCATACCAAAATAATCCAAATTTTTTGTATGCAACATTATTTAAGCTCATTTGCAATGAATTTAATAATACTTTTACTTCTAAAACATTCTCCTTGAATAATCGTAAAGCATTTAATGAATGGGCGACAGTAGGAGTCCATAAGAGTAGACAAAGGTTATATGAACTTTACAATGAAAGGTCATATAATCCTAGCGTCGAATTTAGGGAATATGTTAAAAAAATATTCCAAAATATTTAAAAGAGTGTGCTCCTTAGCCAAGTCATTGTATTTAAGCAACAAAATAAAGACTGCTTCTAATAAAATTAAAATGACATGGAGTATAATTAATAGTGAAACTGGTAAGGTCAACTCTCGCAATTCAAACTACCAGTTGAGTTTTAACAATAAATTAACTAAATCAGATCAGGACGTTGCAATGGTTTTTGAGAAATATTTTACTGATATTCCGATCTTAACCACTAAGTCACTGAATTCTTCTCCTACCGTCGCCGAATCATTACTCAAACAAAATGTAAATGGGTGTACAAAGAATTTTACGTTTCATAAAGTTTCATCAAAAGATATTGTAAAATATTTTAAGACTATTGATATTAAGAGAACCGCCGATCTGTGGGGGATTTCTGTTGAAGTTATTGCGTCTATAATAGATACAATCGCACCTCAACTATCTATTATTTTTAATAGTAGTATCAAATCTGGTGTGTTTCCTGATTTAATGAAGCATAGTAAAGTAATACCTTTATTTAAATCTGGTAGTACATTGGACCCCGCTAATTTTAGACCTATTTCTGTACTGCCAACACTTAGTAAAATTTTTGAAAAAATTATTCTTGATCAATTGTTAATTTTTTTTAATGTAAATAAATTACTTCATAAAAATCAATTTGGTTTCACAAGGGGTCGCTCGACAACTGATGCTGGTGTTGAGCTGATTAAATATATATTTAATGCATGGGAGAATTCACAGGATGCTTTGGGTGTGTTCTGTGACCTATCCAAAGCCTTCGATTGTGTTCACCATGAAACATTAATCAGGAAACTTCAACACTACGGTGTAAGAAATGATGCTCTTAAATTAATTATTTCATATTTAAGTGACAGAACACAAAAAGTTGTTATTAATAGTATGAGTTCTTCCGGGTCCATTGTACAAATGGGCGTGCCTCAGGGCTCAATTCTCGGCCCTTTTCTGTTTCTTGTATATATTAATGACTTACCTTACATAGTAGGGGATAACCATGATATAGTATTATTTGCTGATGATACTTCATTAATTTTCAAATTAAAACGACAGTTATTAAATTACGACGAAGTAAATAATGCTATAGCTAAGTTAGTCAATTGGTTTAATGTTAATAATTTGCATTTGAATGGAACTAAAACTAAATGTATGAAATTCTTAACTCCTAATGTTAAACATGTCAATACTAATGTAATTTTAAATGGGGAGGAACTGAGTCTTGTTGATACCACCATTTTTCTTGGAATCACACTGGACGCAAAGCTTCAATGGCTCCCCCATATATCAAAACTAGCTAGCAGACTTAGTTCTGCAGCATATGCTGTAAAAAAGATTAGAACTCTTACCAGTGTTGAAACAGCTAGATTAGTTTACTTTAGTTATTTCCATAGCATTATGTCGTATGGTATTTTGCTATGGGGACACGCGACTGACACTGAAATTATATTTATTTTACAGAAGAGGGCCATTAGAGCAATATATAATTTAAAACCAAAAGAGTCACTGAGACAAAAATTTAAGGAAATTAATATTTTAACTCTGGCCTCTCAATACATTTATGAAAATGTAATGTACGTACACAAAAATAAAAGTAGTTTTGCGAAAATAAGTGATATTCATTCTGTAAATACTAGGAGCAGACACAAGCTGGTAGTACCAGTTACTCGACTCCACCGAGTCAGTAATTCATTCTTGGGGCGATGTATACGCTTTTACAACAAAATCCCAGAAAATATACAAAATTTGTCATACACAAAGTTCAAAAATGTTATTAAACTAAGTTTGTATAAAAAGGGTTATTATAATATTAAGGAATTTATCGATGATAATAACCTCTGGGAAGGGTGATCGCTACCAAGCTATTTCTAATTTGTCTTGTGTTGTTGATTGTAAACATGATTGTAAGCTATTATTAAAAAAAATAGTCCCGCTAGGTTTCTTGCTGGTTCTTCCCAGGACAGAGGTTTCTTTTGCGAACCAGTGGTAAATTAAAAAAGTGACTTTCAATAAGTATTTTTATAATGTACATTGAATAAAAAAGTTTCTATTTCTATTTCTATTTCTATTTCTATTTCTATTAATTACAATACTAACCCATGGACCTTTGCTGTCTGAAATAAATGAATTTGAATTAACCAAATTTCGCTGTTGTATGTCGTAAGAGACGACTATGGAAAAATAAAATTGTAAAATTTAAGATTTAATAAAAAGTAAAAACTGATTTCAAATATTAATAACAATAAAATAATTTACACTTGAAAGCTTCTGAAGGCGCTACTAAGTCTTCAGACACTATTGTATAGAATAATTAAATTCTTCGGAAATTATGTCAGTTCTCTAAAAACGACTTCAGAAGCTATTACTTATTTATTTTTAGTGCTTTGAAGATGGATTTTAATTTTTAATAAAATTTAATTTTTATGATGATTCACTTTTTATGTAATTAGGATATTTTTGATTTAAATAGTCTCGCGATTTATCCTGGGTTAAAGTTAGGGTTTATTTTTGAGGTTTTGTGTTATTAAATCTGATGTAATGCCGGTGTGTTCCTGCATCTTCTTTACTGAAATTGAATCATCTGTGGTAAAAAACGGGGATTTTTCCCCGTGGGTTTGTGGTCTATCAAATCTGGGGATAATGCCGGTAGCGATATAATATTATGTTTTTTGATCGAGTTTTTTCATATTTTATTTTGTTCTATGTGGGAGAAACCACGTTTGCAATCGCACTTTACGCGTGGTAAAATATAAGTCACATTTTTTTCTCATCTTCTTCGGGGGCTTGAAACATGTTTTAATGGAAGTTCGAATAAAAATCTAGCCAACATTGTCTGTGACACCTCTGAAATATGGTTGCAAAGCAGATCTACGCTCAAATGGGATCGATTTCACTCAGCTTATTGGAGATAGGCGCGGGATCCAAAGCTTGCTGTCGTTCAAGACTTGCTTGACATGCTGTACCTCGGTGAATAGATGTTATCTGTGAAATCAAGCCTCGTACATTCTGAAACAAAAATTTTCTCAACGCGTTATAATCCATATAATTTGTTTCATTTAGTGAGTAGTGTAAGCATAAATATATAAGGAATCGTTAGTTATTAAGGTATCTATCTAGAAATTCTCAACAGCAGCGCGGAGTTGGTAACTTGGCGGTGCTTCACCACTATGATCCTGCGCCTAATCTGTCTCCAGTCGCATTGGATCGCCGCCCTATCGGTCTATGAGAGAGATTATGGAACAGAGAATGTATCTCAGGTTGCAAATACACTCGTGCATTATAATTCTATCCTGCTCAGACAGACTTTCGTCGGCAATCTGCCTACCAAAAGTGGCTCTTTGGTTCACATCATCGAATGTTTATGCGGCTCTTACAGCCTTGTAGGACTCAGGGCTGACTCCTATGACTGTCCACAGTGCACTTGAAAGTGTTATCTAACGGCCGTCCGAACAAGGGGTGGTGAGCCCCGGCTCTGAGGGCTAATTCGTGTCGTAGTGAGAATCGGCCAGGGACGTGGGTGTACGGTGTGAACGCGGTGTGTAGGGGTACGCGGTGGGCCCGTCTGTGGTCTCGCTGCGTCCCATCGGTTGTTCCATCAGTATTTGTGGCACTAGGTGAATGTGTAGTGTCTATATGTGACGGGCCAGCGATATTTGTGTCGTCGGAATCTAGCAGAACTGGGGGTTCAATTGAAACACGGGGCCTTCAGAGCCTTTGCTTAATGTTTTGAGTCGGAGCGTAGGTTGCTTCGTTTACCACCAGCGGGTTGGTATGTGTTTCAGCGCTCTCAAAGTAGCGCCGAGACATTTCCTTGAAATATTCAGAGATCGTCGGAAGTTGACAATCTCTTTGTAAGTCCGACTTTCGCTGGTACCACCGCGCTCTGGTGGCGATGCGAATGAATCTATTTTAGACGACTTGTAGGTCGTTCAAACGTTTATGAGATACGTGTGCGAATGCTATGCTTGCGTTGGACATGATAGGTCTGCTCTTACTGTTAACTAGCGGGTGGAGTCGACTAGTGACGAATTCGGCATGATTGCGGACGGCGCGAATGTGTTTCATGAAGGTCATGGAGTTGTCAAATTTCACCCCTAGATATTTGGCGGTTTATTGCCACGGATCTGGCGGCCGAATAGTGTGATCGTGCCTAGTGAATTTACCAAAAGTGGCTAGTAAGGCAAATCATTCTTATACTGGAGGAGACCTTTATCCACCAAAAGGCAGTTGCAGGCAGATAACAAAAAGATTGGAAATGCGTTATTTTTAAAATATAAATTTATTGTAAATAGATCTTCAATGTCATCATAACTTACTCAAAGGACACATATTCGATTGTGTGTATGTTTCTATCTCAACTAATTAAAGCATGTTATTAAGTAACTGTTAAGATATTTCACACGAATTTTGTAAAAAGATGTTACGTTGAGGTTACAAACAGACACTTCAATTTTATTTATTTTATAGATATTTTCTCAACTTCGCACAAATCGTATTAATGTTCGTAGTTTCTTTTGATTGAATAGCACCAGTTTTAAAGAATTACTAATGAAAATACATGAATTTATTAACATTATATAATTATTATGTAGAATTCCATTAAACCGTAACCATAACCGCAACCTCGAAATTCAATAGCCATCTTAATAAAACGATAATTTGAACCCCTTATTTTTCTTATTTTTTTTACTATAAAAATTAGACTACAGGTGAAATACGAAATTATTCCCGGCCAAAAAAAAAAAGAAAAAAGTGCCTAACGCAATTGCAATCGATTGCTTTATTACGATATTTGTTACAAGTGACAGACTCAACGTCCAATAACGCAGTCTGAATAAATGATTTGGCAGGATTAGCTTTGGAACAATCGCCCTATTTTTATGACGGCCTTCACAGCTTATACGTCAAATTTATAGCGGTGCCTGTCGTAAACGAACGTAGTAAATTATTTTCGATCAGCGGAAACGGCACCTTATTATTTTATTGTTTATGTATTTGTTTTAATAATAGTTACATTCTTCTATAACAACCCAAATATTTCCGTGTAGAAGGAAAAACACTTTTTTAAACGTGGTTTTGTTGAATAAGGGTGGCAAACGAGGACACATTCCACGTTACGGTAAGTAATAGGGTAAGCTCAAGCCCACAGACATCTTCATTTGTCCTCGTTTCAGAATCATAATGCATCACCTCTAAGGACTAACATGTAATGTCTCGATCTCGGTATTAAGAGACTACGGTTCTTCTCTACACTCATCATAGTGGCAGTGGCATCAAGCAGCTGTTCACACATCACATCAGTTCGAGGAGGCTTGTGATGTTTCCTTCCATTCATTCATTGCAGTCTATCAAAAGTCCACTGCTCTTGTTTTTAATTCTCTCTTCCACTTTGTATGACACACCGCCAATACACGTCGGTCATAGTCCATCACGCTTTCATTGTCCGTTTAAGTCGATAAATTCAAAGCTTCGTTAATATATTATATCAACACAATATTTCTTACCATTTCACATCTGTACCGGTAGTTGTTGAACACTATACACGAAGTTGTCATTGATCTGGTCGCTCAGTGAGCTATGGAGAGCGCTATAGAGGGTTTATCTGGGTTGTAGACTTAGAAATGAGGATATTCTCAGTAGAAGAGTAACAGACATAGCAGAACGGAAGTTAGCTAAAAAAAGGAAGTAAAGTAAGGAAGGTTCTTGAATGGCAGCCTATGGATACATACATATATATATTATAAGTTTATTATACTTTTATAAGTATTATTTACAATATATATTGAATAAAAAAATTCTATTTCCTATGATGATGATGATGAATATTCTTTCCTATTTTGTTAATACTATTTAAGTTTAGGAAAACTACACGTAAGTCGATAATGTAATGTATTTCTTAGAAAAAAGAATTATCTACATTGAGTTGAGAAGTGTTTAAGTGTGATTGATAGCTTTCCTCGTAAGGACTAAATTAGATTATTTAAATAGACTACTCAATCTTGTTATGCCGAGAAAAACGTGTTCTGGAAGAGAAACGAAATGTATGTTCAGATTGAGTGATAGATCCTCCTATTGTTGTGTAATTTATTTGATATGACACTACAGGATTACGTTTGAATTCTCGTCGAAATAAGTAGCTTTATCCTTAAAACTATTATTTTATCATTTACGTTGTATTATAAAACTAGTGGCCGCCCAGTAGTCAAAATTCCGTTTGAAAATTAAAGGTTAGAAATTTTAAAGTTTTTATATTATGCCATACATACATTTAGATATAATTGAAGTGTGTCCGTAATATTTATATAACTGGCTTCTAATAAGCTGCTATTTTCTCGCGATTAAGACATGTTTAAAATTTTTGTCTATCTGTCTGTCTGCCCAGGCTGATCTTCAGAATGTCTGAACTGATTGTGATGAAACTTTACGGACAGAATGTGAGCAATGCAAGGGAGTATCTAGGATATATTTATCCCAAAAAGACGAAGATTTAGAAAAAAGGGACATAAAATTTACAAAATAAATGGTCTTTAATTACCTGAAGATTAAATAACGCCACATTAATAGATCCTATCCAGGCAAAGCCGGAGCAGGTCACCCTTAAAATATAAAACATGGATAATTATTAAACTACACCGACTATGAAAAAAGGAAAAAACATAAAATTCGCAGTTCATTCAGTTCATCTGTCAGTAATTATATTGTTGGCAACGTTTTAAAATGCTTAGGTAACAATATTAGTAACTTATATAGTTATATTATAGTTGTAGTTATAGTTTATATTATAGTTATCTACCTTCGCTATGGTATCTCTTATAAAGTTATCGCATCTTCTCCTTATATAGCGTCCGGGTCTCTCTTTTTTTTATAGGATAGGGTGACAAACGAGCACACAGTCCACCTGATGGTAAGTGGTTGCTGCGGCCCATAGACATCTACATCTATCCTCGATTACAAATCAAAATGCAGATGCGTTGTCACCCGTGAGGACTAAGATGGAATGCCTCGTTTCCAGTAAAAAGGGTCCCCGGTTCTCTACACTCACCATACGAAATACAGCAGCGTTAAGCTACTTTTTCACGCTGCTGTTCTTGAGTATCTCTTCTTAGAAGTTCTCTTAAATGGAAACAAAATTATTCTTGGAGTTGTATATTCTCCGCCTTCAGTTAAATATTTTAATGAACTTGAATCCGCTATCTTCAATATCGAATCTGAGTACGCACATAATATAATGGAGAAGATAACCATTTTTTGTTTTATATTCCGAAAAATTCTACAAAAAATTACGAGAGTAATTGTGCTTTTAATTTTTTTCTATCTTCAAAACTGACCAAGATATAAAGGCGCAAAACTAACATTTTCGGTTTAAGCCGCGGGCGGAGAGCGACATCGTTGATGACGTCACGATTTACATCTTCGTGAGAGCGACCCGACGCGCACTTAGAAAATCAAAACATTTACTTAAAAATGTGCCCGTCGCGCGCAGATTCACTTGCTATCTATTTTTAACAAGAAACGTTATAGAACATGACACCATCTATTAAATATTGTGCTGTGCCTCAATGTAAAAATACGGCCACAAAAACACCTGGAAAATTGTTTTCAATGTGCCTAGAAACCCTACCATCAGAAAAAAATGGACAAATGCTGTGAGGAGAGCACGTCCTTTAGGACCAAACACGGTAGCATATTGTAAGGATCATTTGGATGTAAGTATTCAAATAATAATAACCTTCACATGATAGCTTTTGGTTATTGCTAGTAAATGCTTTCTGTTAGGCATGTGGGTACCTACTCGAGTGTTTAAGTGACTAACGATTCATTGAAGCTTTCCAAGCTTAATGATTATTATAATTTCAAGAAGAAACAATACCTAATACCTACATATTTAACTAAAACTACTTCAGTGTAAATAACCAAAATTGGGTAAAGTACTTACCTATGTAATGTAGACAAGTCAATGACCTGTCGTGAGGTCGTAAGTTTAGGTACCTACCTATGTTTGCAGCAAATTTTAAAATGTTTGTAATGCGTAGGTTAAAATATGGAATATGTTAACAAACGTTTTTATATTTTTTAAACTAAACTAAACACATCGCAGAGCTGTTCAACCTGCATACTTTGCGGGTCGCAAATAGTGGAAGAAGTTTGATTAAGAAGTGGAGCACTTAATGTTTTTTTCGTGTTGTCCTATTTTTATGTATTACATAGTTGGTAGATATTTTAAATATTGATGGAATACAAATTATGAGGTAACTTTTTTTATAGACTAAATAAGTTTGTATTTTGTTTTAGGTCGAAAACGATATGGAAAACTACATGAAGTACAAACTAGTTGGTGGTCCCCTCAAACTTAAAAAAGATGTTTTGCCTCACAAGTTTGCTTGTCGAAATCGGTATACAGAAAAACCACAAAGATGTTTACTATCAAAACTATATGCCAAATCTAGGTCAGAAACAGTTGCACATGCAATTGCCACTACTTCACAAGAAATTGAGCATAGATATGTTGTCGATCCTGTTACTACTCTAGATGATAATATTGACATTGATCCCCTGTCTGAAGAATATATAACTACGTTTTAATCATTATAATAATGCGACCCTTTTTCTGTTAATATTGAAAACATCTGATTTTTAGATAAAATCATATTTTTATACACCTAAGGTATATCTGTAGTAAATTTCTTTATAAACAACAGGAATTTTTTTAACCATAAAAGCCACAAAAAATCAGGGTGCACTTAAGAAGAATAAAAAAACAAAACTGGTCAGAGGCAGATAGTAAGTAGGTAGGTAAGGAATGTTTACGTATTTTTGTTATACCTATACTTATCATTAGCAAATGAAACCCAGAAATATTAATGTAATAATGGGTACCTAGGTTATAAAAATATTATCTTATTCTTATGCGTATTTCAGCCGCGACAAAATATTTGTTTCTTAGAAAATATTCCGCCACTATCGTGTCACGGACTATTGGAAGTTTGTCAGATTAGCCCTTTTGAAACCCTTCTTCCATCATTAAATACTTAAAAACAACAGAGCGCACGAGGGAATACAACTCACCCATGAAATATTACTACAAACGTATGATCGGCGCGCTGGAATGGTATGGCGGCGCGGTCGCATGGAATCGATGACGTCACGCGCTACTCGCGGGCACGGGCGAGATTTTAAAAATGTACGTAAACTTTCCACGCTTATACCTTGGGTAATAGTGCACCGATCGATGTGAAATAAAAACTAGAATTATTTGTTTGGTCTAGAATTTTTACCTACGTACTTAAAAGTCTAATATTGTAACCTTGTTATCTTCTCTATTATGGGCGACTTCAATACTGACCTTTTGCAGAACTCTTCTAGATCGCGAGAACTACGAATGATCATGAATTGAGTGAATTTCTTTATTCTTCCGCTTGGATGCCAACTGGAATAAAGCTACCAGAAACAGATGCAATCAGATGGTTCGAGCTGCAAAACGCCGACATATCCATAAGAATATTATAAGCACTTCGCCAGCCGGCACTTGGAAGTTCATTAATTCCCTTGGGTTAGGTAGACAAAAGAATTACCCTGATACGGGGTCAATATTTCTCAATGATCTTATTAAGCACTCCTCTTTGGCAACTAAAGTCGATAATTCTATTAAACATAGAACTATTTCTCTTATATCATCACTTCCCACAATCGACGCAAACTGCTTTGCTTTTTCTCCAATAACTGATGAAGATGTACCTAAAATTATTTTTTTTCATTAAATCTAAGCTGGCTATGATGATGTGAGTAGGAATATGACTATCCTCATACTTGAAAACATTCTCCCAATCATTACCCACATCATCAATTTTTCTTTTTCTACTGGGGTTTTTCCATCTTTTTGGCGTAAAGCATTTGTCCTTCCACTTTTCAAGTTAAATAATCCCAGTTTTGTTAACCAATTTCTGTACTTCCCTTTCTTCTAAGGGCTTTAGAATCAGCTGTATACAATCAGCTATCCAGCTATATTTATAAAAATAATCTTCTTAGTCCCTTACAATCAGGATTTCGTCTTGGACGTAGTACAACCACTGCTCTCCTTAAAGTTCTTGATGATGTACGTGAGGGTATGGAGGAATCAAAATTAACGGTTTTTGTTTTAATTGATTTCTCCAATGCTTTCTGTACAGTCGATCATGACATTCTTCTTGCTATCTGTAAGTACATGGGTTTCTCTTCGTCAGTTTTGGATTGGTTATCAAGTTATCTTCGTGCTCGCCAGCAAAGAGTTAAAGTTAACCAACAGTCTTTCTTTGATTGGTCTGATCTTACTACTGGCGTTCCACAAGGCGGAATTCTTTTTCCTTTACTATTTTCTATTTTTCTAAATCTCATAACTGTAAATTTCAAATGCTCCTACCATCTGTATGCTGACAATTCACAGCTGTACGCTCGAATTGATCCAGCGGAGGCTAACTCCGCGATCGAAATTTTAAATCTAGATCTTGAGGCCATTTGTGACTGGTGCAGAAATTATGGAATTGCTGTCAATCCTGTTAAATGTCAAGAGATAATTCTCAGTAGCCCTCACCGTATAGCTAAATTAGATTTTAATTCACTGGAGCCTATCGTTTACAATAGCACAATTATTCCTCTTACTCATGTAGTTAAAGACCTTGAGTTATTAATTGATGCTAATTTAAGTTGGCAATCTCAGGTGGCTGAAATAAGCCGGAGAGGGACAATCACCCTGCGTGGCCTTTATCGTTTCAAGGATTTCCTTTCAACCGAGACTAAGACTATGTTAGTACGAACACTAGTTTTACCAGTCATTGATTACGCTGATGTGTGTTACTCTGATGTGAGTCAAGTACTTCTCTGCAAATTGGATCGTTTGTTAAATAATTGCATCCGTTTTATTTATGGCCTTCGTAAATACGATCATGTATCCATATATCGTTAAGCTAAGCTAAGCTAAAATGGCTCCCTATCCATCAGCGTTGATATATCAAAATTCTTTTTCAATCCTATATGATCCTGCACTCCTCAATACCTGAAATGCAAGTTTCAGTATTTGGGTTCTTCTCAAGATCGTAACTTGCGATCCTCTGAGGGAACTACCTTATGTGTTTTTCCTCGCCGTACCAAATTTATGTCTCAGTCTTTCACCGCTGGGGCCATAAGGCTATGGAATAAATTATCCCCTCATATCGGGAAACCGACTTCTGTTGCTACCTTTAAGAAAATGGTGACTGATCACTACCTTTCTTCTTCCAGCAACTAACTTTCATATTTAATTTTTTCTGCTTATATGTGACTTGACATTAAGTATTCTTAAAACGTATGTATTATGTACTATTTAAAAATTATATTTGTAATGTATCAGGTATTGAGTATATTACTTAGGTTAATTGTAGTTATGTATATTTATTTTTGTATATACACATTTTTATATTTACATTCACGTATAAATTATCCTCATGTTTTATGACACCTGCTAAAGTTCTCTGCTTAGCTCGTGGTTACTGGTAGAGAATTCCTAAAAGCATTAAGTCCGCCAATTGTACATTTTAAGTGCAATAAAGTTTTTAAACAAAAAAATATATGTTGCAAACCCGTAACATTCAATGCTATGCAAATGAGAGCACTGGTGATGCTCTGTACACCGGCCGTGCCAATATTTCTCGGAAAAACGTCCCCGAGTACCGGGACAAACTTGTGTCTGAAGTCGAGTCTTTGCTGAACAGAGTCTTGGATTGGGGGCGACTAAATCTAGTCCAGTTTAACCCTCAGAAGACACAAGTTTGCGCGTTAACTGCTAAAAAGATCCCTTTGTCGTATCTCCTCAGTTTCAAGGCACTCCCACTGTTGTCTCAGCCAGTATCGGAATCCTCGGCATCGACATATTGAGTGACGTGCAGTTTCGTGGTCACTTGGAAGAGAAGGCCAAATAGGCCTCTAAACCGCTTGGCGTGCTCAGCAGAGCGAGACAGTATTTCATGCCGGCACACCGCCTGCAAACTTACAAGGCGCGTGTTCGGCCGCACATGGAATACTGCTCCCATCTCTGGGCTGGGACTCCAGAAATACATATAGAAACAGCTCCTTTCACTTGACCGCACCCAGCGCAGAGCGGCTCGAATCGGCAACGGCCAAGTGCTTTCCGATCGGCTCGATTCACTAGCACTGCGAAGAGATGTTGCGTCTCTTTGCGTATTTTTCGCATCTATCAAGGGTAGTCCCCTTAGGAATTGTTCGGATGAATCCCAGCCGCCAAATTTCATGAACGAAATACGTGGCAAACCTATCGATACCATCCACACCATCCGGATGAATAGTGGTCCACCACTGTTTCACTAGGAGTTTTCTTCCGCTTACGACCTCTCTGTGGAATAGTATACCACCGGCGATTTTCCCGGACCAATCCGACCTGGGGACCTTCAAGAAAAGAGCTTACTCCTTTATAAAGGGCCGGCAATGCACCTGTAATTCCCCTTGTGTTGCGGTCACTCAATATCAGGTGAACCGTATGCTCGTTTGCCCCCTCTTCTATAAAAAAGCTCAAGTAAAATACATTTAACAATCACAAACCAAGAAAGAGGTTAAACAGAATACCACAAACATTTTAAATGACGCTAAAAGCTTCCTCAAAACGTATTGTAAGAACAAACGTGCACTTAAGCACATATACTTTGAACAAAATAATTTTTACCGATCTTATCGCGTCTAATGTACTTATTTTAAATTCCTGACATCTCGGGTGCTTTATTGCACCCATGATAATGAGGAATTGAGATGCCACAGTTAGCCCCGCTACGTTCAGTTTTTGAATATTAATTCTCAAATTTATTTACGCACAACGAGTTAACAGTATTTTGAAGTCTTGCCACTGCTTAAGTAGTATGTTAAGCTTGGATTTCATTTTGTTAATTATAGGATCCCATGCGGATAGTAAAACCCATCTATGTCTGATGACAAACGAGCACACAGTCCACCTGATGGTAAGTGGATGCTTAAGCTCATAGACATCTACATTTATCCTCGATTAAGAATCAAAACGCAGATGCGTTGTCACTCCTGAGCACTAAGATGGAATGCTTCGTTTTAAGTGAAAAAGGATCTCCGGATCTCTACACTCACCATACGAAACACGGCAGTAATAAATTGCTATTTTACGCTTGTATTCTGTGAGAGCGTGGTACTACCCTGGTCGAGCCGACTCGTTCGTGCTACAACCATAATATAGCTGCAGCGTAGCTCTACCACGTATAATGTTCTTTCATGCGGGTTTTTAGGAATCTTTAAGTTTGTCTTACGTAATAGAGATCACAATCAAGCTTGTGCGTCCCTACATCTATTAAGGGTTATTAAAACTGACGGATGGACGTTATTAGGATTTCGAATGAGTAAAACATATCAACGGTGGAAGGGCAAAATTACCAAGAGACATAGCAACTTTACAGGAGGTCTGCCTAAAGTTCGAAATTTTGAAAAAAAATCATATCGACGCTGGAAAGAAAAAATTACCAAGCGAAACATTGATCGATATTGAGTTATATATATCATTGGAATAAGATTTGTTTTCTGCGTCGATTTGTCCTATTTTCATGCTCCTACGATACGAAGTTAATATCGCTTAGTAATTTCGAAATTTCAATTTCAAGATTTTTTGAAGTTTTCGGCAACCAACCGACGAAAATTTCGTCATTTTAAAAATATTTCGTTTAGGACAAATTTAATTTATTATTGTATTTCTACTTAGTAAATTTATCCTATTTTTGGTTCAAATTATTTTGACTTTAAGATAGTTTTTCCCGAACTCACGAAAAACTAACAATTTTTTGGCAATTTTTTCCTATCTAAAAATTTTATTTTTTGTTGCCTCTAACCATTTTACCTGTCTTTAATATTAGCTATTTTTCATTTAGATATTTTAAAAGGTCTGATTAACTAAAAAAAGTCGTTTAGTGATATTTTTTCTTTCTGTAATTTCGTTGCTTAAATGAAGGTTACCTGCCGTTTGCTAATATTTTTTGGCGTTAAGATGTCTCTTTATTTATTTATTTATTTATTTATTTCAGAGACATGATACAATAAGTTAATGCATTATAACTTTTAGGAACATTTACATGTCTTAGCTATTATATTATAGCCATTATATTATATAGCACGATTATCAATTATCAAGTCTTAGTTTTTTACAATGTCAGCAATAAGATGTCAATATAAAAATATTATGTCAATCTAATAACAATAATTACAGCACATAATTAATAAATTGTGAACTATAACTTAAAACTAAGGCTTCAATTATTCAGAATAGTAATTGCATACATTTGAAATTAGTAAGACATTGACATTTTCATGACTAACAGGCGTTTTTTTTTAAACTAAATAATATTTCCATCTCTATTGTAACTTGTTCAAAGTAAAGTTATTCACAATTTATGGACTTAGGAAAAAAACTTTATTGAATCAATATTCGTATAGTGTCACTTTGGTGCCTACTCAATTTTATATGTCATAAAATCTTTTACGGAGTAAAAACAACGGTCAAGAAGCCATTGAGTTGGAAGTCTTCCAGGAATAGTTGTGTAATAAAACGTCAGTTAAGTCTTTCATGTTGATCTTAAACTGTAGTGTAACTAGGCTGTGGTTTAATATTGGAGTGGTGATTAGGAACAAAAACATTGAATGACTGCGCTGCAAGCTGGCGCTACTTAAACTGTCGTGTAACTAGGCTGTGATTTAATATTGGAGTGGTCATTAGGAACAAAAAAATTGAATGACTGCGCTGCAAGCTGGTGCTTCTTAAACTGTCGTGTAACTAGGTTGTTATTTAATATTGGAGTGGTCATTAAGAACAAAAAATTGAATCACTGCGCTGTAAGCTGGCGTTTCTTAAACTGGCGTGTAAGTAGGCTGTGATTTAATATTGGTGGACGACCAAATTTACTAGCCCCTATCCAATGATTACTTCGACAACTGATGAAGTCGCGCGTAATCTCATTCATTTTATTTCATTATTTGGGTTTCCTAAAATGATTCTAAATGATCAAGGCTCATGCTTTACTTCAGAGTTATTTAAGCAATTGACTAGCGTTCTCAAAATAAAAAAATATATTCTCGTGTCCATACCATCCCCAAACGAATGACGCATTGGAACGTAGTCACGCTACCCTCAAAGAATATTTAAAATCATTTGTAAATGAGAACCATGATGATTGGCACTGTTACCTTGCTACTGCAATTTTTTCTAAAAATACCACTCCACATTTTTTAGGCGACAGTAGCCTAATGGCAGGGCGCGGACCGCGAACTCAAAAGGTCGTGGGTTCGAATCCACCATTCGACTACTGTCGTGAACCACTCCTAACACAAGCATTTTCAGCTTACCAGGAGGGGTTAAAGGGAATATTAGTAATGTTAATTAATAGGATTACTAATATTAAAAAAAAAACATTGAACTACTGAATTTACTCATTTTGAATTATTGTACGGACATAAGCCGTTTATCCCTAGTAGCATATACAACTCTGATGAAAATACAACCTATTACGAGTACATTAGCGCTCTACAATATAGAATGAAATAATCCCGCGAAAAAGCTTTAGGAATATAAATAAAAGCAAGGAATCTTTAAAAGGTACTACGATGCCTCTTCGCGACAAAAATCTGATAAAGTAGGTGATTTAGTGTACATTAAACAGCACCATAGGTTGCGCAAGGCCCTGTCTCGAATTTGGAGGGGACCTTTGAAAATTAGTAAGCTTAACAGCAAAAATAATGTTACTATAATCATAAATAGGAAAAACGTAAAATACCACAATAATGAAATAAAACCAGCGTAAATTTTGTAATAATTATTTCAGATTTCTGATCAGATCGAGCTATTCAGAACCTCTTGAAAAAAATTGTACATAGTACAGGATTATACTTCGATCCGACTTCTATGGCATACTTCTACAAGGATTATTAGAATGAAGTAACCCATGTGGAAATAATACCGATAAAGCCTTATTTAGAGAAAATTGATCAATCGATTTTGAGCATGTCTAATTTTTGTAAGAAGGTCCAAAATACCACGATTATTACTTTGGATTGCAAAAATATTATAGACCCGCTATCGTCGTATCGTCGTTATCACATATTATTTCCGAAAACCCAATTAACATTTTAAAAAGATCTTTAGAATTTGGCGGTCAAGTTTTAAAGTTTTTCTTTGGTACATTAAACGCCGTTGACGCCAGAAAATACGATGAAGCTCTTTCTACTTGTCAGCATAACGATAACGAGATATATTCAGTAATGAAAGACAGTATACTCATTGTTTAATCAACCATTAATAATTACAATGTTTGCATTCGTCAATTAAATAATAACGAAATTAGATATAATAAACAAATTATTAAACTGAATTAAGTGCATATTTTCTGAAAATTCTAAAATTAATACAGACTTAATTAGTTCAGCAAAAATAAATTCTATTTTATTGTGATTGAAGGTTCACTGCTATCAGTTTCAAATATACTAGACATAATTTTAAACTCTATTTTATTTGCAAACTCAAACATCCTCCTTATCCTATGTCTTAACTTCCACTTAGTTATTTGAAGAGCTTCCTAATAGCAAAATGAGCAAAATTAATGTGGAATTTCCCATTTCCTTATAATTAGACACAATATTTTACATTAGACTCATACAATTATTAATCTAGCTGAATTAACTTCGTATAACTATAACCATGGGATAAGTATTTGATATAAGAATTCCCTTAATTAATCCTATAAAGTTTAGTGTTTAAAAAAATTTACTATTACCTACACAACATGATAAGTATAATTTACTAACTTATGTTCTCATTCATCCCTCCAAGCTGTATGTAGCCCTTACGGATGATAGATAAAATTACGTTTTTATGTTCATTTAAGCCATCAATTAAGTGAATGTATAACGTTAACAAAAAGTTTTAGATATGTTTGTCACCTTCTGTCTTCTTTGTCCACAATTAATCCAACCTGTGAAACTCAACTTTAGACTGAAGTAATTATGTCACTTCCGGAAACATGCGATTCGAAAATAATGTATGGCAACATTAATGTAGGGGATAAGAGCTAAGTGGACTGTCTTTATGTTTTATTGAGGTGGAAACTGAACCACTGTGAAGAAAGCTAATTACGGTGACATCTGTGTGACTAATAACTTAATCGATAAAAATTGCTATTTTAAACTAAAAGGGGTTGAGACGAAATTAAAGAGCTTTGAAATAATCATTATATTGTGCACTATTTAGAATTAATTTGCGGCAGTTAATACTAAAACACTATATGAACTTAATAGGGATCTTGAGGGCTTCTTTCTTGCTTCAATCGGCTCTCTTGTAAAGTTTCCTATAAGTCGCTTGGTAATTTTTTCCTTTCCTCTGTCGATATAAATTGTACTGTTTATCTCATCAAAATGATTTCTACATAATTAAAAAGGTGTTTGAACTTTTCATTACCTAGTGTAAATAAGTTCTCGTTTAGCTTACAATTTCCGCAGTTATTGGCGCTTATTAAAAAAAATTATAATTGCGAACAGGAAAAATCGACCAACCGACAGCCGACTCTTGATGTAAGAATCAGAAAAAAGTTGTAACTAGATATTTTTGAAGAATTTGAGTGTGGATAAAACACTTCCATAATAAAAAAAATATGTCTATGATCAGGCAAGAGTTACTTAGCACTTCATGATTTATTAATTTCTATCTAGGATATTTTTAGCAGAGGACAAATTAAAATCTTGCCCTAATAATTCAATAAGGATTTTAAGTTTAACAAAAAAAACACTAGTATTTGTTTTTATTTAAAAAAAAACCTATTAGTTTTCGTGATTAAAAATCAAGTTTACGAAAGAAAACAGCCTTTTATCATAAAATTAAAAGTACCTACATAAGTTACAAATATCTTCAGAGATCTTCGGTTCCATAAAAATAAAAAATAATTCACAAGGACATTATAACGCCAACCACTTAAATTTTTATTTCACAAACTGTAAACTTTTTTATACAGAGAAGAGAGGCCAAACGAGCATACGGCTCACCTGATATATGATTCCACAAAACTTTTGTAGCAAGGAAGAAAACTCCTAGTTAATCGCAAAGTGGTAGACCACCAAGCATCTAGATGGTGCGAATGGTATTGTGAGTTTTGTCACGATGTGCGTTGGTGGAATTTGGCGGCTGGAATTAATCAAAACAATTCCTGAAGTTCCCTTCATAGCCCCAGTGAATCGAGCTGATAAGAAAGAACTCGATTATCAACTAATCGAGCCGATCGTCGCTAGATGCGGTCAAGTGGAAAGAGCTGGCAATGAGGTGTAACGGCTAAGATATGAGAACAATATTCCACGTAACGTTGAACCTGTGTCTTGTAAATTTACAAGCTGTGTGCCGAAACAAAATACTGTTCTGCTGTGCTAAGCACGCCAAGCTTTATAGAAGCCAATTTAGCCTTCCCTTCCAATCGACAGCGGAAATGTACGTCATAAGATAAATTGACGCCGAGAATGTAGAAGCCCTGAAATGGAAGAGATACAACAAAGGAGTTCATTTCAGCAGTAAACACGCAAACCTGTGTCTTCAGAGACCAATCCGAGACCTTATTTAACAATGACTCTACTTCGGACATCAGTTTGTTCTGGTACTCGATGCACGTGTTCCCGAGAATAATTGGTACGGCAGGTGTAAATATATCACCTGTGCTTTCATCCGTATATTAATGAATGTTACTAGTTTCCAACATTTAATTGATTTTCAAAATAAACAGCGGAGGTGTTAACATGCAGCCTTGTGAACCCCTATGCTCCGATCTTCAAGGGAACTGGTTATCCAGTAGCACAATTTTTGGGAAGCCCATACGAACGAACCTTCGAAAGAAGCGCTTTGTGCCAAACCTGATTGAAGGCCTTAGGCCGATATAATAATAACAATAATTTATTAAAAAATTTAACTTGTAGTACATATAAAAAAAATCTTACATGAGATACATTACAAAAATACTAGTGAGGGTGACGTTCTGTTCTCCTTGTGTCATGTCCAAACTAATAGCCAAGGTCTTCCTCTAGGACTAATACATCCATCACCTTGGAGTCAGGTACTGTAGACGATTACCAGCTGAATGACTTCAGCAAAAGTCGAGTCTTTGCTGAACAAAATCTCGGACTGGGGTCGACTAAATTTAGTCCAGCTCAATACCCAGAAGACACAAGTTTGCGCGTTTACCGCTAAGAACCCCTTTGTCGTATCTCCTCAGTTTCAAAGCACATCTCTTGTATCGGAATCCTCGGCGTCGACATATCGAACAATGGGGAGTTTCGTTGTCACTTGGAGAAATGGCCAAATTGGCCTTTAAAAAGCTTGGCGTGCTCAGTAGAGTGGGCATCGCCTGCAACTTTACAAGGCGCAGATCCGGCTTCATATGGAATACTGTTCCCATCTTTGGGCCAGGGCTCCCCAGTGCTAGCTCCTTCAACTTAACCGTATCCTGGGCAAAGCGTCTCGAATTGTCGACGACCGAGTCATCTTTGATCGGCTTGATTCACGGCGCTGCGATTTTTTTGCATTTTCTATCGCGTATACCAGGGCGAGTGTTCTGGGGAATTGTTCGGATTAATCTCAGGCGTTAATTCTACAAAGGCGTATCACGACTAAATTCACGATACTATCCACATTATCTGTATGCTTGGCTGTCCACCACTGTACGTTTTACTATATATTTTTTCCTCTTACGATCCCTCCGTGGAATCGTTTATCACCGGAGATTTTTCAGAACTGATATAACTTAGGGACTTTCAAGTAAAGAGAGTACTACTAGAGAGAGTACTACTCCTTTGTTGTACCCTGATGTTGCAGTTGTTCATAGGGGGTGGTAGTCATTTACCATCAGCTGAGCCGCATGCTCGTTTCTTCCCTATTCTATAAAAAAGGCCAAAATTAATACATTAAATTCTTAAAAAATTTGTCCGAGTGACTCCTTATATTCTAGAAATTAGATCGTAGATTGATCTTATTGTCTTAATACAAATATAATTTTATTTGTGGGTAGGTGTCAAATCAGTAACAGCTGTTTTGAAGCTCTCGTAAATATTTATTAAATATAATATAATTTATACAGTGTTTATTTCCGTTATTAAAATATTAGTTTACAATATCTTTTGGAAAGTAAGTTTTTGATAAATTAATGTTCCTATAACTAACTTTCAAGCACTTACACCCTTCCACCAATGCATCAATAATTAAGCTAATGTGATCACTTCAAGCAATTATTTACTTTTGTTCCTTTGCAACAATAATTATGGCAAATACATCTAACGTGGAAAGTATAGAAAGAGAACTAGTAGAGAGTTGGACTTTGAAGATGGCAGAATTTGAACAAAAACTTAAAGCTGCATCAACTCCAACTAACCCAACCTTTGTACAGCTCAATGAAGAGATTTATGCTTTCAAGGATTTAGTTTGTTCTATGCTTAATCTGCTGAGAAATTAGGTCAATAATTGTCTGAAAGGTATTTATGCAATCAATGTGCGGCAACGGCAAAATGCCCCTCTTTTTAATGCCATCCCTGAGGATCAGGATTGGACATACAGCATGATGTACTGGAATTGATGCACTCAAAAATGAATCTTTCACACATTACTGGTACCTGCTTAGAACAATGCCACAGACTCGGCATACATAAAAATGATTGAATTACGCCAGTTGTTGTATTTTTTTCACAATCATCATATAAAAACTGAGGTGTGGAATTTAAAAAAAAATTAAAGTTCCTGCTTTCTCCGTATGTGAATTTCTGACAAGAGCAAAACAATCAATTCACACAAGGGTTCGAAAACATATTGGCATGAGAAATGTATGGACATTCAATTATTCCAATTATTCCAGTGGCCGTGAGAAAATTACAACTCAAGAGCAGCTCGACGTTTTAATGACAAGGTTTCCTACAGCTAGTCCTTCTGATCGCCCTTTGGATTGCGTACCTACAGTTACATCGCATGTAATGTGGTAAGTTTTCACAAACAAATATCAATTTGCAGAATAAGGCAGCCCGAGGTAAACAAGTTTCTCACCAACTCAAAGTGAAGAAACTAAGTGGCATAGAGTAGAGTAATAAGCGGTCTCGGCGACCCGCAATAAAGAAATAACATGTTCTGCTTTCTTTATAGATGTTTTAGACTGTTTGTGCCATTTCATTGAATTCATGTAATTTGTTCATTTGTTTTAATTGTTGGAACTATTTTATTTTTATAATTTTTTCGTACAATGAATGTTAAAATATATTGTGTAATAAAAATTGCCAAGTTGTTATATAAGTTTGCTTGCTTAATATCACTTATATGTCTTATTTTTCGTTTTTACTCTGATGTTCTGATTTGTTAAAACGTTTTCTATTGTAAAAAAAATTAAAATATGTGTATTGTGTATTTTTCAAATAATTACTTAACAAAGACAAACTTTTGTCTTGTTTCCATACATAAGTTGTAAAATTCTTGCAAAATCTATGGTTAAAATAAACCATTGAGAATGATGATTAAATGTTCGCGTATCATGTCTATGGTGGACACTGACTGTAGATAGTCTTACAATAATTTCTTTTTGGTATGTAAAATGTCTGAGAGGGTTTTCTAACCCTCTCAGAAGTGGGCGGAGGCCTGTGCCCAGGATAGAGACGAATATAGGCTGTAACTTTATATAAAATTTAGATTAATTGGTTTTAATAATTTCAAAAGATTGCGTTTCATATTTTATCACTACCTTTTACTTTAATTTCGTTTGGTCATCAACCATCTTTTGCGATATTTTATAGCATTCATTTTTTTTATTTCAAAAACATTTTGTATTTTTAATTTTTATTTCTTTAGATTTTCAAATTGTGTACTTACCTTAGTTTTTTTTTTCATATTATTATTAGGTATTTAATTTGCCATGTAAACAGCCAACGGGTGGCATGATCTATGTGATTGTTTGAGATCTTTTGTAGAACTATATCAGATTTTTTTTATTTATTTCTACCTTATTTTTATTACCTGACTTTATTCTTATTACATCGAGTTAGCACGAGTCAATTAACTTCAACATAATTTTAACATCTCCACCTACTTACTCTGCCTCGTCTAAGTTTCTGTTTATTGATATAAATGTCAAGGGTAAAAAGGATGATTCGTGAAGTAGTGTATTGCCCCCCCTGCTATTGACTACTTTCCTTCTATAGAAATGGATTTATAAAATTTTGGTTCTGAGTACGAACACTGTATAATCATGTGTAATTTCAATACAGATATACTCAAGGTTTCTTTTCTGTCTCAAAAACTTCGTTCGATCATTGAGTCTGTCAACATTCAGTTAGGGGCTACTCATTGCAATATATACTGTGATGACTCATTGATTGATTTAATTATTACTGCTTCTTCTGATCATGTAATTAATCTTGTTCTTCTTCCCACTCCAAGTTTCTCACGACATGACCTGATATACTCTTTTTGTAAGCTGAGTCCTCCCAAACTACTTGTAATATTTAGAAATTACGTAATTTCAAAAGATTAAACTCGGACAATTTCAGGAAAGACGACTTTAATGTATCCTTTAATTTAATTGACCCTTTAAGGAACGCATTTACAGTTAATAAAAAGATATCTTAATAAAATGATCAGCCTGTATGATGCTCATGCTCCGATTCACAAAGTTAGGTTAAAGCGTGCTCCAGCTCCTTGGATGACAGAGAATGTTCGGGTGGCAATGATTAGACGGAATCGGGCTTTTCTTTGTTATAGAAGGGAACGAATAGAGGAAAATTGGTTAGCTTTTTAGTTCAGTAGAAATCGATGCAATCAGACGATACGTAACGCTACACGCTGCTATATCCATAATAATATTTGTAACTCTTTGCCAGCCGATGTTTCAAAATTTCTAAAACCTTTGGTGTGGGTAAGGTACCTACCCAGGAATGTGGTCCTTCTCCTTCTGATCCTTCCTCCTTCGAATCTGCATTTTGTTTCTGCTTCAGCAATAGACCCTGCTATTTGTTCTCAAACAGTAGCTTATTTGACTTCAATCTAATCTACAACTCAGTTTTTTATTTCTCACCGGTTCATCAAGATGAGGTTAGAAAGGCTGTGCTTTCAATCAAATCCAGGGCCATAGGTTGTGATGAAACCAGTAGAGATATGATAGTGAACATCTTGGCGTATCTTCTACTAGCTGTAACGCATATTATAAATTTTTCTCTAGACTCTGGACAGTATCCAATCCTTTGGAAAAAGTTCTATGTACGTTCCCTTCCTAAAGTTTCAAACTCCTTACTCCCTAACCATTTTCGTCCAATATCTATCTTCATTTTTTTACTTCTTAAGTTCTAAAGGTCTGTGTATATATCAAATCTTCAATTTCATATCAAAAAATTACCTACTGAGTGTTTATTATTCTGGTTTTCGCTCCTGTCACAGTACCACCACTGCTTTGCTAAAAGTTACTGAGGATATAAAATACGGAATGGATACCAAAAAATTAACAGTGATAGTGTTAGAAGACTCTTAAACGCTTTTAACACAGTTGACCATGCTTATACGTGGTAGAGCCATGCTGCAGTTATATTAGTAGTATAGTTGTAGCACGAATGGGTCGGCTCGACCGGGGAAGGACCACGCTCTCACAGAATACCAGTGTGAAATAGTAGCTTAATGCTGCTGTATTTCGTATGGTGAGTGTAGAGAACCGGAGACCCTTTTTACTGGAAACGAGGCATTCCATCTTAGTCCTCACGGGTGACAACGCATCTGCATTTTGATTCGTAATCGAGGATAGATGTAGATGTCTATGGGTCACAGCAACCACTTACCATCAGATGGACCGTGTGCTCGTTTGTCACCCTATCCTATAAAAAAAGTTAAGTCTTGATTCTGGTGTGCCGCAAGGCGGAATTCTCTATTTCTATCTCCCATATTATTTTCAGTTTTCATCGACTACCACACTATATATCCTATATCATTGATTGTTCGTACCATCGATACGCAGACGATCTCCAAATATACAATCGGATATCGATATTCAATATCCGATTGTATATTTTTTGATAAAGATTATAATTTGAAAGCCATTTATGACTGATTATCACGTTTTGGTATTTCTGTCAATCTAACTAAATGTGTTGTAATGTTGTTGGTAGCTCAAGAATGCTGACAAAAATTGACATCAGTTGCTTTCCACCCGTATTTTATTAAAAAAAATGATCCCGTTCTCTGACTAGGTAAAAAACCTGGGTCTATACTTGGATAACACGTTGAACTGGGGAAAATACAAGTCACTACCATCCGAAAAACTTTCTGTGTTACAAAACTAAGCATATGCTTGTCCAAACACTCATCTTGCCTGTCATTGATTACGCAGATGTTTGTTACTCAGACTTAAACCAAAAGCTTGAGCGCCTTCTTAATAACTGCATCTGATTTATTTTCAGCCTTCGACAATATAACAATATGTCTCAATTTCGTATTCGCCTTAAATGGCTAATTATCCGAGAAAGGCGCAATTCCAGAATATAGTCTGTTCGCTACTCCATTTTAAATGATTTGTCATCCCCTTCCTCTCTTAAAGAAAAATTTCAATACTGTTTCTCCAACCACAGCAAAGTACTTCGCTCTTCAACTAATCTGAAGATTTCAGTTTTATCCCATTTTACTGGCTTTATCGGCAATTCTTTTACTATTCAGCCTATATTACTCTGGAAGTTCTTACTTGAAGACATTATGAAGGCATCAAATAAGATAGCCTTCAAAAGATTGAACCGGGAATATCTCTCGAAAACAATGTCGTCAGAATAATCAATTATTTTTTATATACATAAATATAATAAAAATAAAATAAATACAAAAATACATAAATAAATAAAAGTCCAACCAGATGGTAGCCCTCGGCAGGGGAGACCAAACGGCCGAGGGTTAGGAGGAAAGGGAAAGAAACCGGCGGACGATACGGGCGGTATCGAGGAGCACCGCTTTCTGCATTTGAGCCCGGAGCGGTCCGTCACGGAGTCACAGTCGCCTCAGATGACCCGAGAGGCTGACTGGGATTAGCCCATTCGCAGAGACGACTACAGGAATAATTTCGGCCGGCATACCACCCCACATGTCGGTCACCTCGTGAGCCAGGTCCAGATATATTGTTCGTTTCGGCTTTCACGAGGTTCTCGTCATACGGAATGGTAATATCGACCAAAAATATCCTTGACTGTGCCCGGTCCGTCAGCACAATATCAGTCTTATTCGCAAGAATAGTCCTGTCCGTGATGATGGCCCGATCCCAGTAGAGCCTGGCGCGGTCATTTTCGAGCACGACTTCCGGCAAGTACTTATAATACGGCATTATATTATTATTATTATTTTTATTTTTTTAATTGAGCATTAATTAGAGATTTAATAGAGCATTTTTATAACAAAATAGTTACAATTATCGGATACATACTAAAAGATAGCGATTACGGATAAACCTATTATATATTGATATATATTGTGATAATGGTCAGTTAAGGTTGCCCTAGTCGATGGCACGAACTAAGTGGTGGGCGGGGTAAAAATGCATGCTATCTCAGCCGACATCACGTGCGAAAGGTATAGACGCTGTGATGAGCGGTAAGAAACCAGTGCGCACACACATACGCACTCGAGTGACGCAATGCGAGACGGCGTCATCGCGTACCTACCTATGCGATTCATTTTTGAATAATAACATAAACTCAAACGGCAATTTGAGTTCCATATCACAGTGGCTTAGCAATGACGCTGCGCTGGGCGCCGCGGGTTCGAATCCCGCACGGAACAAATATTTGTATGGCCTACAAATAGTTGTTCCGGGTCTGGATGTTTGTCCTTATGCAATTTATGTTTGTAAACTGCCTCCACGATACTGGAGAAAATCCTAATGTGGGGGTAACGTATTTTAAAAAGAGAAAGGAGAGAGAAAACAAATTGGTGTTATTATAACTTAGGATCTGCTGTGTGAAACGTAATTATTATGAACCCAATTTATGTACTTAGTTGTTATTATGAAAGTTCTTATGTGAACTTAAGTAGATGTTGTTATTATATATAATTCCATTGATTTGTTTTTACCTACTTTTTAACCGACTTCGAAAAAAGGAGGTGGTTCTCAATTCGTTGGTTTTTGTTTATGTGTGTTCTGTCCCACGGTTTCTCGAAGATGCCTGAAGCCTGAACCGCTTTGGAAAATTATAATATTTTTTTGTTTAAAAGGATATATTTTCCAGATAATCCCACGGTAATCGATGATGGTCAGATCAGGATCTGATGATGGGATCTTGGAGAAATCGGGGGCACTCTTCAATAAATGACAGCAAATCAACCGCGATTGCTGCTATCGCCTATTTACGTATTCTTTACACAATCACACAATATAATATCACGCATGTACCCACTAAAGGGACATAACTCTCAACTAAAAACGGTAACATAAATTTTTTTTTAATATTAACAATTTCTAAAACAAACACAAAAAAGTGTAACATAATTATGTTTTCTTTATGTTTTTGTATTTTACTGTAGGTTATGCAAATATTACTGTAGGTACTATGTATTCTAAATAGGTATTTACTTTCCATAGCTAGTGAGCTATAATAGCCCACAGGCAACTCCCCGAAGTATATGTCAGCCAGTGTCAGGATAACTGCTTTTTCGACAGCGCGATTTTGATGTGAGTGGGGCTTTTATATAGGTTAATTAAATAAATAAAAAATGTTAGTTTCTAAATTGTTTATTGATTGTTTGTGTTCAATTATCAACAATAAGCATTGTGTCACTGCAGGGACACTCACAAACGTCTATCAAAATAGTAACGTATATAAACGGAATACTAACAGCACAGACTTCCTTACAGAATTCCAAAGAACACGTCTAGACAAGGTAAGTAATTAGAAGAAAACCACAACTACTCTAAACTACTGTTTAGAGATCGATTGTAAATCAAATTCACAGTACAGACACAATTAGCGAAATATGAATAAAATTTTGATTTATTTTATGATAGATAACGCTAGTTGAAAACTAAACACTGCACGGGAATGGCACCACTGAACGAGTCAGGTGGTCAGTCCAAACAAATAAAAGGCGCGATTGTAGAAAGAGATTCGTTACGAAACGTTTGTAGGCTAGGGGGCTTGGCCTGTTTATGCTATTCATAACGAAGGCTATAAAATATGTAGGTACAACTTAGAAACTAAATCCTATGTGTACTTATCTGTATTCATAACCCAATATCTAAGGTAGGTTGATGCGCTCTTTAGTTTTTATATACTTAGTTCGTATTATTCTGTAATAAATTAAATCTAATCCAAAATATACTATACTTAATACCATAGCAAAGCTACTACTATTTTATTTAATAGTAGCTAATATAGTAGTATAGTAAATTATATATAAAAAATGTGAGTATGTCTGAGGTAAGGTTAAACATATATTTTGCCAAGTGCGAATCGAACTTCCGAGCTTCCGAGATTACAAGATTTAAATGCCTATACATATTACTACCGATCAAAAAAAGCCAAATATACACGTTTCTTTTTCTAGTAGAAAATCCTTTAATTTCAAATTCATTTTTACCACTTGCTGTTATAGCGGCAACAGAAATACGCGTTCTGTGAAAATTACAACCATCTACCTACTACGGATCATGAGATGCAGCCTGCTGACAGACAGACACACGGACAGCGGAGGCTCCTTAATAGGGTCCTGCTGGTTACCCTTCGGGTACGGAATCCTAAATAGTACTAAGTTGTCACCCATATCTGTATGATTCTTTCTTCAAAGGACCATATTAGCCTGGTTCTCGTATGACATGACCAATGTAATACCTGGACTGACCTCTCTGAGTTTGTTTCGGCAGGTCGGGTGCTTCTTCTCAGTTTCATGTTTTTGTTGTGTTAAAGTGTTTTAAAAAAAAACAACTTACAAAACACATTTTATTTATCATTGACTGCCCTTCTTAGATTATTATGTACTTACATAAATTACATTAGGTATGTTGGGATATGAAATTCCTATACGTAAGCACGATTATCGAAAATCTAAAAATTACCTATTCTAATTAAATTAATAGATAATTATAAGATTTTCGATAATCGTGCTTATCTATGAGATGTTTTCGTTAGTTAGCAAATTAAAGTAGTTAAGTACCTAATGTACTACCCTTATCGTAAGTTCATTATTATGTACCTACCTGTTTCCAATTTTAACTAAATGTGCTTCAACAAACTTATGGGCACATTTTAGCAGCTATATTCATCCCGGCTTGAGCAATGGACACGAACAAAGGGAAGCAATTTTTCTTAATAAATATGTAGATATGTAGGTATTACAACCAGAAATAGATTGCAGCGGCTAACCTAGTGAGTATGTGTGAGTGCTCGCTGCGCCCCCCGTCCGTCCCACTGATCGGGGAAACAATTTGTAGCGAAAGGCAAGATGTTTTATAACAAAAATGGGCGCGCGAAATTTTATAAGCAGACCTTTGGTAGTCTGTATGTCATGAAAAATCTATTGAATGTATCTGTTTAATATAAAATTATTTGCATTTTTGAAGAACTTATCTATACATGTATGGTAACTGTTTTGCAATTTTCGTTCTTCTTATGGTATTTATTTCCGCCCAAAAATGTGTTAAAACTAGTGTTGAAATTCGGAATTTTCGACGCTTATAACTTTTAAACATACCCTTTTTTTACTTTTTTGTTTCCATACAGGGATAGATAATGATGAGACAAATTGAAATCATTTTTTATTTTGAACGTACACCATCAAACAGTGGAGTAATCGCCGAACTACGTTTGTATGGAAGAATAAGCATCTAGTGTACCCTTAAGGGAATAGAGTAAGTCATTATAGGTCATTGTAAGTCAAATTCTAATTTCGTCCCCACTTGCCCGCGCTTTTCGGATTTATTTTTCTTTCATATTTATGCCTGTTTCTTAACGCCAAGCCAGTCGCTTCTTATTTTTATTACGGTTGTTTCCCATTTTAATTTTACGTCGTCCTGTTGTGTAATGTATATTCTGATCGTAAGCGACACAACCTCCTCGTTCAAAGGCCGAAGCGAAGTGACCGTGCGGCAGGAATCACGCTTCAAGAGGCCGATAGTTTAGGTAATTTCTTTTTACAGTGAAAATAATGGTATTTTAAAAAAGTAAATAATATAAGCACTGCTTTATAGTTAGATCAGTTAGTATGCAAAGTTTCATAATCTTATTTAAAGTATTTTATTAATAACAGCGGTTTATTGTTTATTTTGGAGGTAACTTTGGATTTTTTTTCTATCAAGAAAATTTTACGAAATTGTGTTTTCGTCTAATATAATCCTTAACATTAATCCTTATCTTTACCACATATTTATTTCAAAATTAATGCTGCAATATTTTCGGCATAACAAAGGATCTTGATAAGCCATTTGAGATTATATTTCCCCTTAAGGGTATTTTGATTAGCATTACTAATTCATATAACGAGAAACTCGTGAAAGCCAAAACAGATAAAAAGACAAAATTTCTGGACCTATCTCTCGAGGTGACTGTTGGTTGTTGGTGGTTTAATAAATCCAACTAGATGGAAGGAACAGCTGAGATTAGCCGTAATGCCGCTTTCCTGTTATGGGGAAAGGAAAAGAAGCCGACTGACGACGCGGGCGGAATCGAAGAGCACCGCCTTCTATATTTGAGCTCGGATTGTGTCCATGAGTCACCTCATGGACACAAGAGGCTGACAGGGATATATTCGTTTGCAGAAAAGATGAAAGAAATAATTTCGGTCGGCACAGTAATGTAGTAAAATGAATTTCCAAAATAAAATAGATTTTTAGTGCCTTCAAATATATTATTTTTCTTCAAAAAGATATCGTTGAAGCTATAGCTGTAGTTGTAGCACGAATGGGTCGGTTCGACCGGGTAAAAACCACGCTCTCACAGAATACCAGCGTAAAACGGTAGCTTAATGCTGCTGTGATTCGTATGGTATCTATACTCACCATACCGGGCCTCCTTTTTACAGGAACTAGAACCGGAGACCCTTTTTCTGGAAACGAAACATTCCATATTAGTCCTCGGGGTGACAACGAGGATAGATGTAGATGTCTATCGGCCACAGCAACCCCTTACCATCAGGTTGACTGTATGCTCGGTTGTCAGTCTATCCTATAAAAAATCGCAGCCCCAAAAATAATTGACTTAATGTGCACAATGTCTCCTAATTACATTAACTAAATTACCAATAAATAATGTCACATCATCCAGATAATTAAGCAATAAGGTCTGAGAAAGCTTCGGTGTTACCAATAAACTGATTATATCCCGAAAGTTACGGTTAACCGAAGGACGGGTCACGTTTTAGCTTAATCTAAATGTAATTAACTAGTCACTCTAAAATCGTTCTGAACTTATACAATTTGGATTGTATTGAATAAATAGTATAACGGGTGTTATTAAGGTACTCCTCATAAAAGATTTATATTATTTTAAGAAATATTTTTTTTAACATTTTTCTTTATAGAAGACGAAAATGGTGCGTGGGCGGCAGTTGATATTTACCTGATGGTAAATGTCAACTGTTGCCCATGAACAACTGCAGCACCACAGGAATTGCAGATCCGTTGCCGGCCTTTAATCGGAATAAGCTCGCTTCATGAAGGTTCCTAATACATATCGGTGCGAAGAAATCATCGGTGTTAGATAATTCTTGCAAGGAGGAAAACTGAACTGTGGTGGGCTTTACCACTGTGCTATTTGCTAAGAACTAAAGCAAACCGGTACGTTCGAATACGTGGAATATCGACAGCAAAGTGGTGAAGTTCTGCCTACCGTCTGGTTGTCCAATAATGTAAGGGAAAGAGAGTTAGGCATGTAATTCCCATGTACTACTGCTAAGCCATATATATTCATGATGCATATCGAACAAGAGAGCTTAGTAAGCTTAAAACCGATCATGTCGCCTTGGTAATACCGCTTGCTTCCCACAACAAGTTGGTTGGAGTTTAGGGTCGTTATTTAAAATCTGTCCACAAACCGAAAAGAACTCTTCTACTAAAAAAACTCCATAACAGATATTAACATTCTTAGGCCTCAGTCAGAGGCGTAAATTTATTCAACCTAGCGCCAAGAGGCAGTGTACCCAGCTTCAGTCATGGAATTGACATAGACTCTAATGACGGTTTTTCTTTTATCACGATTTGAAAGATTTTTTTAATAGAATGTAAATGACAAACGAGCATACAGTTCTACTGATGTTAAGTGAATACTGCGGCCTATATACCTCTATATCTATCGTAAAATGAGAGTATAAAACATAGAGGAGTTGTTCCCTTGAGGTATAAGATGAAATGTCTCTTTTCCAGTAAAAAGGGTACCCGTTTTTTACACGCACCATACAAAACAAAACAGCATTAAGCTGTTATTTTACGCTGGTATTCTGTGAAAGCGTGGTTCTTCTCTGGTCGAGTCAACCCATTGTTACCGTCACAGCCTATTAAAGTCCACTACTGAACAAAAGGCTTCCGCCATAGATTGCCTCATAGGGAGAATACTTGCCACAGTTGCCACGCTTAGGAAACCGGTTGTCAATCGCTTTTTTTTTAATTTTGTCGTTATTAGGAAGACGCTGCTGCCCATCCTCCTGATTCGTTTTCCTCTTTCTCCTCTTACGATACCCACGGGATGATATGGAGTAGTGGATATCCTTACACAGCCGCCGCAACCCATTCGCACCACAACCTTAATACAGCAGCATCGTTCTACTAAAAATAGCAGTGATATTAAATTTGCTTTTATTTTTGCCCAGATATAACAATTATATCATGTATTACACAAAAGTGTTCATTCAACACAAAAGGGACACAATAGCATTATGAGTGACCCAATTTCGTAAATTCGTGCTAAACCACAATACTGCGTTCAAATTGTAGCTGCTTTACATTTACTACGGGACATTAATTCAAAATAATTGTAATTGTAATGTATGACTATGTTCGTAAAGTGTAATGATAATTACACTGTAGACACTTTTCGGCTTTCACGAGTTTCTTGTTAAATGGAATAGCAATGCTAACCAAAATACCTTTAACTGACCATTACCACATTATATAGGTATATTTGTAATCGCCATCTTTTAGTATGTATCCGATAAATGCTACTAATTGTTACAAAAACAATATTAATTTTTAATAAGAGTGTGGAAGCAGAAATAAAGTTTTTTTTTTAATTTTTATGACAATATTACAATCGGGAAATGCAACTGGCTGAAACGTTCAATTTTTATTTCTTCTGTATCATGGAGCATTTTATATTTAAATAAATGGGTGAACATAGTCAAGCAGAATTGTAGCCATGATTTGTAGTTTCCAAGCGTGATTAAGTAAGGGTAATGTATTATGTAGTAATGTATTGTGTAACTATTCTACTTTTATTACATAAGCCAGGCCAAGATTTAATTCCATACGTGGTAAACGCATTCGAAATTTGAATTCAGAAAAAAGATCTCGGCAAGACTTCATCGTTATAAATAGGACTGGTCGCTCCCCGCATGGAACACCTTCTCCGGTGGAAGTTCCCTACTTTTCATTCGATAGACAAACAGTTGAAGAACGATGTAAATTGACCGCAGCTTTGCGAGTGAGTGTGCAGTTTTTCTTTTGTTGCTTCAATGAACTAGTCACATTCATGTATTACGTACGTAGCCGATCTGCTCCGGCTTTTAAGGCGCCTGCTTGTTAACTAAATCCACGTAAAGAATGTGTTTCGTTTTAGATTTTGCTTAATTTTGTTATTGATTTTTTTTCCGTTTTACTGGAATCGAGGCATTCTATCTTAGTCATCAACGGTGACAATGCTTCTGCATTTTGATTCTTAATCGAGTATAGATGTAGATGTCTGTGGGCCACAGCATCCACTTACCATCAGGTGGACTGTGTGCTCGTTTGTCACCCTTATCCTATAAAAAAAAACAATTGCGAGTAAGAAAGTAAGTAAACACCTCTCAAATATTTTGTTTGAGAATTTTATTTAAGTATTCGGATGTGTAGCACAGAAGCTGAGTATTTGAATGGGGCGTTGCGGGGAGGGGTTCGAATTGAGCAATTTTTTTAAATTAAAACAAAAATAATTGATTGGGTTCGAGATGTTAATGCATGTGCAATTTAAGTCGTGGATGATACTCCACCATTCAACGAATGTTGGTTCTAACACAAGCTTTTTAAGCCTGGAGATATTAAAGACGATATTATTAGTTGTTTGATATTGATTATTTAAAACAGGAAACGTAACAAGGTCAAATACAGCTAAGTTATATCAAGAATCGATACTAGAATCGGCTACACCTAGTTCATATTTAAATTTTTAAATACATGAAACCGGAATAATAAATTAACATACCTTATCCGTTAGCCGAGTAAAAAATTACTAATTATTCAGTTAACCATCACGTTCATTCGATACATTGTTTTCTTTTGGTCAAGTTGATTTGTTACTTCGAACTTTATCGAAAACACTTTTTGAAATAGCTAACTGACGTTACTTTCACTGACAAACAATATTTGGCAAAATAAAATAATTTTTAATGAAATAAAAAATTATTCAAACAATATGACTTGTTTAACGGTAAAATGAGTATTCGTACTAGTACTGCTTATCTGTACTTTTAGTAGCTAAATATGTCATCAGAGTCATGATTTAACTTTATGGGACACGTGTAACCCTACAAATAAATTCAACTCACTTCGCACTCATTTCCCAGCTAACGAAGAGAAATGTTGACAATGTAACAATAAGCGTAACACAATATTATGATTTAAATTTTGTTTGAATTTAAGATAATTTAGTAAATTAGGCAATTTGAATATAAATATTAATTGAAAATGTAAAATTTTAATACCAAATTTAAAGGAAATTTGAACACGATAAATAAGGAAATTTGAAACTTTTTATGTTTTTGAAAAAAATTGAAGACTTTGATTGGCAAACGCAATTTCCGTTTGCTGTGTGAAGATTTAAACGAACAAATTTTAAGTAAAACTAAATTCAAGATAAGAAATAACGAATGAGTCTTTCTGCTATTTGTCGTACATGAAATATAAAGTGCACAAGAGGTCCTTTTAAGCCAATACCAGGCACTAATTTCTTATATTTTAGCTTGATTGTGAATTTGAATATTAGGTCTCCATTATTTTAATTCCCTTATTTTGTTTGTTTAAGGATTGCATTGCACTTTATTCAAATCTTTGATAATACATCACAGGCGTAGCTCCAGATTGTTTCAACTGTTACAAATTTGATATGCTCCGCCCTTTCCTGATTTTAAATGGAGAGATAGAGTATGCTATACAGTCTCTTTAAAGCATTATTATCTCTATCATTCACACACAGCAGCACAAAATGGTTTATATTTAAGAAAGTTATTGTGATTATTAGGATTGCAAACTAATATCATGCTAATTAACATGTATTTTAATATACTCTGTATGTATAAAAAGATTAAAATGAAAAAAAAAATTTATACCCAACAATATAAAAGAGTTAATTTGTACCCACATAATGCTGAGATATTAGCCGAAATTCCTGTGATTTCAGTGCACAATGTGTGGGCATGCGTTAAATAGTACTTATTTGGAAATCAGACGACTAGAGCATTTTTAATTAATCAACCTCGGATTCTTGATAGCGTATATTATGTCATCACATCGTACATTATTTGTAATTTTTGATTCTTTTTATTTCGGTGTACGTCAATATACATAAATAAAATAATAATAACTGGCTTTTTACATACAACGTACAGTCACAAGCAGTTTTTTGACTGAATTTATGTTAAGAACAAGGTTTATCTGCTCTTCTTAGTCCAAACATTGCGAATAATGTATAAGCCTTCTAAGTTTGGACATTAATAACAAATTAAAGCAAGCTCATTAGCATTTTCTTTTGTTTTCATTTGATATTACTCAGTATATGTAACTCTCATTTATTAGAACAAAATTACAACTTTTTACATAAAACAGCCATGCTCCATCTATATTAGCAGTATAACTGTAGCACAAATGGGTCTGCTCGACCGGGGAAGAACTACGTTCTCACAGAATACCAGCGTAAAATAGCAGCTTAACGCTTCTATTTTGTGTGGTGAGTGTAGAGAGCCGGAGACCCTTCTTACTGGACAGGAGGGATTCCATCTTAGTCCTCACGAGTAACAACGCATCTGCATTTTCATTCGTAATGGAGGATAGATTTAAACGTCTATGGGCTATAGTAAACACTTACCATAAGTTAGACTGTGTGATCGTTTGTCACCCTTGTCCTACAAAAAAAACGACGTTACAAGCCTATGACGTAAATAGGTTGCTAGTGCTAGGCACAGACCTTCTATTCTTTTTGAGAGAGTCTTAGGATAAGGAAATGTCTGCCGCTCCTCCCCAAAGCATGTTCAAAAACTCAACATATTATCGAAGGTTTTTTTTATAAGAGAAACTTGCCGGTTCCTCCGCGTTGTTATCTCTTCAGCGAGCGCTAGGTAAATGATAACTTAAAATAGCAATTAACAATTTTGTTGATGCTGGCGGGGAACAAACCGCGGTTGCTCGCGTACTGTAAAATTTACAACAAGCGCTCAGCTACCACGGACCATTGCAGTGATAAGTGCTATGTACTGAAAACTAAAAGTCCTTTTTACGGGCAATGAATTGTCGAGTCGAAAGAGGACCCTACTACCCGCTTTGAGGTTCGTTTCACTCTATCACCTCTTAGTACACCCACGAGGCTATACGAGGTAGTAAATATTCTTAAACACCACGACACGGTATTGACCATGTTTGGTTTTAATTTATTCTCTTTGTATATTCAAAAATTTGTCATCAATGTTCTAATTTAAAAAATGTATCTTGTAACCAATATTGGTAGAAAAGAAAACTTTCAACTAAGACTATCCATTTAAATTTTAATTTTAGTAAAATCCCCCAATCTTTATTTTATACTCAGCGTACTGGCTTGCATTAATTGTTCCAACATACTCTTACGTATCTCTTCGTATTGATTAATGTCAAAAAACAAAAATTTGTTATCAATGTTCTAAGTTAAAAATTGTATCTTTTAACCAATATTGCTAGAAAAAAAAACTCCAACTAAAACTATTCATTTTAAAACTAATTTTTAGTAAAATCCCCGAATCTTTCTCTTATACACAGAGATTTCTTTTAACTTTTAAATAAACATTTCTTAATTTTAGAGATATTAAAGTAAAAATAAAAGTTATTTAATGTACAATAGAATAGGATGTACTTGGGATAATATTGATAGTAAAGATGTAAGTATTATTGCAATTTGTTATTGTTGCAATCAAACCGATAAAAACCAAGTACAGAGTACACTTTTGAAATAATATTGAATAAGAGAATTAATGTGCGTTAATGTAAGAGGAAAGGATAACAGTTATTAAATATTAGTAGTAATAATTACAATTACGTTTATTTTGTGTACAAGTAATATTACAATGGTCGCGTGAATATTTTATGTTAACCTGGTCTAATATAGACTACTATGTTTATACATATTTAACAATTATTAATCAATACTTTAAAAATAAAACTAATATGAAACTAGCATTTTTATTAGTAAACTACAAATACTTTAAAAATCCATCTTTTCTTATGTCATTTGTTCCTACGATAAAGTCATCTTCCGAAACAGCAGTAAAGCAAAATCAACTGATTTTCAATACGAAATAAAGATTTATATGAAGTCCTAAAGTGTTGACCATTATAATGATTTATTAAAATAGATGGTACAAAGAAGTACTAAAATATTAATTTAAACTCATTTGTGCTCCATATAGAAGATACCTTAAACTATTTTGTGAAATCCGAGACGGTGACATTTAAGTTGAACCTTTGTCGCGTCAGTGTGAAGCTATTATCTACTACATGATTTACGTAAGATAGTAATTCATAGGTACCACTAGCCTCAACACCAACACCTCTGAAACCAACAGCGCATGACACAAATGGCTCAACTGCCTCCATGAAGAAAATATTGCTGTGAGGAATATTATCGTTTGGGTACGCCTCGTACATGGCACCATTTGGGAATATGACTTGGCATGTAATCAAAGTATCAAAAAAGAATTTTGGGATACTAATGGACGTTCCCAAGTAATCATGACTGATATAGTCTACATTTCTCTCATCGAGCCAAATCTCTTCTATGCTGTAACCTGAAAGTAAAAAGTTTTTTTTTAAAGTTTGCTTTATTTTCAAATATTCACGTAGATACTATGGCAAAATATTAGAAATACAATACCTCGATAAACAAGCGTTGCTAGAAGCAGGAACGATACAAAATATTTTGCCATTATCTTACGTGGCTTGTGCTATTTACCGCTAATCAATGCTAACCGCTACTATATATATTCCAAAATCTTGATTAAAAATGATTTATTTTTTTACACTCGCGAGCAATAAAAACTGGTCAGTGAATAAAATTCTAATGCTTTCGAAAACTTGAATGCTTAGGTACTCGTAAGTACCTACATTTAAAAACTGTATCAGTACTATTTCTTTGATTTTTTAATATTTTTATAATAAGGATTAAAACGATCATACAGTACATTAGATGTTATGTGGATGATGTGTCTCATAGACATTGGCATTTATCCCCGATTAGAATCTGAAATGTAAAATGCGTTTTCAGCCCTGAAAACTTATATTGTACGCCTTAGTTTTCTTAGTGCATAGTGTGCATTGTGGGGGCAGTTTACAAACATAAATTGCACAAGGATGAACATCCAGACCCGGAACAACTACTTGTAGTCCATACAAACACTTGTTCCGTGCGGGATTCGAACCCGCGACACTCATAGCTAAGCTACTGCGCCACGCAGTCGTCAATGGACAGCATCATCTTCCTTATGTAAGCCAAAATACCCAAAATAATAAAATATCTTTGGTTGCCAACCCGACTGCCTCCAAAGAAGCTGTCTATGAGGGCTTATGTTGAACAGTAGATTTTATAGGCTTTGATGGTTGGAATTGAATAAATATTTTTGATTTGATCTAAAGTATGTAAGTATCTATTCAGATCTTATAAAACCGGTATTGCTGTGACCAATAAGTGTTAAATACCTGTATACGTTCGCGAATACTTAGGAGTAGGACTTCTTGTCTACTTATGGGACCGTCTGGGTTGGTGAGAAACTTTTACCTGTATCGCTGAATAGCAGTGTCTTCTCTGTTGTGTTCCGTTCTAAAGGGTATACGTAGGACACTTAATAAGTTTTGAGATACGCATATGTATAAAAGTATTCTAGATACTATTAATATTTATTTTTTTCTATTTAATATTTATATTACATCTTTTAAAAATATTCTCCATCTTGCTCTGTATAAAGTTCCATTCACCTAAACCAATTCTGAAAACTCTTTTGCCAGTCTTGATCTGACAGGTCAGAAATCGCTTTTTTTCAGCTACGGCTTCTTTGGCGCTTGAAAAAAACTTAACTTTTATTATTTTTTTTTTGACTCTTGGGAACAAAAAGAAATCATCAGAAGCTAAGTAGTATTGTCGCGGTAGTGGAAAGTAGTAAAATATATTTCTTTCACTGACGGTGATTAAACTACTTTTCTGTCTCTAACCATCTGAGTATGGCCCATCCTCTTACTTATTTCTGCCGAAAAATAACTACGGGCATTCTATCTCGATTCTCATAAATGACAACACCTCTATATCCTTCTTTTTAGCTGTCGTTGGTTGCAGATGCCCGTGGGTTGCAGTAGTCGCTTATCATTCGGTGGGCTGTAAGTTTTTTTATCACTTCAATTTTAAAATAAAAATATTTGTGTAAAATGCGCATTGTTTCGTATTTATATATTTTACGAAATATCAAAATAAGTTATTTTTATGACCGACCCGTTTTTATTGTGCACGATTTTGTTTATTGCATGAAAAGGTAACACATTATCATGATCAAATAGTATCAAAGAAGAACACTGATTTTAGTTTCTTGGGAACCTTTTTTATGCAAAAATGAGCGAAACGAACACACAGCCCTCTATGGTAAATGGACGCTATGGTCCATAGATATCTGATGCATCAACAGCTGCGTTGTCACCTCTGGGGATTAAGGTGAAATGCATACCTTCTTTCCAGTAAAAAGAGTACCTTAAAATTATTTACAAATGCAGTGTACTTTTTAGGTGTGAAGGAAAAAATCAATACTTTCAGAAGTCTTTAAGAATGTCGTTTTAATGTTAAACAAAATGAGTATACCATTAACGGAACAGACTGCCTTCAGTTGTTGGCTGTTGAGATTTCAGGTCAGAATACACGATTATACTATCTATATAGGCGTGCTTGAAAAGGTTCGATGATACTTCTCGAAGAAACATCTGTCCTTTTTGTTGTTTGTTGTGAATGAAACGTGCTACAGATTATGATTTAGTGCTGCGAAATATCATTCTGCAGCTTTGAAGTCAGTGGAAAAGCAAGCTAAGTAGCTTATTGGTGACTACAACTTGCTTAAAACTTTAACTTTTTTTAAAAAACTAATCTTGTCAGTCTCGAGAAAAGGTGCAGTTTAAACAGTCCTTTTGTATTCTGTACATTTTAGAATACACTTAGGAGTGTGCACAGGAATGCCTATCTCAACATTTCACCAGACGTTCAGTAAAGTTTAATTATATTATCCACATACATATCAATATACAACACATACGATAAAAAACACGATTTGCTTTATCGTTTGTAATACAGCGAAAGAGTAGAGTAATTTGTCAAAATCTGAATCTCCATCCGATTATATTTTGCATTTTTTTAGGGATCTTGCACTAAAAAAATCCATTTGCAATAGAATGATTATGTTTTTTTTTTAAATCAGAAGATGTAATGGTTCAAGAAATCATTTATTAAATATTAAAGTCCATGGATACTGGAATTTTTTTGATAAACCGTGATTAATTGTAAGATTAGATCGTATCGTGTGTACGTGCGCGTTATATTAAAGTGATTTTTATTATGATTAAATACAATTTAATTATCTAACGTTATATTCGAAATATACGAATTGTCAAGAAAATTGTCTGAAGAGATATGTTGGTATGGATTCCTGGTCACTTCAGGATTGCGCTTAATGATATTGCAGATCACTGAGCTAAAGAAGACAAAAAATATTCCGCAAATATTTATGCATATCATCTTTTGACAAAAGCAGTTGGAGCAGCTTACTATCTCCGTGACAAATTAATTTGCATCAGTCAATGTTATTAAACAATAAGAAGAATTCATGTATTGCTAATAACTAAGTTAGAAAATGTATTAACTATTTCATTATATAGAGAACAAAAAATAAAAAATATATTACATTTATATGTGCCATTTTCTCACAAATCCAACGGATGTGACACTACAATGGCACATGTGTAAGCAAGCTCTGTTAGAAATCATTTTCAAGATGCTGTTATTATTCCCCCACACCCTGCGTACCAGAGGCGTGCACCTCTTGCACATAGTTGTGTTAAATCAATCCACGCGCGCTTCCGCGAACATCCCTGATCAGCACCCTAAATGCGTTGTTGTTTTGTACTCGGAGGGCATTATAAGCTTTTTCAGTACATCTAGCCCAAATGGTGCACGTGTAAAATGACGCACAGGAAGCTCTGAATATGGTTATTTTAACTTCCCTTGAACATTAATATGTAAAAACTATTCTATTTACCAAATTAATATATATTATATAATATATTTTTTTACTATCGACACTTCATTAAAGCTACCGCTACTACTGTTTGTTGCCTCTATTTTGGTCATGCTTGTGCTTCAGTAAATTACTAAACTTAAAATTAGGGATAGCTTAACCTATAAATGTGGGCTATTTATGCAAGATATATCCTTCGAGTGTGTAATTTGTTCTTTGAGTTCCCTAACCTTACATATTTTATGATATCCCGCCTAATTACATCACGATTCTTGTAAAATTCCCATATTAATTGTTTCTGATGTATATTCCCTATGTGAATAAATTTGTGTGATTTTATTTGTAGTAATAATATTTTATATCTATATAGTAATAATACTATATAGCTATAAAATTATTAATTAATTTAGATGTCGATAATTCAAAATTTAATGTCTTTTGTTGTAGATTTTGAATCATCTAGTGAGAAATCCCAATATAATTATTCTATAATTGTTACTCCCATGACTAACTTAAAATCACTGAAAAAAAAATCACTGGGAGCATTCTATTACTAGAAGCCTTTTCTTTCTATGGTAATTAATTTGTGCTGCTGTACTTTTGCTAGTGTCAAGTAATAAGAAGTTATCCTTTTTCTTAATTTGTTTAAATTCTTTTCACCATATATGGATACATCACAAAGCAAAGTTTTTGGGATATTTCATACATCAGACTACTATCTGCTGGCTCAGAGAGCTGGCTGAGCCAGCAGACAGTAGATTACGACAGTCTTTCAAGAAGTTTAGGCAGATACAATATCTTTAGGTTCACATCATTGTTTCAGTTTCCACTTATAGACAAATGAATGAATATACGCAGACAATTCCCAGAATTGCACCAATGCCATGAAAATTCTCTTCATACTATAATTTTATTTACACAATAAGACAAGACTATATAACAGTTGCAAACTTTGAAAGATGAAGAATGTGGTTTAAGAATGGACGAGTTAACCGTCAAATGCCTTTTGTATGCCGATGATCAAGTCATATTTGCGTCATCGGCGTCTGAATTGCAAATGATGGTTACATTAATGAACTGGGAATTAAAAGAAAGGGGAATGAAAGTGAACACATGTAAGACGAAAGTGATGGTTTTTGAAAGAGAAGAAAGCAAAACGGTATGTGAAATAAGAATAGAAGGAGAGTTAATTGAGCAAGTGGATGAGTTTGTGTATTTGGGATGTGTATTTAGCAGGGATGGTAGATATGATAGGGATATAGAACGACGAGTAAATGCACGGAATAGAGTGAATGGGGCACTACACTCTATTATGGAGAACCAGAATGTGTCAAAACAGGCACGTATGGTGATTCATAATTCTGTGTTAGTCCCTACTTTAATGTATGGTAGTGAAAGCTGGGTGTGGCAGAAGAAGCACGAAAGTAGAATAAATGCTGTAGAAATGCGGTCTTTAAGGAATATGCTAGGGTTGAATCTGAATGACAGGGTGAGAAATTGCGTGATAAGGGATAAATGTGGTATGCAAGATGATGTTGTGACCAGGATTAAGAAAGGAATGCTTCGGTGGTTTGGTCATGTGGAAAGAATGAATGAGGAAAGAGTGACAAAGCAAATTTATATGGCAGATGTGAACGGCCGAGTCGGGAGGGACGCCCTAGGAAAAAGTTTATCGACCAAATTGGCGATATTTTGAAAATGGGCCACGTTAGAAGTACCCTTAACCGACGAGCATGTATGCGTAGATATATGGATGTGAAGGAGGCGAAAGAGGTGTGTCAGGATCGTGCCAAATGGAAGTCCGTAGTCTCTGCCTACCCCTCTGGGTGACAGGCGTGAGTGTTTATGTATGTACTATATAACAAAAACAATACTACTAAAAACATTTATTTACTGAAACTCTACTCATCATATAAATAAATAAAAAACAGTTAAACGTATGGCAGATTAAGACTACAAATGATGGAGTGTATATCGAGCCTATGAAAGGTTCAGAGTAATGCTGCAGGGTAACCTATAGCGCTGATGATTCTGTCATAACCACCGGAAGAGGAAGACAAGAACACAAGAAAACCTAAAATTTTGCTCTCTGATAATGCTTATACCTTCGGCGCAGCCGCCATTTTTTTGTAATTTCTTACTAAGAAATAAATGACAGCTTGTATTTTTATGAAGTTGTGTATTTTTTAAATGCCTTATAAAAATAATTTTATGGATCGATCGCTTTCTTTAATTATTACAAAACAGTTGTTGACTACAATCCTACATCATAGTAAGTGAAACTGAATATATTCCAGCCAAAAAAAATTGTTTCAATCAAAAACAATCAATAGAATCAGGCGTTAGTTTTGTTTTATTACGTAGATCTTAGCTTATTAATGTTTAAAATCTTGTAACTTCGTTAAAAACAGCTAGGTTACATTGTAAATTTTATTTACAACATTAAATGCAATCTTGCTATTATTTTTTTAAAGGCGTTGCAATATCTTGTACATCCATTTGCAACCTTCTTTGTATGAAGTTGGCTTGCACTCTCAGATTGTCACCTGTTTCGGTCTCTTCAGAATTCTTTGGTTAGTGTTAGGTTAACATCAACAGAGGTCGGTCAAAATTATTTGTCTGAATTTGTATATAAAATACGAAGAAACTTTCCCCTGACCTGACCTTATATATTTAGATACAAACTTCGTATCTTTAAGAAGTTTGAATGCATTAACAACATGTTGATTTTCATGTCCGA
The DNA here is from genome assembly GCA_036936625.1 of Parnassius smintheus behrii. Lineage (NCBI taxonomy): Eukaryota > Metazoa > Arthropoda > Insecta > Lepidoptera > Papilionidae > Parnassius > Parnassius smintheus. The sequence goes on from JAUPFT010000015.1 coordinate 39,641,013, forward strand.
ACTAAACTTGAATTACATTAAAAAGAATACAACAAACATTGCCGTTTAATCTTCCCAGTACAAAGGCGTTCAAACATTACGTGAAGGTTTTATCTGTGACCCTTTCACCTGGCGTTCGTTTGTGTAAATTGTACCTTTCAAATGCAATATTGTTAAATTATGTAATTATTTACGGTCAGAAACAAAACCACTATTAAACCTAATGTAAACAGTATCACTACAAGCAAATCCAAACTGGTTCTCGGTTTTTATTTCTTTTTTTTTCTTTACATCATAATTTTTTACAACTTGAGTTGCCGACATTATTTTAAAATAGATATCTAGTATTTTCGAACCCAAAAAATAATACAGTATGTTTCAATAGATGGAGTGATGATCAAGACCACATTTAGTAGTTTTTAAATCAATTTTTATTTTAAGCTCCTAGCCGCAGCCATAATTTGAAGCGAAACGGTTTTGTCTTTAAATTTCTATTCGCTAGTTAATTATGCACCACGTGCTAATGAGATTAGAAATTGTGACCTATACATAACATGTTAACTTTCTTTAAGCTATTCTTGAAGAAAAATTAAAAATGAATTCAATGCTTACATTTACTAAAACATGGTGTGGGGGTTGCATCCCCTTTTTTCTTCTATGGATACGACACCCATCGAGGTGGCTTTGGAAAATGCCAAGATTTAATGCCTCTTTACTATTTAATGTCCCTTTACACCAGCCGATCCTTTATTTTTATAATATTTTTATTATACTTAGTCAGGTCATAAGTTCTGTCAAAAACTTTTTTTTTAATTAATGATACACTTTTTAATAATTAGAAAGGTAATTTAATTCAAAATACAATTTTATTTACATTATTCAAAATGCCCTCCCCTATTTTGAATATATGCCCTTGATCGACGCGGCCAATCATCAATCGCAGCACGCACCACACTCGTAATATCTATTTCCGTCGCTGCTTTAGCCAAAGATGTTCGGAGAGATTTCAAATTCTGATGAGGTTTAGCGCAGACTTTCTCCTCCAAATGTTGCCCTATCTTATAATCCAGTGGGCTTAAATATGAACCAGAATAGGGCCAGTCTTCATGTCTGATAAAGTCAATTCCATGGGTGGTCAACCAGTTTTGCGTGTTTCGTGCCCTACAGGCTGGTGCAGAGTCCTGTTGAAATATCCAATATCTACTTTTGAACATTGTTTGAGAAAGAGGTTCCACTATGGATATTTGTTAGGACGGTATTTTGGTACCCCTCGGCATTAGTTTTTACACCTTTTTCACAGAAAAACACCTCAGTTAAGCCTGAATATGAGACTCCAAGCCAAACCATGAGTGACGAAGGAAAATGTGCTTGTTGAACCCTCGAAATAACCGTGCTGGCATTTTCACTGCTGTGGGTATACACCTTATCATTTTGTTTATTACAACTTTCTTCGATGTTTTTTTTTTCGGATGAAAAAAATTTCATCCGAAAACAAAATTTCGCGGTATTTTTCCCGCGTACAGCCGTAACAAAGCGCGGGATCTATCCAGCCAATTTTTTTCAAACGCTCGTTCAAAAAATTTCCAGTTTTCTTACGATAAGTTCATAGTCCTAGCAGTTCATTGATCACTCTTTTGTCCGTGGTTCTGCTTAGGCCCATCTGAAGAGCTAAGATTTTTTGTTAACGAACAGGACTTCGTTGGATTCGCACATTCACTGCTTTGATGAACGTGGGTGTCCTAACTGTACGAGGTCGGCCGGTCCTCTTACGGTCTTCGAAACCTGAATCTTCAGTGAATCGTTTGATAGTGCGATAAAGAAATCGTAGGGTTATTTTCAATTTTTGTAGAATATTGAAAATCTCTTTTGGCGCGTAACCACAGCGGTGCAACGCGACAACCGCTACTCTATTTTCTTTCTTCGACCACTCCGTATTTGAAAATTAATGAAAATTAATGTCTTTTTTATTTTCGGCAAGCGCTAACGTTATATTTTTAAAATTGATGAATTTCATCTAGCCAGTATTCAAACATTTTAAATAATAAGGTTTTGACAGAAAGTATGACCCGACTAAGTATAGATTATCCTAACTGGCGAAAGGTGCTCCCCTCTCCAGTGAGTCAGAGGCTTGAGTAAGTATTGCTTTCTTCAATCGACCTACGTGACAATCAAAGTGAATCCATCCTTCAACTTTTTACATATGATAAAACCATAATACAATTAAATATTTTAATTTTAATCAAATGTTCCCATTTTTAAATCTCACGAATATTAACTAATCCAAATTTCAATCATCTACGTGAAAACGTTTTTGAGAAGAAAGTCTGTGACACAACAATTTCAATTTTTTTGTACATTCAGTAATGAACATGCCAAAAATATACTTAATAATCCTTGAGAACTAAGACAAAAGTCCTTGCCTGTAAATTTTCCGACCCAATTTCCGGATCCAGTAATCGGAATAAAATAGAGGAGATAATACTGCTTGACGGCTCACACAGTTAAGAGTGTGATAGCATAGGTTAGGCAGAGTCCTAGGAAAATTAGCCCCACCACCTAAACAAATACAAAAACAATCCATGCAAAAACCAATCCACGCTAGAACAGTCATCGGCATTTGTCATATAATTAATCATTGCGAAAGGTCGTAGTGAATCAAATTGATTTCCATTCTAATGGCGTTACTAAAACAAACGGCGAGTTAGACAAAAAACAAGGCCGTTACTATGGCACTACTGTAGGATAGCGGGTCGATAGCGGTGTTTTTTTCCATCGTAACATAGAGCTAAAGTATAGGTTTCAATTTATGCCCTGACTGAATGAGCAAATAAAATATTCCTACATAAAATGCAAAAGTATTGAGAAAAATTAGAATGTATTGTATGGACGCATCAATTAAATGAAAAACATGTTTATTTTGCGGTTTCGTTTAATATTTACCATACTGCATGGTCGTAAAAATTTTGGAATCCTATATCGCTAGCTTCTGCAATAAATAAGTTGTTTATTTTTCAGTCTGGATGTCAATTGATTGTCCTCCGTGTCCATGGTAATGCATCTTAGCCTACTTCTCGACTAAAAGTAGTTCCAGATCAAAGATTGTATAAATTAGATACTCTTTGATCTGGTCTCATCGCGTGAGCATTGTCATAGAATGTTTCACTTTAATATAAGCAGCGCACTTAATAGCTTCTAAAATTATTCTGATGGTATTGAAATACTAATATAAAGTCAAACTTTTGCAAGGTTCGGTACTGGTCCCCCACCAACGGTGAACGAGAAGTGAGTAGAGTTAGAAACCAGTTAAGATTTGGCGAGCAGCGAAGAGGGAATGCATATTTCCAATAGTTTTGCCGCTGGGCTATTAGCGAGTGCACTCAGATCCGCACTGTAGAGTAAAATGACTGCTGTTTGGTCTTTCGGCGTGAGTTTTGACCGCCAAGCCAGCATCGTTGTGCCGTGTCGTTGCGAAAAACTAGTGGGGAGAGAGTTCTCGCCGGCAGCACAGAATAAATAATAGTACTACGTACGGGCAGTTTGAACAGCCAGCGATGAACTTATTAACATGTATCTTTTTTATTGAAACGGGACCTATATGATTTATTGTTCGTTTCTTGAGCGAGAAAATAGTCAACAGCTAATCGCTTCCTCTTCGGCGGTGGGACAAGGCTTTATAAGAATATACAATTGTGTAAGCTCATTCAAGCCAAATTATAAAATTGGTATCTAATGATATATACCGTGTACTGACGGCGTAAGAGCATTCACTCCCAATATTATCTCGTGTTTGTATTAATAGGCGACCGAAGGAAATGAAACATCAGCATCATTCTGATAACCACTCGAAATAATAAAAATCTGTAGTCGCCAGCCCAGCTGCTTAGGGTGGCAACTATGTAAAATATTACCCTATGAGCACATATATATATATATATATATATATATATATATATATATATATATATAGGAGGCCTAAGTTCTGTCCAGCCTTTTGAATAAGCTGTAATACGTATTAATGAATGATGACTTATACTAGTTTTCAGGAAATAGTAAATAGAAGTCTTGTGAAGAGACTAAATCCTTAATTTTCCCTCGGAAACCCATTGTATAAGTGACGTCACCACCCATTGCCAACACTGCTGGCCTCGTGAGAATGTGGATATTGACGCATGGCATGACGCAACCGTGAACGCTTAACGCGAGCGCAGTGGAACACTCGGCTAGGTTACGGCCGTACGTGTTGCTTATTCTTCCAGCTGATTTATCTTCGTATCGATATCAGTGACAATACATATGAATGATATGGAGCCGGTGAATTTAATGTCTTTGAACTCGACGGAATTAAAAGAATTCCTTTATTCTTTCGATCACGTTTTTTCTGATTGCGACGGTGAGTTATTTGAATGTTTATCATAATTATCACACACATACGCTTTTTTCATTTCACATCGTCATTATTATTGATCATTATCATATATTGATAATATCTAGGTTTAACATTGACTACTGTATTAAAGTGATATATTATTCTTTAAAATATTTTATATTTTGACATTATCTAAAATAGCTGTTATTATTTACGGTTTAGCAAACATTAAAAGTTAAGTTTCTGATTATATTAAGTATCCATATGTATCCGTTTTAGCATTTTGGTTGAAGTTGATAAAAAAGATTAGGCGTTATCATTATTAATATTGGTGTTTGTTGACTAGTCTACTAACGAAAATTGAACTCTTTTTGACATAAAATATTTCGATTAACGTTTAATTTTTAAATTGCATCTATGTGTGAAACAGTCGCCTCACCCATAACTCTACGCATCATTAACTCGCTCTTTAGAAAAAATCAAAAGTTTGATGTACGATACAGTATTATACAGGATTATACCAAAAACAATGGAAGCAACAACATAATGTTAAGTTATCTCCAGTTGTAAAGCGTTTTCTAACTCATACTTAGTATTCTGCACATACTTATCTAACGTAGGAGCCAGGGTGCTTCATCAGCAGCTTGTTCTGAAGTACTCGTGGATCGAAGACTGCCTTATCCCATGGGTATATTGTTTATCCAATTTTGACTCAGGACTTGCTCGTAGATAGTTACGCCTTACACTTAAGACTATGAATCCAAAAGTAGGTACACACTAGAGCGCTGTATCTAAGTATGTCTCTGATATTATATACTTACATTTAGATTGCTTTTGTCATAAATGATCAGAACTGAGACTATAATGGAGACACTGCTTGTTCTGAAGTACTCGTGGATCGAAGACTGCCTTGTCGCGTGGGTATATTGTTTATCCAATTTTGACTCAGGACTTGCTTGCAGATAGTTACGCCTTACACTTAAGACTATGAATCCAAAAGTATGCTGTATCTAAGTATGTCTATGATATTATGTACTTACATTTAGATTGCTTTTGTCATAAATGATCAGAACTGAGACTATATTGGAGACGCTTCGGATCTAAGAACGCGCCCACCACGGAGTTACTTTACTTTAGAATAATTTAGAATTAGATTTTTAGAATAAGTTAGAATAAATTAGATGTAGCCATTTTATGTATATTGTTTTTCCTTCATCATAAACGAGAACTCAAGATCCTGAATATGCTGTATGATGTAGTTTGATCTACCGGTTTTATGCTGTTCTCAGGCAGATTTCTAGCATTGTTTTTCGCTCTATTGAAATGCTAAAAAGTTTATTACTGTTTTTTCACATATTTATTTTAATCTTTCATAATATTATTATAACAAACAATATGCGAAAAAAGTCTTAAAATGTCTAATTTGTAGGTGTTATTTGGTCCAGAGGGCCTTTACCAGGTGTTGGTGATTTCTTCGATCGAATAAAACAGTTGGGAAAGACTGTGCATTTTGTGTCCAACAACAGCCTTAGATCTCAAAAGAATTATGAAGACTTGTTTGAAGCTGCCAATATTAAAAACGGATTTGTGAGTGCATTATTGTATAGTTTTTATTATAAAAATAATTTTCTTTGAACATTTCGTATGTTTACGCGAACATTACACATAATTATTTCTTTCTTTAGGCTCCATGTTGATGCTTTTTATGTGATTTAAAATTATTTAATCAGAGCGTATTTATATTTGTTCACTTGCAGGAAAACTTAACTGTGCCGTCGACTGCTATTGCGAAATATTTGAAATCAGTTGATTTTAACAAAGCGGTTTATTGCGTGACATGTCCGGAAACAATTAACGTATTAAAATCTTACGGGTTTACATGCAAATATGGCGTAAGTATTATACTTTTATCTTCAATTGGTATATTAAATTGTGTAATAAAAAATCATCGTATATAACATATAACACACACACATATATATATATATATATATATATATATATATATATATATATATATATATATATGTGTGTGTGTGTGTGTGTGTGTGTGTGTGTTTCCGGTTGTCTACATTCACCGTACGGAAAATCAGTATTTATGGGGAGAGTGATTCTTTCTTGATAAATCTAATCCATTCGTACTACAACTATAATGTATGGAAATGGCTCTATCACGTATAAAAATAAGACTTATGTTTGTTTGGAAGCCTTATTATATTTTGTTCTATTAAAGATTTTCACATTTTATTAATTCACTCTTCCCTCACTCTCTTTGTTCGGTGGGACGGTAATTCTATACGACCGGAAAGAGATCAGGTGTAGGACCAACGGCTTTGATTTCTTTGATGCAAGGGGGGAAAGTCCGTCAACTCAATAACTGATTTTGGTCTCAGACCAAAAACTCCCAGGTCAGCCTGCGATTTGAACACGGTACAATACGATCAGTAGTCACGCTTTTGACCTAAAAATCAACGCGATTATTCATAAATAATAACATAAGAGTGAGTTATGAGCTAAGTCCACCTAAGGAAAACCGCAGTACCGTGGATACCTACAACCAACTCATACTAAATAAATCCACCGATATTTCGTCGTCATTTTTGTGTACCAAAATGTAATGCCTCACATTCTACATTATTCTGGCTATTACTGCTCAATCTGAAAGTCATCAATGGGTGGTATATATATATACATATACACAATATGTAATGTAATTAACGCACACCCTCAGACACCCCAATTAGTATATTATGTTATAATCATAATACATAAACTGAATTTTAGTTTACTGATTATTTATCAAATTAGTTATACTAATTCTGGAAGAATTTTGTGGTCACAGTACAAATCCACGAACGCAAAGACTTTAACGTGCTTGAAATAAAGTTAATTTTTCTTTATTTTTATTGAATTTTAATGGAAGGGTTGGGAAGAGGAGGCTTGGTTATGAAAGGATATTGGGAACGTTTGGTGATGAAAGTATAAATGAGAATGGTGAAAGTCTCCTCACCGTATGTATGGACAAGAATCTTTTTGTGACAAACACTTGCTTTCGCCACAAGTGGATTCACATGTAAACTTGGGAAAGAAGTGACGATAGAAGCATGATAGATTTCATAATTGTGGATGAAAGATTGAGGCGCGCAGTGGTATATACAAGGCTTTACCGGTGTTCTAACGTAGGAACGGATCATTATTTGGTTTTATGCCGAAATAATGGTCTATTCAGGCGTTGGCACCATTGATCATCTGTGTCTACCACTGCGTTACAGCGTATTAAAACGGAAAGGTTACAAGATGTAGGTGAGAAAAACAAGTTCAAATGTAGACAGAAAGAAAATATAAGTGGTTTGGATAAATTATGTATGAAGGAGTTAGACTGGGAGAATGTATGGCAAAATGTAAAGAAAGGTTTAGTGGATGCAGCTACCGAAGTATGTGGTGTTGGTAAGAGAAAGAATGAAAGGAAATAATACGTTATGGTGGGATGATGACATACGTATGGAAGTTGAAGCAAAGAAGAGAGCATGGCTAGATTTACTAGTAACAAAGACTGGTAATTCTAGCCGTACGAATGATGATATTGAAAGAAAAAAGGCAGTCTTTAGACATCTAAATAAGAGAGTAAAAGAAGTAGTCGAAAGAAAAAAGCAAGAAAAAACGGATAAGAATGATAGAAGAATATCGGATAACTTCCAGGCAAATATTAAAAATATTCTGAAAACTTTTAAGAACTGCCAGGGGACATTCAAAACAGCCTATGATGAATGCTATAAGAGATGAGAATAGCTATATTCTGAATGATGAAGTTTTGAGTTTAAAGAGATGGAAGGAATATTTTGAAAGCGTGTTTATGAGTGAGGAGACAACGTGTGTACTAAGTGACTCCAAAAGAAGAGGAAGGAGGTAGCGAGATAAGTATAGATGAAATAATGAAAGCAATGAAAAGCATGAAAGCAGGTAAGGCCGCCGGATATGATAGAGTTTTACTCGAAATGCTAAGGGCTGGAGAGGAAGTGGTGGCAGGCCTGCTGCACACCTTGTTTAATTTATACTGCAAACTGAAGCGTGTACCGGTAGACTGGTGCAAAGCCGTGATAGTCCCAGTATATAAAGGAAAAGGGTTGCAGCAGGACTGTAAAAATTACCGTGGCATCAGCCTTCTTAGCATTGTGGGAAAACTATATGCTAAGGTACTGATTGAAAGGGTCATGAAAGAAACTGATGCAAAAATTTGGGATGTGCAAGCGGGATTTAGAAAGGGAATGGGATGTACAGATCAAGTCTTTTCCATGCGCATAATCGCGGAGGCACGTATGGCAATTCACAATGTTGTCCCTACTTTAACGTATGGTAGTGAAAGTTGGGGGTGGCAGAAGAAGCACGAGAGTAGAATGAACGCAGTAGAAATGCGGTCGTCAAGGAGTATATTAGGGCTTAATCTAAATGACAGGGTAAGAAATTGTGTAATAAGAGAAGAGTGTGGTTTGTAAGATGACGTTGTGACCAGCATTAAGAAAGGAATGCTTCGGTGGTTTGGTCATGTGGAAAGAATGAATGAGGAAAGAGTGAAAGAAAACTTATGTTGCAGAAGTGAATGGCAGTGTCGGAAAGGGACGTCCTAGGCGAAAATTTATCGACCAAATTGGCGATTTATTGAAAAGGGGCCAAATTAAGAGTACCCTTAACCGACGAGCATGTATGCGTAGGTGTATGGATGTGAAGGAGGCGAGAGAGGTGTGTCAGGATCGTGCCAAATGGAAGTCTGTAGTCTCTGACTACCCCTCTGGGTGACGGGCATGAGTGTTTATGTTATGTTATGTTATGAATGACAGAATTAGTAATAATACAAATAAAAGTGCACTCTTAAAAGTCTTATTGCCTTAAGTTACGGTCCATTTCAGTTTGTTTTGACTGTATAGATTTAGTGTGATAAAAAAATAGTAAGTAAGTATTTTTGGGATAAAAAAATTACCTATAGGTTGATTCAGTAAACGATTCTGAACAAACTACTTTCTCAAAGTGCGTTATATATATATCTATATATATATATATATATATATATATATATATATATATATATATATATATATATATATATATATATATATATATATAGTACCCGGTCGACCGAGCTTTGCTCGGTATTTTTCGCTCGGTTGTTTAATTCGTGTGTTTTGGAAATTATATTTAGATACAACTTACATACACATTAATACTGATAAAATACAAATAATATTTTTTGATCTTAGCGACATAATAGAAAAAACTGAACTGGTTATTTGAATAAAAAATCATGAGTGCAATTAGTTTAATTTAAATTTTCGTGTTTTAAAAAAATACTAAAAAAGGGCTCGGAAAAATAGGTTTTCTCAAAAAAGAAAGGAATTTGAAAAAAAAAATTAAAAAAAGCCGGTCGGTCGGTCTGGGCTCGAACCACGGTTTTACGAATCTGTGACCGCCCAATATACCAATTAAGCTATTTATAATCATTAATAAACTGTCAAAATTTACCTTCTTATTCTAACGATATTGTAGCAGTTTTTCATTGCCTAAAAACACGGACAAAAAGACATTTTCTAAAAATAAATCCTAGCTAGATCGATTTATTGCTCCCGAAACTCCATGGACACAAAATTTGATGAAAATCGTTGGAGCCGTTTTCGAGATCTATAAAAAATCATCATCATCATATATATAATATAAATCGAGCTTTTATCAATAACACTATAACACCATACTCATTAATAAAAAACCTGTCCTGAATGGGTTCCTCCTTACCGAGGCAGAGCTTAGTTGCGGTAACCTATGGTGAACTAAAATAAATCCACATGACCAGCCGAGTTGAGGAGCTGATCTGAAGTAACTGCTCCGAGGGAGCTTGGGAGCCTACCCCAGATGAGTGGTGTTGGTGATCACCGCAACCAAGCTGGAATTTTGGCATTTCGATGCACAGCTATGTATTCCTACTCTCCACTTAAAAATGGCATGCTTTGAACAGAAACACCTGCTTTTTTCCCCGATATGTGACGAAGGTCGAATGCCATACTTTATTCGGTGCGAGTCCAACATAACCAGTAATTGCTTCCAAATCGGGTACACGTAGGCATTCCCTGTCTTACAGCCTGGCCACGGGACATCCGCCGTAGCGAAAATTCGTGCGGCGTGAACGACGAGGCGTCTAGCGACCAAAACGATTGTATGAATCAGTACTTTGCAAGCCATGGAGTCGGGTGGCAGACGCGGCGAATAGTATAGGAAACAAAACATTTTAGTTGTTTTCGCCGCGAAAAATGCCGGGCCGACAAAAACAACTTAAAATTATATCCGCATTGACTTTTATCTCCATTTCTGTTTGAATATTAACAAAGTATAATCGCAGATTTCGACACTCATTCTGGTATTTACTCGAATTTTTTTCTAGATGCATTCTGTAATTGTTGTGGAATTCTCCATCTATAACCCGATTCCTATTCAAATCTTGTACTCCGCAATCTCTTCCCAATACTATGTATTGAATCAAAAACAATTACTTTCTAAGCAATATCGAGATAACTTTGATAAAGACATTTCACTCTCGGCCTATCTGGTCGCGGCAGCAAACGTGAATGCCCGTGGCCCTCAAATCGCTCCGCGCGAATTGTCACCCCACCTGCCGCTTCACCGTTCGTGCCGCCGATACCCGTGGCCAGGCCGTAATATTTAGGCCAGAAAGTAATTTTCTTAGGATGGGCTGCCAAGAAGCCCTGCGGATTTGTGTGAAAATGTTCCCATGATTTTACCGATATGTGGTGGACGTGGACCACAATGGGGCTTTAGTTGGATCGAGTTCGACATAACACGTACTCTCACGGCGTAGAAGGTAGTCGTAGCTATTTCTCCTACAAAAGGAGTGGTTCATAATATATAGTAGCATGTTAAAAGACAAGACTTTAAATAAAACTAGTTGTTTTTTACATTTCCGACGTTTCAAGCACTTTACAGCACAATTATCACGAAGAAAAGTTTTAGTTTCGTAGTCTGTATCATAAGACTATTATCACCTAATTGTAGACCTATTACAGCCTGACACCGGTACACAATTATATTCAGACTATCTGCAATATTTAGAAGACGATGACGAAATTGGAGCGGTAGTGTTTGACAGTGACTTCAACGTAAATCTGCCTAAAATGTACAGAGCCATTAGTTTCCTTCGAAAACCCGAAGTGCTTTATTTTAGCGGAGCGACAGATCGATATGTGCCTTTAAAACCGGGTTGTTTATGTTTAGGTAATTTATTTTTACAAATTTACTATTTTTTATTTAATGATTAATACGAGTGACGAACGAGTGCACAGTCCACCTATGGTAAGTGGCCCATAGACATCCATATATATCTTCAATTCAATTGCAAGATCAAAACGCAGATGCCATGTCACACCTAAGGACTATGATGGAATGACTTGTTTCGAGTAAAAAGGGTCTCCGGTTCTCTACGCTTACTATACGAAACACAACAACATTAAACTGCTATTTTACGTTGTTATTCTGTAAGAGTGTAGATTTTCCCGGTTGAAAAGACCTATTTATGCTACAACTATATAGTTGCAGCATGGTTGGTCCACGTAGAAAGTGTTCCGTATGAATTATTAATTACATTAATATGATGCAAATCTACCAATCTTCATTTGCATATATTAAATATGCCTATCTTCTCATTTTGATTTAACGGTGTCGTACGAGCCGATTAATATGCCAAAACCAATCAGGTAGCTTTCAATAGATGGCAGTGCAACCAACTCCTTTACGCCAAGCGTAGAATATCTCGATCGGCAACGGTGAGCCCTGTCAAAATGGCGAGAAGTCTGGTAACGATCGTCAATGCGCCTACCAAGAGTGACGATTAAAGCAAGTCCTCCTCACAAAGGGGGGTTCATCACCAAAGTGCACTGTTGGACTGGAGGCCCTAATCCTACAGTGCATTTTGATGATGAAGAAAAAGATGCATGTAATTTGTTTAGACTATTTGTTAGTGCAGTAGCTAAGCGACTCTATAGCACATAATAAGTATTTTCTTCAGCTTACAAATATTAATTACGTAGTGCATGAATTGCCTTTAAACATCAGATGGACTCTCAGGTAAACTCGAGACTCGGAGATCTCTTTTAATATCAGCTTTAGCTCTTCTAGTCTACTTTTACAGATTTTATCACGTTTTATTAAATTATTTTATGTTCCCGACGTTTCGAGTACTTTACACCATCCATGATGACAGGGACTGAGGTGTTCGACTTAAAAATGTCATAGTTGACCACGGCGGTTAACAATTAATCTACGCAGAGGGTGTGTGTGTGTGTGTGCGCGCGCGTGTGCGTGTGCGTGTGCGTGTGTGTTTTGTGGTGTGTGCGTAGTGCTTTAACAATTGGTGTGGCTGTTCGAAGTATAAAATTTATTGAAATATCTTTAGAGAATTTATGTTCGACAATAAAACTTAGTGAGACGACAGGATAAATAATAGTATGCAAGATTTTGACACGGTGGTTTCCTGACTTCAAAAATAATATGCAAACTGTGATAAAATATTTATCTTTGGAACAAGTTCTGAAATCAATATTAAGCTAACTTCGCGATGAGCGAAGTAGGATAATGCAATATGAAGTTGATTTATTGTCTGTCTGTTCGTTTATCTGTGTGTTCGATGCAAATTTTGGAATCCATTTAAGCTAACTTCCCAATAATCTTGAGGATTGAAACTAAAAACATGACAGAAACGGATGACAAAAAAACAAACAAATAGACAAGAAATCGAATCGATATATAAATTAAAAATGTAATATTATTATTATTATTTACCTTAAATCGGTTAAAAAACATCATTAATAAAACTTAGTACATATTTCGCAGGAACTGGTGTATTTAGTGACATCGTGAGCGAAGAGGCAAAACGAGTACCTATATTGCTAGGTAAACCAGGTAAACTATTCGGGGAGTTTGCTATGAAACGTGCAGGCGTTACTGATCCAAGCAGAGTTCTTTTTATTGGTGATATGTGAGTTTTATAAAGAATATTTAATATAGTACTTCCAGCACTCAATTCAAAGCCGGCTCTTTCCTATTTTTGTTTTATCACTATCACTATAGCCCATCTTAAGTCCACAACTGAACATTGGACTCCCATAGATTGCTACGAAGTACAGTATATGTTTGTACGTTAAGTCATCATCGTTATCACTACAGCCTATTCACAAATCTATTGCTGTACAAAAGCCTCCTCTCCTCAAAAGCCTCCTCCCATTATTTCGTGAAATTTTTTCCAGATCCACCTATTCTAACCTATCCTAAGTGGTAGAACCACACTGCAGCTATATTATAGCTGTAGCACGAATGCGTCGGCTCGACCGGGGTAGGACCACGCTCTCACAGAATACTAGAGTGAAATAGCAGGTTAATGCTACTGTGCTTCGTATGGTCAGTGTAGAGAACCGGAAGCCCTTTTTTACCGAAAATACGGCATTCCGTCTCAGTTCTCATGGGTGACAACGCATCTGCATTTTGATTTTAATTGAACACAAATATAGCTGTCTAAGGGCTACAGCATCCATTTACCATCAGGTGAACTGTGTGTTAGTTTGTTACCCTTATTATATAAAAAAAATCCATCGTGCATATTTCAAAAATGATGTCCATTTACGGTTTTTTTTATATCTGGTTGCGCAAAAAACGAATACCCTTGCATTATTTGTTCTGTTAGCTAGAAATTAGCCGTTATATTCTCCCATCCCATCCGTTTTCCCTTCCGCATTCACTGAAAGGGGGGATAAGAGGAGGAGGCTAAGATATGCGTCGTAAGATAGGCGTCCTTTTTTCATCCAGTAAAAAAAGGCAGTCAGAAGACCCACCCCGGTAAGTGCTCTCCTATATATAATTAATGAGCTGTTGTTTTTGTCCTTTATTGTGTCTTTTTTCCTAGCAGCTCATATTTTGTTCCTGTCCAATTGTACCGGCTAAATAGAGTAAATTGAGTCATACCAAGTGCATTCTCCAAACCCAGCTACGTGCTACGTTCGTCATTTTGTTTTAGCTATAACTAGCTACGCACGTACATTCCTCCGTTTTGGTTCAATCTAGAACACCCATCGTTAATCTCGCATATAAATCTCGGTAACATCATTCCTGGAATCATAGATATTCGTAGATCCCACCGTGGAGTAGCCGGGGCGAGTTACTAGTTTGTAATAAAGATGAAATAGGTAGTAATTATCAATATTGTGATGGTTGGGGAGTACCTTTTACCTAAAGTGAAAGTTATATTGTGGCGCTACAGAGCTGTTAGTTAAAATCCCGCACGGGATAAGGGTATCTTCAGTCTAAAATAATTATTTCGGGTCTAACTGTTTGTCCGATACATAATTAACGTATTTAAAGCTTACAAAATTTGAGATTTCTAGAGAGAACTTCAATAAGCTTGGTTTTCTTTAAGGTAATAACCAGCATGGCCGTGGACCGAAACGGAGCATAATTTTCAGGGTTGGAAGTCATAACAAGCTAGTAACGTGAAAAGTTAAAACTCTCCCTTCATTAACTATGCGATATTCACTAAAAGCTTACTTAGAAAGGCTGGTGAAGTAAGGGAGTTTTTTAATATGTCAACTGTTCCTAAAATATTTGTTTTTATATTCATAACTTACAATTATTTGTTCATTATTGCCATATATATATATACATATTTGTGGAATAAAATAACTCCTTTTTACTGAAAACAAGGCATTCAAACTTAATCCTCAGGGGTGAGGCATTATGCATTCTGATTCTTGATCTAGGTTAGATGTAGATGTCTATGGGTCTCGGCATCCATTTACCATCAGATTGACTTTGTGCTAGTTTATAACTCTTATTCTACATAAAATATTCACAATTCAATGTAACGGTTATGAGAAATTCAAGAAATTATGACTCGATAGGTGGCGCTGTTGTAGTTATGTCAATATTTTGGAGTGATTTCGTTGTGAACTTACCAGAAAGGGCACAATAACGTCTGCCGAGCCAGTTAGTATAATACATTAAATGTATATAAAAATTATTAACACACTTTTCCCTCTCTACATTTTTCCTTCAACTACAATGATTTCTTTGGGAAGCTTCATCTCATTCATTATAGATTCTAAACTTACGATTTCTTTTTAAATTTCAGGATCGAACAAGACGTCGGCTTGGGTAGAGCAACTGGTTTTAAAACTCTTTTAGTACTAACAAACAATACGCGTGAAGATATGATGGCGCATCCGCGTCTTAAACCGGATTATTATGCGGATTCTTTAGGTAGTTTAGTACCTCTTCTAAATAAAGTATGAGAGTTTTTTTAGCATATTGCGTTACTGAGGTTTATTAAACAAAGTAGGATTGGACGACTATTTTCCCGAAACTATTCCACAAGATGCTTACCTACGATTCATTTATTTAATTTTTTTTTCAACTAGTACATATTTCACACTCGTCATTTTAATTACACCATAAATGTTCAAAGTTAGTCATTGTGATACTCAATTCACATTTAAGATCACAGAAATTTGTCTGAATTTAATCAACACACATATATTTAAATATCAAATAAATGTGACGGATTATTGCTTGGAGCAAGGAGACTAATATAATGCAAATGACATTCCTAACTATGAAGTTATTGGCTAGGGTTGGTTCTCTTAATACGAAGAATTATATACTGCCTTAGTTTATTATAAAAATAGAGAAAAACCTGTTTAAATGGGCGGTTAAAATGAAAACTTATATGGTTTCAGAAAGAAATCGAAATTACTACAAAGTGTATTGTGTATTAAAATTGTTAAAATAAATCATACCTGCTTAATATATTGTCTTTATTTTTATAGATACTTTGCTACTTGTGTATTGTTGACACAAAATATGAGGTAGCAGCATCTTTCTGATAACAACTTAAAAAAACTGCGTTAGTCAAACTGCCTTCAAAATGCCGATATTAGCATTTATAGTCCTTCGAGAAAATCGATGAATAGATTCCATGTTCAGCAGTGGATTTTGATGGGCGAGTGATGATGATAACGATTTTTTTTTTGGATATAGTGACAAACGAGCACACAGTCCACCTGAAGGTAAGTGGTTGCTGTGGCCCATAGATATCTACATCTATCCTCGATTACAAATCAAAATGCAGATTCGTTGTCACCCGAGAGGACTAAGATGGAATACCTTGTTTCCAGTAAAAAGGGTCTCCGGTTCTCTACACTCACCATACGAAATAGAGCAGCATTAAGCTACTATTTCACGCTGGTATTCTGTGAGAGCTTGGTCCTTCCCCGGTCGAGCCGACCCATTCGTGCTACAACTATACGTCTAATATAACTGCAGCATGGCTCTACCATGTATGTTGCGTTTGTTAATAATATTAAGATATGTGTTATTTTCGTGATCATTCTTTTATTCTTTTTTTTATAGAGAGGGGGTAAACGGCCATGCGTCTCACCTGATGGTATGTGACTACCACCGCCCATGAACAATCGCAACACAGAGGGAATCACAGGTGCGAATCCGGCCATTTCGAAAGGAATAAACGTCCCTAAGCCATATCAGTCCACAAAAATCGCTTGTGATAAACGATTCCACAAAGAGTTTGTGCGAGAAAGTAAACTCCTAGTAAAACCTACAGTAGTGCCAAGCATTAGTTTTGGATGGTATCGTGAGTTTCGTCACGATGTGCGTTCGTGAAATTTTGCGGCCGAAATTAATCCGAACTAGTGTTGCCCAAATGCAAGAACAATACGAGACTTAGCCAGTCTTGGTCTTGGTTTTACGCCAATACACCTGGTATTGTTCTTGGTCTTGGTATTGCGCTCTCAGTCTTGTTCTTGGTCTTCGTCTTGCAGCAAGAGTCTCGCAAGTCTCGCAATTACCAATTAGCCTATTGTTATTTATTAAACGTTACTTTAGATCTTAGAACAACTTAACAGAGTAGGCACATTTGAGCTTGAATTAACATAGCCATAGATAGGCTAACCAAATTAATAAATGTCTAAACTTTTAAAGAGAAATTCGAAAAATTAACTAATACCTGGTGGGGTTTGAACCTACGACCTAAGCGATCCGTGCCGATGCTCTGACCAACTGAGCTGTCTACCAAGTCTCACGGCACGGGAGTTAGTCTGTTTCTTAATAAAAGTTTACATTTAATAAGCTTACATGTGCTAAAACTTAGTCAAAACATATAAAAAACAAATTAATAACATTAATTTGACTGTATTATAAAGAACATTATCTGTCTAGAAAGAGATTGATAGACCCTTATATGAAATGGAATAAAAGAGTTATACAATTTACCATTTATTTAAATATAAAAATAAAATACAATACAAATTAAATTACATAACAGTAAACAACAGCTTTGACACTACTGTTACTTTACATAAATTCTTTTGATCAAGAATTAATACAAAGTAACCATCTGACTGACTCATCACTTAACCTATTTCTATGTTTTCTAATTACTAATAATGCTTTAGAAAATAATCTCTCAGTAGGTACTGAAGTTGCAGGTATTGAAAGAAAATCACGGGCCATCTTATATAAAGTCGGATTTTCTGTCACATGCGTCCTCCACCACTCTAAAATGTCTTCCGAACTGGCGGCTCTGGGTTTACTTAGGTACTCCTCCAACTCTTCTATAACTAAGCCTTGATGAAAAGATCCAGATCCAGATGACGTCGAGGGACATGCATACAATTTCTCAAAGTCTATTACGTCTTCATCTTCATCATATTCACATACTTTCTTATCGTATATTTTCAATCAATTTGCCCAAATATGGTGTTTCCTAAAAGGAAACTTAGAAGGAAGGTCGAAGAACGGTTTGAAGGGCTTCAATTGAATCTTAAGAAACGACTTCAACAATTTTCATCTAAAATGTCATTTACCATTGATGGATGGACGTCAATTGCTGGTAGGAGTTACTACGGGGTCACTATTCATTATATAGACAACGAATGGAAGTATCGATTTGTAGTTCTTGATTTTATACTATCAAGCGGTCGGCATACTGGGGAGGATATTGCAACGATTTTCCACGAATGTTTATTGGAATATGACATAATTGATAAAATACAGGCTATCACGGTCGACAACGCAACTGCAAATACCAAATTTATGTATGAATTGGACAAATAGCTGCCACACTTTGATTCAGACAATCAACATTTCCGGTGCTTTGCTCACATTTCGAACCTTGGTGTACAAGATTTATTAAACACCTTAGCATTACACAGTGAAACTAACAATAAGGGACAAGAACAGCAGTATGAGGATAATGAAGACGAAAGTGAAGAAGATGAAGAATATGCGCCAAATATTGCTGACTCACGTACAGCTATAACATAATTACGCAGTATTTCCAGTAAAATAAAAAGAAGTGAGATATTGAAGAGATATCCACACACACACATCCACACATGATATGATTGGATTTGGTTTAAGAGTGAGAACTGGCATTAACATATTGTGCACTTCTGTCACCGAATTGAATGATTTTCAAATCACAGATACTGAATGGCAAATACTCGAAAAAATACATAAGTTTCTAATAAACTTTAAACTTCTATCAACGAAGCTTGGTGGGAAAAAATATGTTACGTTACCGCTAGTCATTGTATCATTCAATCTCTTGCTCGATAAAATTCAATCCATGGTAAAACAATTAGATGAGAAACCTAATCGATCCGAAGTGGATGAAAGGCTCATTCTGGGTTTTCAAGCAGCTCGAGACAAAATGTTTAAACATTATAAAAAAGCAACTGGATTTATTGTACCTCTTTAATTTTATACCCAAGGCATAAAACTCAGACTTTTGACATGACATTATGGGGGAAGCAAATTAAAACAGAAAGCCTGCGCAAATTTAATAAACTTTATAAAGAATATAAAGTCTACACTCAGTGAATACATCTCTAGAATCACCAAGAAATGAAAAGAAAGTATGTGAATATGATGAAGATGAAGACGTAATAGACTTTGAGAAATTGTATGCATGTCCCTCGACGTCATCTGGATCTGGATCTTTTCATCAAGACTTAGTTATAGACGAGTTGGAGGAGGACCTAAGTAAACCCCACCCGGTATTAGTTGATTTTTCTAATTTCTCATTAAATACCTGATGCAAGCAAAGAATTTATAGTTGACATAGACGCGAGTGATATAGGACTTGGCGGTGTGTTGTCTCAACGGAATGGTGACCAAGAGGTCGTAATAGCGTACATCAGCAAGTCATTGTCAAAACCGGAAAGGAACTATTGTGTCACAAGACGCGAATTGCTAGCTGTGGTAAAGTCGTTGCAGCATTTTAGCAAATATCTTCTGGGGCGAAAATTTCACTTACAAACTGACCATGCTGCACTAAAATGGCTATTGCAGTTCAAAAATCCAGAAGGACAAGTTTCGAGGTGGATTGAAGTACTGACTTTGAGACTTTGAGATCGAACATTGCAGCGGGAAATCTCATGGCAACGCGGATGCATTGTTAAGAAGACCTTGTCCTGAAGATTACAGACATTGTACTAGGCAAGAAAGTAAGGAAGTGGCATCCGTGAGGATGCTCAGGACAGACCACCTCAGCAACGAGTGGAAGGACAGCCTACGACATGCACAGCAGGAAGATCCGTACATCAAGCCGATTCTGGAATGGATGAAGGCCAGTGCTCCCTAGCCCAAGTGTAGCGACGTCTCAGCGATGACTTCGACCACTAAAAGCTATTAGGCCCGGTGGGACAGCTTGCTGCTTCAGGATGGAGCTCTGTGCCGTAAATGGAAAAATGTTCGGGGAGACAGCTTTCATTTGCAAATGGTTGTCCCTAAAGCTAAAATACTGGATGTTCTACAGCTGTACCATAATGATTATTCAGAAGGCCATCTGGGAGTTAAACGAACTCTACTGAAGATCCGAGAACGGTTTTACTGGGTCCACTGTCGAAAGGATGTCGAGGCCTGGTGTCGCAAATGTACAAGTTCTGCGGCTGTAAAGGAACCTCAGACTCGTAGTAGAGGTGCATTGAAGTTGTACAATGTTGGTGCACCATGGGAGATTGCCGTTGCCGGAGAAAGAAAGCGGTAACAAATATTTCATGGTTGTGATGGATTACTTCACTAAGTGGCCAGAAGTTTGCGCCATTCCAAATAAGAAGCTTCAACAGTTGCAGATAAACTAATTCATGAAGTCTTCTGTCGTTTTGGAGTACCTTTAGAGATTCACAGCGATTAAGGAAGGAATTTTGAGTCTCAAATATTCCAGGAAACTTGCCGAGTTATGGGTACTCATAAAACAAGAACGACTTCTTATCACCCGCAATCTGATGGAATGGTATATATTCTCGATTTTCGACGATTATATATATATATATATATATATATATATATATATATATATATATATATATATATATATATATATATTAACTTTTTGAGACACGAGGTTGAAACACTACAAATTCGCTGTTTCCTGGGTGAGAATTCTTTGACAGAACTGTCCATTAATTTATTTTGGTCTGACCAGGAATTCCTATCAGGGAACGCATGATCAGCAGTTTCACTTGTGACTATAAGAAAAATGAGGCAGTCATCACCTACCTAATACGTATTTAGAAACAAGTTTAGTCGTATGAAAAAATGTCACTCTGAAAGTCAGTATGAAAAAAGCTTTTAATTTTTTTGATAGGATAACTTTAAAATATGAAATATTTGTTTAAATTTGACTAGTTCACTTAAGATTATGAGCGTGGGCAGGCGATTAAGAATTCCTACCACTCTGAGACAAAATTTGTTTCGACTCTTAATGGGGAAAGTTCAAAATTGTTAAAGTTTAATGGGATCTTGGCGTATTGTAACAGTTTACACAGAAAACTTGGTTTTGTCGCTATTACTAAGGGTTATCGTAATTCGTCACCAAAGCTGTTTGGCTTTTAAATTTGGAACATTTGAATGAGTGAATAATTAGTCTAAAGTGCAGTCATGTAAATTTGAGAGGGATCGTAGTGGGCTTCGTTCCGACGTTTAATCTTTGGTTTCTTGTATTGTGTGTAGTGTTTTAATATCGATTACATGCATGCACCTCCTTTTATATTATTTTCTTACTAGTAGTAGCCCAGTGGTCTAAATTCAACCACTTAGACTGAATGAGTTAACATACCATGTGACTCATTCACATGTTACGTTAACTCATTCAGTCGATCTGTCATTAATTATTTGTTGGCCTAAAAGGTAATAACATACATACGAGTAATGCTTACTCAGTGACATTGGCAGTATGAACTAATTATCTACTCTTTGATATGAAAAACTACAAACGACTTAATTTACTTGGAAAAATTGGCGATTTTTTCGGTGTCATTTTATGTTTCGTCAAATTTCTAATAACATCTTATATTACAAAGTATTTTCTATCAAACTTGGTATATACCAAGGAATTAACCTCAGTATGAACCTAGAAATTTAACTTGATAAATACTACCCCTAATTTCCTTAACAAAAATGGAGCGGTGTAAATATATCAGGCACTTCGTATCCAGAGTGACCTGAAAGACGAAGTAGATATATAGAGAAAACAGGTCGTTGTTTATTAGGACGAACGCGATCGTGCGCAAGCACTCTCTTCAGAGCATACTGCACCTCTTACTATACGCGCAGTCTGTAGGCCAATTACACACAGAAACTGTATAGCGCTCTGCTTCTACAATGTAATTATACATTCAAAATGCTGATGGGGCTTGCTCCGATTGCGCAGCATATGGGAGATGTTCGCCAAGTCGTCTCTAGACTGCTAATACACTACTATGCGAAAGCGGCGCATTTGTTTTTTTGGGCAAAGTCCAAGCCAGCTCAAACAGATCACTGAGGGCATTTGATGATAGGTTCAATTGTCGATACTTGACTACTGTATGGTTTATATGCTGTCAAATTGTTCCTATCTTCGGTTAGTGAGGCTTTAGTTTTACTACAAACTAGATTAAAAATACCTATCATGATATATATCATCATCATCATTACAACACTTCACAAGTCCACTGCTGAACATAGGCCTCCCCCAAGTAATGCCACAAAGCACGGTCCTGAGCCACCTGCATCCATCGACTTCCTGCTTGTCTTACCAGGTTCGTCACTCCATCTTGTGGAAAGAATAAAAAAGACAGATGTCACAAATATTGAAGAAACAAAGGAATGTTTTTTTTTTCTGAAAAATGTATATAGCGTTTTTCCCTTAAATTGTATCACTTCATTTAATTTGCTTATCCAAGCACGATACTATAATTTATATATTATGAAGACAAAGATTTTTATTCAAAAACTGCATCCTAACTACCACGCGTTATGCGCGTGAACAACATATACATATATATATATATATATATATATATATATATATATATATATATATATATATATATATATATATATATATATATATATATATATATATAGATTCCTCCTTTCTCAGATTAAGTAAAATCAAAATAATAATGTCACTTAAATTACAATAGTTATATTAATAAACTTGTGATAATATTTAGTAGCCATTTATTAAGGGGGTTATTGATAGAGTATTCACATCTGGTTGGGCAGGATAAATATATAAAAGGAAATTATATATATATATATATATATATATATATATATATATATATATATATATATATATATATATATATATATATATATATTTGTGTGTGTATATACTAACATAAATAAATAAATAATTCATAAATAAATATAAGCCCAACCAGATGGAAGCCCTCGGCGGTGGAGACCGAACGGCCCAGGGTTAGGGGGAAAGGGAAAGAAACCGACGGACGATGCGGGCGGTATCAAGGAGCACCACCTTCTGCATTTGACCCCTGAGCGGTCCGTCACGGGAGCCCGACTGCCTGAAGTAATGTAGCACAATGACAAGTCCTATATTAGGGACTTATGATATTAAACTCAATGATACAAAAGCAATACTATAGTAGGTCTCCAAGATGAACTTGCATTACACTAGTGGGGTCGTGGGTTGAAGTCCTATATATTAATAATATTTAATATTTTTTATTATTTTATATAGAGGAGAGGGGGGGGGGAAGCGTTACACTATCACAGACCTTCGTGCTCTCTGTAACGAAGATTTGCCCACGGTAACTGTGAAGGATGGTGGTGCGATCCACCGTTTAAATATCGGTGTGTATGGATCTTTTTTTTCTATACACAGTGTGACCTATGGTGTTGTTAGAATTTCGGATGACTAACACATCTAGAAAAAGTAAGGAATTATTTGCCTCTAACTTCATAGTAAATTAAATTTTAGAGTTTATAGAACTAAGATGTTCTAAAAATGCAGTTACTTTGTCTGATGTAATGTTGTACTTTGTCTGTTGTAATTTGTGTGATGATGATGACTATGTAAAATTGTGAAAGTATCGTCTACGTACCGCTTGTAGATCCAGATCCTTGGTGTAACAGGTGCAGTAAGAAGGGCTTTCTCCTCGAAGTCTTCCATGAATATATCGGCGACAGTGCGAGATACAGGTCAGCCCACCCCAACACCATCCACTTGCTTGTAAAATTCTTACGTTCCACAACAGATAGCCAGATGTAAGGCAATGTTTGAGTAGTACTACATATTCTGCTGGCATGTTATTTTCCTCTCGTTTCCTAGTTATAATTGAGATGCGGTATTAAACAGGTAGGCATATAAATAGAGAAACTGACCATGGTTTCACTGTCAGTAAGACGTAGATTTTTTATCTCACTGACAAATTGGTATGAATTAGTGTGTGTTCTTCTGAGTCCTGACACTATTTTAGCTAAGTGTTGAGCCAATCTGTTAGTTGACGAATCAATCTGACTCACTATTGGACGTAATGGTGCGTTCGGTTTGTGTATTTTTGGTAACCCATACAACTTCGATGATTTGGCACATGAAGGTATTATTGAATTAACGTCTAGATTCAATTTATAAAATATATAACAAAAAGATTTAAAAATAAAATAAAAATTAAATGCGATAAAATCCATAAAATCAGCTTGCCAGCCGTAAAAGCAGCGTGATAATTGTAGGGTTTGTTTTTAAATAATGCAATGTTTACGAAATATGATCGAAGATTCTGACAGTGATGAAGAATACATTCCACGGCGTCCACGATGGATAAGAGAAAGGAACAATTACTTCGATAACTATGATGACCGTGACTTCGTAATAAGGTTTCAATTGTCCTAAGAAGCTACTTTGTGTCTTTTATCCAAAATCGAGCATCAACTGGAATATACATCAAACCGGTATGTACACACCTTTCATTATATATTTGTCTACATAAACAATGGTCAAGGTAGGTGACCTAGATATATTTTTTCTAAAAGCTATGTGTGTCGCTCAAAGATTTAAAATTAAAATATTATATTAAGTGGTAGCAGTAGTAGTAGTAAGGCACCTATGTTATCTGAAGTTCCTTTTTTTTCAGCAATGTTTCAATATCACCAGTATCAGTTGTTGGCCACTTTGAGATATTACGCAACAAACTGGACACAAACAAGTATTGGAGACTATTGTAGTCTAAGTACACCAACGGCAAACAAAATTGTACACAGAGTTAGTGCTGCAATAGCTGCATTACATACAGAATACCTACTTCTACAACTCCTTCAATATTTTTGGACAAGGCTATGTGAAGGTAATATTTTCGAACACCAGCGAAAATAATATCGCGAAGCAGCAATGATGACTTATAATTGCATACGCTGGTTATTAATCAACGAATCCTTCCTCCTCTTAAACTCAATTTTGGGAAATATGCTTCGCTGATTAGGGGAGCATTTAAAGGATATGCTTATAGCCGGTATCTTTCGGTTGAAAAACCCAAACTCAGGGAGAAATAAACGCCTGACAAATGTTATTAGCAACTATATGCAGATTAAAGTACTGAGAACTGGGCGTTAGAAGTTTTTTCCTGCCTAGGAGTCCGTCTGAGTGTTAACCTTACTTATACCTTTTTCTGTCGATAAGTATAATTACAGGCAGTAAGGCATTCTATCTCAATTTTCAGAGATAAAATATCTGTAGCCTTTGTATGAAATTGGCTACATGCGTTCGTGGACTGCAATAGCCTTTAGGGGTATTGTTAGTTTATTTATTACCTCAGTTTTATTACTAATCTTATCTTTTGTACTGCTTAGATCACTAATAGCTCCTATTACGTCTAACATAAATTATCATCACCAACAAAATCGCTTTATTTATTTAAAGTTTCGATTTAATTCTACGCAGAAATCTTATTGAATAGCCATTGTATGAAACTGGAAAGTAAATAAATTTTATTTTTTTAATTATCTGTTTGGTGCTTGACCGCAAACCTACCTGGTGGTAAATGATGATGAAGTCCTAGATGGTATATCACTCTATCTTAGCATAAAAAAAAACTATTTCATCTTACCTTGAAGACGCTCTGATTTTATTTGGACGGAAAGTCAGACGCTGGCAAATCATTTCATCCTTTGCTGTACGTACAGTAGTGGAATAATTTGCCGACGTCTGTGGTATGTTTACGGGGATATTGCGGGCAATCGAGAGGGCGGAAGGTGTCCCTCAAACAAGTAAATTTTATTTTATGACGCCGATCTATGCCAATTGATCTTTAAAATCTTTGATTCTTTACATTATACGCGCGTATTTTTCTTTCGTAAATATTTTTAGATAATACAGCAAAAATCGACAGTAAACAGGAAAAGTTTAATTCCCGAACATCTTAGGAAATTCATTAACGCCATTTCGAATTTACTGAGAATACGAGTATAGCCCCGATCTTAAGTGTTAATAAGTATCTTAGCTAACTTGAATGGGAACAGAAACACAGTGGGTGGAATTGAAAAAGTTTCCTTGTTCGAGCCTACTTGTATGTGTATTTCTAACAATCCGGAACATATGAGTGGGTGAAATTTAATTAATTTTATTGTTCGCTTATTGTACCCATTTTCAAACATTTGTTTAAGTAAACGTGTTAAAATATAACTTGTTTATTTTATACAAACGCGTATTTCTCGAATAAAATAAATAAAACAAGAAACCAAGGAATTCCACAAAGCACGGTCTTGAGTCACCTGTATCTATCTACTTCCTGTATGTCTTACCATGTCTTCATTCCATCAAGTGGGGGGGTCTCCCTACACTACGCCTACCGGTACGAGGCTGCCATTTGAGAACCTTTCTTCCCCTTCGGTTATCGGTTCTCCGAGCTGTATGGCCGGCCCATTGCCACTTCAGCTTACTAATCCGTTGGGCTATATCGGGCACTCTGGTTTTACTGCGAATATGCTCATTTCTGAGTCTATCACGCAGAGAAACTCCGAGCATAGCCCTCTCCACAGCTCGCTGAGCGACACAGCGGTGAAGGACTACGTCTCAGATCCGTATGACATCACTGACAACACGCACTGGTTGTACAATCTAGTTTTCAGAGTTTGAAGTATACCTGACGAGAAGATGTTACGATAATTTCCCTAACGCTGCCCAGCCGAGTTGAATCCGTCGATTGACTTCTCGGTCGAAGTAGGACTTACCTAGTTGGACTATTTGTAACAGGTAAACGTAATCATCAACAATTTCGAGTATAGTAGGTACTCCCAACAACTACCGGTGTGACATAGACATTACACATGATCTTTGTTTTGACAACGTTCATCTTAAACCTATCCGTTGGTAGGCACTATTGAGGTCATTAAGCATAGTGCTTAGGTCCTCCAGCGATTCTGCTATAAGGACTATATCGTTGGCAAATCGAAGGTGAGTGATGTACTCGCCATTGATGCTAATAACGTATCCTATCCAGTCCAGTAGCTTGAAAACGTCTTCCAATGCAGCGGTGAAGATTTTCGGGGAAATAACATCACCCTGCCTTACACCTCTCTGCAGTTGGAGTACTCTGGTTCTGTACTTGGATAGCCATCGTAGCCCTACTGTACAAACACTTCAGCACTTCGATATATCGACAGTTAACTTAGCACCGCTGAAGAGACTGTAGCACTGCCCAAATTTAGACGGAAACGAGGGCTTTCGCATAGTCTACATACGCAAGACACAGTGGCAGATTGTACTATTCAGTTTTCTGTACAATTTCCTGAAGGGTACGTATGTGGTCTACGGTGTTAAAACCTTTTCCGAAACTGGCTAACGTCCATGTCATTCCTATGCCAATAATTGTTGGAACCACTAAGCTTGAAGTTGTTGACTAGTATGTTTACCTGGAACAAATAGTCCTACTAGCTAAGTTCGATTTCGGCGGATTCAACTTGGCTGGGCTTCGCGTAGTGTATATATTCTTTGGCTGGGCAGTGTTCGGGAGATTATGACACATCTTTTCGTCAAGCTTACCTAGAAAACGAGATTGTACAACCAGTACATGTTGCCAGTGATGACCTATGGATCTGAGACGTAGCCCTTCAATGCTGGCTGTATGAGATAGATCAAGAACGATCCGCGAGGTGTACAGTCTATGCTCGGGGTTTCATTGCGTGATAAACTTAGAAATGAGAATATCCACCGTAAAGTCAATGGACCAACCATGTACCTCGAGGAACTGACAACCGAGGGGGAAAAAGTTTTCGAGTGGCAGCCTGGTAACGTTAGGCGAATGATGGGACAGCTTAGAAATGGCCCCCACTAGATGGAGTGATGACCATGTGAGACATAGAGGAAGTTGATGGATGCAGGTGTCTCCGGACCGTGCTTTCTGGCATTCCTTGGAGGAGGCCTTCATTCAGCATTTGCTGTCCATAAGTTCACTACTGAACAAAGGCCTCCCCCTAGGAATGTTACAAAGCACGCTCCTGAGCCAACTGCATGCCCAGCATTTGTGAAGTGCTATAATGATATCTTCTAAGCAGCGAACTTACTTTCTGGTTGATAAAACGTATGTATTACATTGTACCTAAGTAGGTTTCAATAACGGACACAATACTAAACGTCAAGTTAAAAAATGTACTTAGACTTCATGAATATTTTCTTAAAATTAATATTATGTTTTAGAGAAGATGCATTTTCTTGAATTTTTCCGTAACGCGATTCGATATTTCTGGGAAGTAACAGAGTAAGTATATGGGTTATATTCGTTACATC
Organism: Parnassius smintheus behrii; assembly: GCA_036936625.1. Taxonomy (NCBI): domain Eukaryota; kingdom Metazoa; phylum Arthropoda; class Insecta; order Lepidoptera; family Papilionidae; genus Parnassius; species Parnassius smintheus. The sequence goes on from JAUPFT010000015.1 coordinate 39,669,485, forward strand.
AAATTTGTTGAATTTCTGTTCACAAAAGGGGATAGCTACGTAACATAAGGTTTCGTATTTCTGTGAAATCGTGTTTTTTGGAGACGTAAATATAAGATTAGTATTTCTATGTGCCACCTGAGACTGCTTAAGTTGGCTCATGTATCTTAAAACTTTATTTGTCGTGCTTTAAGCATCACTCGTATTTTCGCTCACCCATTCGCAGGGACGACTACAGGAATAATTTCAGCCGGCAGACCACGCAACATGTCAGGCACCTCGTGAGCTAGGTCCAGATATTTTGTTCGCTTATCTGTTTCGGCTTTCACGAGGTTCTCGTCATACGGAATGGTAATGTCGACCAAAAATATCCTTGACTGTGCCCTGTCCATCAGCACAATATCAGGCATAATGATGATAATGATCATTAATAATTATGCACCATTACAATGGGCAGCAACGTCAAAGGTGCGAGTTGCGGGTCTGCTTTTTCACTCAGCAACCTCTAGTTGTGGTAAGAAAACTGTTAGGAGGGCAGCTCTGAAGGTGTTTTTGAAAAAAAAAAACTTTTACACCCAATCCCAGAAGTTCTTTTTGTTGATTTCTCCATTATTAAAATGTAAAAAATATAAAAGCTTACAATGATTTTAATAACGTAAAATAAAAGAATAAATATTATAAATTATGATATAATAAATAAGAATTAATGTCAAGAATTTATTAATATAACATATTATTCATTTTTTCGTTACGTTATATTTTCGAAATTATAAAAAAAACATCCTTAATAATTAAACAATTAATTCGGGTTTATAACTAAAGAACTACTGGCGAAAAAGGAAAATAAAATAATAATCCAAAAAATATTAATATTAATGTTTATTTCCAATACCAATATACTCTAGGTACATTAAACCCTGTTTTACTATGTTTTGACCCCACACTCGGTTGTCATTCAAATATTACTCTATACTTGTAAAAAATATATATTTTTTTCTTAAATGATAGCAACTGGTAAAATTAAAAATTTTGTACAACCGAATTCAATATAAATAAAATGTGAACGTCATCAATGAAGTAGGTGACAATTAAATACGCATAATAATGCGTATTTAATTGACTGAAGGATAACATAAGAAGCATCAGCTTTCAAATAAAAAATCATCAAAATCGGATTACCTAGGAAAAAGTTCTGAGATAACACATAAAAGTACATAGAGTCGAAATGAGTACCTCCTCCTTTTTTGAAGTCAATTAAAAATTGCACTGAAAAACGTATCAATTTATAATAATTAATAATATAATATAGGTACATAAATCTTATTTCATCGCGTAATCAATCGTTTGGTCAGTGCAAGCCAATATTGTTACTGAGCACCAGTGATTTTCGTCCGATTTTTACACGCGAGACATAAAGCGTGCGCAAAGCAGTCTTAAAAGAAAACATAATATTTTAATTGTGAGCTGATTTAAATAAAATAAACAATAAATGTTAGCCCAAGCTTATCTAAATACATCTGAAAATCACTTTCAATTCATTTAGCCATAGTGGAGATAAGCGTGAACGCACACATAAACAGAAAAAATCCGTTTACGATTTTATTATATTTGTAGATTCCATTCCATGTTTTCTTATTTATTAAATAATAAATTATATAAAATAAATTATATTTACTATCATACAAAAATTTGTTGTAAAAGCTTGAATTTGCTTTAAAAATTTACAAACACACGTTATTCAGTAAAGGCACCAAGCTACTTAAAGATTCCGTGTAAAAAATCTGGCTTCAAATGTGGATGCGCTATCATATCTTCACGCGTGTTGTTTGTGAGTAATAAAAGGATTTTCAAACCAGCTACCTTGCCCAAGTCTACTTCCTGCTTTATCCTGAAATTACAAAAATATCTCATCTTCTATATAATATGCGCACGTAATATTATACGTGGTAGAACCATGCTGCAGTTATATTAGGAGTATAGTTGTAGCACGAGTGGGTCGGCTTCACCGGGGAAAGACCACGCTCTCACAGAATACCAACGGCAAATAGTAGCTTAATGCTGCTTCATTTCGTATGGTGAGTGTAGAAAACTGGAGACCCTTTTTACTGGAAACGAGATATTTCATCTTAGTCCTCACGGGTGACAACGCGTCTGCATTTTGTAATCGAAGATACATGTTGATGTCTATGGGCCGTAGCAACCACTTATCATCAGGTGGACTGAGCTCATTTGTCACCCGATCCTATAAAAAAATACTAGCTGTGAAACCCTATTTCACCCTTAATCTTCCAAATTCTTTCCTTAGTGGGTGTTTATGTCGAGAAACGTGCATACATGACAATTTCGAGTCAATCGGGCAAATAGTTTTGTAGGTCTCATGATGAGTGAGTGAGTTAGTGGCATTTCGCTTATAGTCTTCCATCCATCCATACATTGAAGCCTATAAATGTCCACTGTTAGACATAGGCTTACGCCACAGATTGTCTCATAAGGGGGGATTTTGTCGATGATCGCAAGCCTGGCGAGCCTGGCAAGCCTGTCAACCGCCATTTTTTATTATTTCGAGTTGTTATCAAGAACCTGTTTCAATTTCCTTCTGTCGGCTCTTAGGACACCCACGGGACGATATGAGGTAGTGGATATTCTTACACCGCCACTACACGGCATATAATATACGTACGAATATTGATTATGGTAAGTTAACGGATACACATTGCTCTGAACCATGATTTGATGAGTTTCTGAGAGAGAGGTGAGGCTTATGTACGACCGTGGATAAGTAAGGAGTGCTGTATTGATGATGATTATATCAAATAAGAAGAAAAATAGATGCTGGCAAATTATTACATTTCTTTGCTGTACGCATTACAAAAGAAGAAGCAAACCGTTCTAATGCGGTTCTTATATGACCACCTGGTTGTCCGATGGTGGAAAAGAGAGGGAGGAATTAGAGCTTGTACTTACTGCGCAGACTCTACGCACCGAAATGCATCCTATAAAATAATAAGCGGCTGGCTACTCTGCGCCTGTGCTCCAGGCTGATAAGATTGGTTTCATAATGATTTCTTAAATTTACGCGAACACTACACATTGAATAAAACTAAATTTACGGATTTTATCGCGTTTATTTCACTACTTTTACTTATTTTTAATTCCCGACGTTTCGGGTGCTTTACAGCAACCATGGTCACGGGGGGGACTGAGATGTTTGACGTCCCAATGTCATAGTTAGTCCGGCTACCTTCAGTTTTTGAATATTAAGTTTTGGTCCGATTTACGCAAAACGAGCTTATAGTATCATGAAGTCTTGCAGTGGTATGCTTAGGTTTGGGTTTAATTTTGTTAATTATAGGATCCCAAGCAGGTGGCAGCACCCATCCATCTTCTCTATTGAAATTTGGATGTTTTTTAATTTCAATAGCCTCGCGTATCATCCTTGGTAGGAATCGGTGTTCTTTTGCGAGAATTTGTGGTTTATCAAATCGAATGTAATGGTGGGGACGATCTTGAACATGTTCGCACACTGCAGACTTCCCGGAGCGTCGGTGCTTCACGTCAGCTATATGTTCTTTCACGCGGGTTTTTATGGATCGTTTTGTTTGACCTATGTAAGAGAGACCACATTCACAATCTAACTTGTACACTCCTGCATCTTGTAGAGGGATATTACACTTGACGGATGGTAAAAATTGACTAATCTTCTTCGGCGGCTTGTAGTATGTTTTAATGGAAGCTCGCTTCAAGATGTAGCCAACCTTGTCTGTGACTCCTCTGACATATGGTAGTACAGCAGGTACACGCTCGACTGTGGCCGGCTTCACTCGGTCACTGTGACGTAGGCGCGGGACCCGAAGCTTGTTGTCTTGCAATACTTGCTTGACGTGCTGAAGTTCGGCGGCCAGATGCTTTCTGTCACAGATCCCTCGTGCTCTCTGAAACAAAGATTTACCCACGGTAGCTAACTGTGAAGGATGATGGTGAGATTCACCATTTAAATATCGGTTGGTATGGGTCTTTTTTCTATACACAGTGTGACCAATTGTGTTATTAGGATTTCGAATGACTAAAACATCTAAGAAAGCTAAAGAATTATTTGCCTCTAACTCCATTGTGAATTGTATTTTAGAATTTATAGAGTTAAGGTGGTTTAAAAATGCAGTTACTTTGTCAGCTGGTAAAATTGTGAAAGTGTCGTCTACGTACCGCTTGTAGAATCTTGGATTTACAGGAGCAGTAAGAAGGGCTTTCTCCTCGAAGTCCTCCATGAATATGTCAGCGACTATGGGAGATACAGGTGAGCCCATCGCCACACCATCTACTTGCTTGTAGAACTCTTCCTTCCACAATAGATAGCCAGATGTGAGGCAGTGTTTGAGTAATACTGCATATTCAGCAGGCATGTTATTATATTCTAGCTTCCTAGTTACAATTGATATGCAGTCTTCAATAGGTAGGCATGTGAATAGTGACTGAACATCAAAACTGACCATAGTTTCATTGTCAGCAAGATGTAGGTCTTTTATCTCACTAACAAAATGGTATGAATCCTTTGTGTGCGCTCTGGTATGTCCTCTCAGTGGTGACAGTACTTTTGCCAAGTGTTGTGCCAGCTTATAAGTTGGCGAATCAATCTGGCTCACTATAGGACGTAGTGGAGCGTTTGGTTTGTGTATCTTTGGTAACCCATACAACCTCGGTCGTTTGGTACATGATGGTATTAGCGAATTCACGTCGAGATTTAATTTTTCGGAGTATTTCTTTATTAAATCGCTAGTTGCTTTAAGCGTGTTAGTTGTGGGGTCTGTTTTGACCTTTTTGTATGTACTTTCGTCCGATAAAAGCTGTAGTATTTTAAAATTATACTCTGACGTGTCCATTATTACCGTAGCATTTCCTTTATCCGCGCGGAGAATCGTTAGCTCTGGTCTGTTCCGTAAGTTAATCAACGCTGTAAGTTCGTCTTTAGGAAGGTTTGGTTTCGGCACTGAACTACGACGTAACAAGGATGAAATATCTTGACGTATAGCCTCCAAATCTTCCTTATCAATATTATTTTTAAACAGACAATCCTCAACGCTGCAGATAATTTCCTCGTACGGGATTTTTCGCGGTGTTAATGCGAAATTCATTCCCTTCGCTAACACCTTTATTGTTGGTTCGTCCAGTGTATGTTTTGACAGATTATAGACCGTGCGCTGTTTATTGTTTGCGTCTGTGGTCAACGGTTGTGTTTCGTTCTGACGTTGACTTAGATGGTTGGCATTTGATTTGATTGTTAATTTTTGGTATTTTTCTATTTGTTTATTTTTGCATTCATTGTATTTTGCTGTTTCTCGTTTGTTTAAAGTTTCGATGCAATTATTAAAATCAAATGTCGTTAAAACTGTCTTTAGTTCACTGAACAAATTGTCTATGGTGTTGTTTATGAAATGTAAATCGAACCGTTTCTGCTGAATCACCGTTCGTAACAACTTTTTACTTGCCTGATTTAAGATCTTTGCGCTTCCTCGAATGTCCTTTTTTGTTGATATTTTGACACACGTAGGAATGAGATTATGGTCTCTGCATCTCTTCAAGAAATTTAAAGATGTTATATATCTTGCGCGCTTGGTTTTAAGATCTTCTAATCGGCGAATTTTATTTGCTATTACCAGTCCGTACTGGTTCACATAATGATTTCTTAAATTTACGCGAACACTACACATTGAATAAAACTAAATTTACGGATTTTATCGCGTTTATTTCACTACTTTTACTTATTTTTAATTCCCGACGTTTCGGGTGCTTTACAGCAACCATGGTCACGGGGGGGACTGAGATGTTTGACGTCCCAATGTCATAGTTAGTCCGGCTACCTTCAGTTTTTGAATATTAAGTTTTGGTCCGATTTACGCAAAACGAGCTTATAGTATCATGAAGTCTTGCAGTGGTATGCTTAGGTTTGGGTTTAATTTTGTTAATTATAGGATCCCAAGCAGGTGGCAGCACCCATCCATCTTCTCTATTGAAATTTGGATGTTTTTTAATTTCAATAGCCTCGCGTATCATCCTTGGTAGGAATCGGTGTTCTTTTGCGAGAATTTGTAGTTTATCAAATCGAATGTAATGGTGGGGACGATCTTGAACATGTTCGCACACTGCAGACTTCCCGGAGCGTCGGTGCTTCACGTCAGCTATATGTTCTTTCACGCGGGTTTTTATGGATCGTTTTGTTTGACCTATGTAAGAGAGACCACATTCACAATCTAACTTGTACACTCCTGCATCTTGTAGAGGGATATTACACTTGACGGATGGTAAAAATTGACTAATCTTCTTCGGCGGCTTGTAGTATGTTTTAATGGAAGCTCGCTTCAAGATGTAGCCAACCTTGTCTGTGACTCCTCTGACATATGGTAGTACAGCAGGTACACGCTCGACTGTGGCCGGCTTCACTCGGTCACTGTGACGTAGGCGCGGGACCCGAAGCTTGTTGTCTTGCAATACTTGCTTGACGTGCTGAAGTTCGGCGGCCAGATGCTTTCTGTCACAGATCCCTCGTGCTTTCTTCACTTCAATCTTTGTTTCAGAGAGCACGAGGGATCTGTGACAGAAAGCATCTGGCCGCCGAACTTCAGCACGTCAAGCAAGTATTGCAAGACAACAAGCTTCGGGTCCCGCGCCTACGTCACAGTGACCGAGTGAAGCCGGCCACAGTCGAGCGTGTACCTGCTGTACTACCATATGTCAGAGGAGTCACAGACAAGGTTGGCTACATCTTGAAGCGAGCTTCCATTAAAACATACTACAAGCCGCCGAAGAAGATTAGTCAATTTTTACCATCCGTCAAGTGTAATATCCCTCTACAAGATGCAGGAGTGTACAAGTTAGATTGTGAATGTGGTCTCTCTTACATAGGTCAAACAAAACGATCCATAAAAACCCGCGTGAAAGAACATATAGCTGACGTGAAGCACCGACGCTCCGGGAAGTCTGCAGTGTGCGAACATGTTCAAGATCGTCCCCACCATTACATTCGATTTGATAAACTACAAATTCTCGCAAAAGAACACCGATTCCTACCAAGGATGATACGCGAGGCTATTGAAATTAAAAAACATCCAAATTTCAATAGAGAAGATGGATGGGTGCTGCCACCTGCTTGGGATCCTATAATTAACAAAATTAAACCCAAACCTAAGCATACCACTGCAAGACTTCATGATACTATAAGCTCGTTTTGCGTAAATCGGACCAAAACTTAATATTCAAAAACTGAAGGTAGCCGGACTAACTATGACATTGGGACGTCAAACATCTCAGTCCCCCCCGTGACCATGGTTGCTGTAAAGCACCCGAAACGTCGGGAATTAAAAATAAGTAAAAGTAGTGAAATAAACGCGATAAAATCCGTAAATTTAGTTTTATTCAATGTGTAGTGTTCGCGTAAATTTAAGAAATCATTATGTGAACCAGTACGGACTGGTAATAGCAAATAAAATTCGCCGATTAGAAGATCTTAAAACCAAGCGCGCAAGATATATAACATCTTTAAATTTCTTGAAGAGATGCAGAGACCATAATCTCATTCCTACGTGTGTCAAAATATCAACAAAAAAGGACATTCGAGGAAGCGCAAAGATCTTAAATCAGGCAAGTAAAAAGTTGTTACGAACGGTGATTCAGCAGAAACGGTTCGATTTACATTTCATAAACAACACCATAGACAATTTGTTCAGTGAACTAAAGACAGTTTTAACGACATTTGATTTTAATAATTGCATCGAAACTTTAAACAAACGAGAAACAGCAAAATACAATGAATGCAAAAATAAACAAATAGAAAAATACCAAAAATTAACAATCAAATCAAATGCCAACCATCTAAGTCAACGTCAGAACGAAACACAACCGTTGACCACAGACGCAAACAATAAACAGCGCACGGTCTATAATCTGTCAAAACATACACTGGACGAACCAACAATAAAGGTGTTAGCGAAGGGAATGAATTTCGCATTAACACCGCGAAAAATCCCGTACGAGGAAATTATCTGCAGCGTTGAGGATTGTCTGTTTAAAAATAATATTGATAAGGAAGATTTGGAGGCTATACGTCAAGATATTTCATCCTTGTTACGTCGTAGTTCAGTGCCGAAACCAAACCTTCCTAAAGACGAACTTACAGCGTTGATTAACTTACGGAACAGACCAGAGCTAACGATTCTCCGCGCGGATAAAGGAAATGCTACGGTAATAATGGACACGTCAGAGTATAATTTTAAAATACTACAGCTTTTATCGGACGAAAGTACATACAAAAAGGTCAAAACAGACCCCACAACTAACACGCTTAAAGAAACTAGCGATTTAATAAAGAAATACTCCGAAAAATTAAATCTCGACGTGAATTCGCTAATACCATCATGTACCAAACGACCGAGGTTGTATGGGTTACCAAAGATACACAAACCAAACGCTCCACTACGTCCTATAGTGAGCCAGATTGATTCGCCAACTTATAAGCTGGCACAACACTTGGCAAAAGTACTGTCACCACTGAGAGGACATACCAGAGCGCACACAAAGGATTCATACCATTTTGTTAGTGAGATAAAAGACCTACATCTTGCTGACAATGAAACTATGGTCAGTTTTGATGTTCAGTCACTATTCACATGCCTACCTATTGAAGACTGCATATCAATTGTAACTAGGAAGCTAGAATATAATAACATGCCTGCTGAATATGCAGTATTACTCAAACACTGCCTCACATCTGGCTATCTATTGTGGAAGGAAGAGTTCTACAAGCAAGTAGATGGTGTGGCGATGGGCTCACCTGTATCTCCCATAGTCGCTGACATATTCATGGAGGACTTCGAGGAGAAAGCCCTTCTTACTGCTCCTGTAAATCCAAGATTCTACAAGCGGTACGTAGACGACACTTTCACAATTTTACCATCTGACAAAGTAACTGCATTTTTAAACCACCTTAACTCTATAAATTCTAAAATACAATTCACAATGGAGTTAGAGGCAAATAATTCGTTAGCTTTCTTAGATGTTTTAGTCATTCGAAATCCTAATAACACAATTGGTCACACTGTGTATAGAAAAAAGACCCATACCAACCGATATTTAAATGGTGAATCTCACCATCATCCTTCACAGTTAGCTACCGTGGGTAAATCTTTGTTTCAGAGAGCACGAGGGATCTGTGACAGAAAGCATCTGGCCGCCGAACTTCAGCACGTCAAGCAAGTATTGCAAGACAACAAGCTTCGGGTCCCGCGCCTACGTCACAGTGACCGAGTGAAGCCGGCCACAGTCGAGCGTGTACCTGCTGTACTACCATATGTCAGAGGAGTCACAGACAAGGTTGGCTACATCTTGAAGCGAGCTTCCATTAAAACATACTACAAGCCGCCGAAGAAGATTAGTCAATTTTTACCATCCGTCAAGTGTAATATCCCTCTACAAGATGCAGGAGTGTACAAGTTAGATTGTGAATGTGGTCTCTCTTACATAGGTCAAACAAAACGATCCATAAAAACCCGCGTGAAAGAACATATAGCTGACGTGAAGCACCGACGCTCCGGGAAGTCTGCAGTGTGCGAACATGTTCAAGATCGTCCCCACCATTACATTCGATTTGATAAACCACAAATTCTCGCAAAAGAACACCGATTCCTACCAAGGATGATACGCGAGGCTATTGAAATTAAAAAACATCCAAATTTCAATAGAGAAGATGGATGGGTGCTGCCACCTGCTTGGGATCCTATAATTAACAAAATTAAACCCAAACCTAAGCATACCACTGCAAGACTTCATGATACTATAAGCTCGTTTTGCGTAAATCGGACCAAAACTTAATATTCAAAAACTGAAGGTAGCCGGACTAACTATGACATTGGGACGTCAAACATCTCAGTCCCTCCCGTGACCATGGTTGCTGTAAAGCACCCGAAACGTCGGGAATTAAAAATAAGTAAAAGTAGTGAAATAAACGCGATAAAATCCGTAAATTTAGTTTTATTCAAGATTGGTTTCAATCAAACCAAGGTCAATAATGAGCCTCTTAGCAAGTTTTTCTACTGAGTGCAACGTTAATATGTGGCATAATGCAGCAGCAGCCCATATGTGACAGCGGTACTTCATGCAAGACCGGACTTGCGTTTTATATAAGGTAAGAAAATGCCCCGGTGTGAAGGACCGTCACACCCGCCTATAGTTGTGGTTCGGAGAAAATTCAACGCGTAATAACTGAAGGCGGTCAGTGTATTTCAATCCTTGAAACATTTCAAAAAGTAGGAGTCAGTTTGAGTGGGCTCTTTTTAGCGGTTAAAAGACACGCTTGGGCTTTGAACGCTTTGAATCTCACAAAATTGGCATCGCCCCATTTGCAAACTGTCTGCATTAAGAGATTTGCACGCTCAACCATAGCTTCTCTTTCGGATTGGATTTGATCTCGACTGGTTAGAGCATTTGGCTGGCAGTTGAAAAAAGTTACGGAGAGATCGGATCCCTGAGTAACTCGAACGTTTGTCGCAATAGGACGAGATGAGCAGCCATCCATGACAACTCGGTGAGATAGTAGTCTTAGAAAGTCCTTCACCCAGTTAATCACGCCAATGGATAAACCGTACGCCATAAGCTTGCACAAAAAGCTAACGTGCCAAATCTCGTCAAAGGCCTTCGATACATTAAGGGAAGGGATGCCCTAAACTTTGCCTGTTGGAACGAGACTGCCACGCGAGATCCTTTCTTCCCTATCGGTTGTTGGATCTTTGAGCCATATGGCCGGCCTATTGCCATTTCAGCTTTCTAATCCGTTGGGCTATGTCGGTTACTCTGGTTCTACTGCGGATATCCTCATTCATAAGTTTATCACTCAGAGAAACCCCGAACATGGCCCTCTCCATAGCTCACTGAGCAACCTTGAGCTTCCTCATACGGCCAGCAGTGAAGGACCACGTCTCAGATCCATAGGTTCTCAGATAGACTGGCAACATGCACTGATTATACAATCTAGTTTTGAGGTTTTGAGGTATGCCTAATGAGATGTGTCGTAATCTCCCGAACGCTGCCCAGCTGAGTTAAATCCGTCGATTGACCTCTGGGTCGAAATTGTACTTACCTAGTCAGACTATTTGTCCCAGGTAAACATACTCATCAACAACTTCGAGCTTAGTGCTCCCAACAACTACCGGCATATGTGAGACATGGACATTACACATGAATTTTGTTTTGTCTAAGTTCATCTTAAGACCTATCCGTTGGGACACACTTTTACGGTCATTGAGCATAGTGCTTAGGTCCTCCAGCGATTCTGCCATAAGTATTATATCGTCTGCAAATCAAAAGTGAGTGATGTAATCGCCTTGATATAAATACCAAATCCTTTTCAGTCCAGTAGCTTGAAAACGTCTTCTAATGCAGAGAGATGTTTCGAGGATACTAGGCTGCACTAAAAGTATCGTGAATGGAATATTTCCACTGTTCCTGTCATATTAAAATGTTTTTAATTGAAAACTCCTTGTTTTTAAAAATCGAATACCATTTATTTATTTTAAAAAAGATTCTCGGTCTTGTCACAAGGTTTTGTCAAACTTGTTTAGTCGTTGAGAAAATGGAATTGACTGGAGAAAATTCAAGAGCGATGATTTATTATGACTTTCGAAGTGGTTTAACACAAAAACAATGTGTTGTCCGGATGATTTCTGCATTTGGTGATGAAGCCTCATCCAAAACCACAATTTATCTCTGATTTGCTGAATTTTAACGTAGACGTGTCAAGCTCAGTGATGATCCCCGTCAAGGTCGTCCAAAAACTGCAGTCACCCAAGAAAACGTTGATGCTGTACGTAAGCTGATTGAGGAAGATCGACATGTGACATACCGTGAAATTTAGGCAACTTCAGCCATTGGCATGAGTCAAATACAAATAATCATGCATGAACAATTAGGTGTAAAAAGTTGTTTTCCAGATGGATACCGCATTCGCTCTGTGAAGAGCAAAAAGCGGCTCGCGTTACTTGGTGCGTCAGAACTCTCGAAAGATTTCACGCGGGATCCTAAAATGCTGTATACAACATCGTATCAGGTGACGACTCCTGGATATACGCGTACGAACCCGAAACAAAAAACCAGTCACGAGTTTGGGTGTTCGAAAATGAGTTAAAGCCAACAAAAATAGTTCGTTCTCGGAGTGTTGCAAAAAAAATGGTGGCCACGTTTGTCTCCAAAACTGGCCATGTTACGACTATTCCTCTTGAGGGACAAAGAACGGTTAAGGCAGAATAGTATGCTAGCATTTGTTTGCCACAGGTCGTTTCCGAACTCTGTAAAGAGAACTGGAACTGCCGCATCATCCTCCATCACGACAATGCGAGTTCTCACACCGCACACAGAACAAAAGTTTTTAAAGCAAGAAAACATAGAATTATTAGACCATCCTCCGTACAGCCCCGACCTAAGCCCTAATGATTTCTATACTCTCCCTAAAATAAAGAATAAATTGCGTGGACAGAGATTTTCATCACCTGAAGAAGCTGTGGACGTCTACTAAACGGCCATTTTGGAGAGACCCCAACTTCCGAATGGAATGATTGCTTCAATGATTGGTTCTATCGTATGGAAAAATGAGTCAAATTTCGCGAAGAATACTTCGAAAAGCAATAAATACATTTTTAAATAGTAATATTGTGTCACTTCCCTGATTCCCGAAATTTTCAGTGCCACCCTCGTACTATATGTCACCCTGCCTTACACCTCTCTGCAAATTGTTAGGTTTCTTACTCTGGTTCTGTACTCGGAGAGTTACCATTGTCCTACTGTGCAAACACTTCAGCACTGCCACAAATAATTAAACATAGTATTTCATAATATTTAATAAAATACTGGCAAATATGACAGGAAATCATGTTTATCATAGTGAAGTTCAAAAAAGTTTATCCATCTACCTACCCATGACATAGACAATTTTTTTATAGAATAAGGGTATCTACCGAGCACATAGTCCACCTGATAGTAAGTGGAAATTGTGGCTTATAAAATTCTACATTTATCTTTGATTAATAATGAAATATTATATGTGGTAGAGCCATGCTGCAGTTATATTAGTAGTATAGTTGTAGCAAGAATGGGTCGGCTCGACCGGGGAAGGACCACGCTGTCACAAAATACCAGCGTGAAATAGTAGCTTAATGCTGCTGTATTTCGTATGGTGAGTGTAGAGAACCGGAGACCCTTTTTACTGGAAACGAGGCATTCCATCTTAGTCCTCACGGGTGACAACGCATCTGAATTTTGATTCGTAATCGAGGATAGATGTAGATGTCTATGGACCACAGCAACCACTTACCATCAGGTGGACTGTGTGCTCGTTTGTCACCCTATCCTATAAAAAAAAAATGAAAATGCAGATGCGTTGCCTCATTTCCAGTAAGAAGGTTCTCCGGTTCTCTTCACTCACCATACGAAACGCAGCCAATTTGCTATTGTATCATATATGCTCGCATCGTATATGCTCGAGCTCAGTCTTCGTGAACGGGGTTCACTTAGCTTATATCCACTCGAATGTCGGGGTCATTTTGCCCAATATGGCGCATCTGTCGAGCACTTTCCGAAGTACTTAGTATATAACAAGTATAGTAACTAAGTAAGTATATTGAAATCATATATCAATGGAAACGATATTAAATAAGCTATCAGATTATGCATAACAGACACTGACCTCTATATATACAAGTACGCTGGACTGGCTATACACGTGACATTCTAAAGCGATTTGATTTCCGTCATTATGGCGCTGACAGCAGAAGTGTACGTCCACGGAACTCATAATAGGGATAAGACAGTCTACCAAATTATATCGATAAAAATTCTATACCCTACCTATACCTAAATAAATAGAATTGACTCTATGGATAGATGGACACTACCCGTAACGTCCATTCCATTTATGTATCATATTAATATAATGCCATTATCATTCATCATCATTAAATCCGTTCACTAGTCCACTGCCGAACATAGGCCTCCCCCAAGGAATGCCACAAAGCACGGTCCTGAGCTACCTGCATCCATCAACTTCTTGCATATCTTACGAGTTTTTGACTCCATCTAGTGGGGAACGTCCTACACTTCACCTGCTGGTACGAGGCTGCCACTCGAGAACATTTTTCCCCATCGGTATTCGGTTCTTCGAGCTATATGGCCGGTCAATTGCCACTTCAGCTTACTAATCCATTGGGCGATGTCCGTCACTTTGGTTCTGCTGCAGATATCCTCATTCCTAAGTTTAAAACCCTGAGCGTAGCCCCCTTCATAGCTCGCTGAGCGACTTCGAGCTTCCTCATACGTCATCGAGGTCATCGCTGGCAACACGCACTGGTTGTACAATCTAGTTTTGAGGTATTCCTGACGAGAAGATGTGTTGTAATCTCCCGGACGCTGCCCAGCCGAGTTGAATCCGTCGATTGACCTGTCAGTCGAAGTTGAACTTACCTAGTCGGACTATTTGTTCCAAGTAAAAATACTCGTCAACAATTTTAGCTAAATGCTCCCAAAAACCACCGGCATATGTGTGACACGGACATTACACGTGACTTTTGTTTTGTCCATGTTCATCTTAAGATCTATCCGTTGGGAGACACGATTGAGGTCATTGAACATAGTGCGTAGGTTCTCCAGCGATTCTGCATTAAGGACTATATTGTCGGCAAAACGAAGGTGAGTGACGTACATGCCATTGACGTTAATATCGTATCCTTTTCACTCCAATATCTTGAAAACGTCTTCCAATGCAACGGTAAAGTATTTCGGGGATATTACGACACCCTGTCTTACACATCTCTACAGTTGGACTAGTTTTGTACACTGGTTCTGTACTCGGATAGCCATCGTAGCCCTTAGACCATTCAACTAAAAATTATTAAGATTAAACTAACTACACAAAATAAAAATAAAAACATAATATCTAAAATAATTTATTGTCAACCGTTAATTTAGTTCCGGTATTATAAAAAACAAATCAGCTGCTATAATAACGCATATTATAATCAACTACAGGTCTGTCTATAGACAGTAAAATATTTTCTACTACCTATATAAAATTTATGTTTGTTCGTACTTTCTACGATGCCATACCGTTCATCAGATTGCGGTAAAACTTAGTCAACTTATTGGTTGCACTTGTGCGAAGATTATACGCGTGGTACAATTAACTGACACTAGGTGGCGTGCGTATTATACCGACTATTTATTTGAAAGTTATAGAAAGTTATATATCATTCTAATTCAATGATTTAATTTGCATTCCTAATTCCTTACAATAAAACTGTTCCACATTTTTAACGATATTTCCACAATTATTTCTTCTGCGGCAGCTGTGGCAGCCGGATACGAGCTAGCAAAATAATATAAAAAATACAAACTTTGAACTACATAGTTATCAGTTATTAACAACGTCATTTTCGAAATTGAAATTACAATATAAAAAAAATAACTGAAATTATCATAAAGTCCTACTTTCTGTGGTATCGTCTCAAGAATGCTGGCTACGTGTCCTCTCTGAATGGCTATACTTAGCCTTCAAGCGAGGAAACAACAAACTAAAGAACTTCTTATTACCAGCAGCGATGATCAGTCGCAGATACAGTTTTTTAGGAACAACACCACACGTATATCCTACGGACCAATAGTCTCTACAGCAAATTGCACAAATATGTACTTATCTTCCAGATACTCTTGGCTATTTACTTGGTTCAGTTGCTCTAATGCCACCCCTGTTTTAGACGAGGTACCCCTGAGATGGGATGCTGTCAAAGTGTTCGCAAGTAGTATCCCACACTAAAGCTTTATTTCTCTCTCTCTCAAGCAACCAAACCCATATTTTGTGTCTCCATGTTGGGTCTCCTGGTATCGTCTCTAAATATTCTACAAAGATCTTAAACCGAGAAAACATTTATAGAGATACGAGCTTCACTACGGACTCCACGAGCCCGATATGTGAATGGAGCCAGGGAAAAACGAGCACTTGGAAGCATCAAGTGGTGCAGGCTCACCAAAGTCGCGAAAGATAGTCAAGTGGCGCATCGCCAATCGCTATACCAACACTCCTCTTCCCTTACGACTCCACCTCGACTACAGCGGTCCAGGGTGAGGAATCTCCTCTAGCTGCGGCTGGAGGAGATTCCTCTCCCTGGACCGCGCAGACTACTAGCTTAGTATCCAGTATGGATATTAATTATTAGGGGAATAAAACATATAGAATTTTCCATTTCTGTTGAATCTTCTTAAAGTTTACAAAAATAATACTTGTTGAATGCAATCATATGTAAAGTTAAGGGGTCAATGAAGAATCTGCAATTTTTTTAATGTTACTCTATATTGGATATATTTCCTGTATCGTAGGTGCATTTGCAAACGTAGAATATTACATGCACTAACATACAGACTCACAGCAACTACCTATGGATCACACTAATGATTGCTCCATGCGCGAATCGAACCCGTGACCAGCGGTGCTACATTCTGGGTGGTTCAGACACTGCGACAAACGTGCCATCAAAAATAATGTATAAATTTATAAAAATATTTAAGTATAAATTATTATGATAAAGTAAAATATTATTTAAATGTGCCATCAAGGCGCTATTTAAAGGCGAAGCCTTTCTTCTTGTTCTCATAGGCACCTAATTTTCCTTTAGTTAAAGCCTTTCTTCAAAGTTTTGCGGGAATCGAATATATTTTTGACAACACTCGGATGGTTAAGGGCTTCCACAACCTCATGAACACAGCGGGATACAAGGCTGCGACCACACCTATGTTGATATTTTTGCCGTATTTTCTTTGGTAACTGCCACTAGCAAGGAACGACAGTGCACATAAACCAATAATTACATGAAATATCTGTATTTTTTTTGTAAGCTAATATAGTCTCTCATTTAGATTGGAGACCACTTCATTCCAGTAACGTCATAACTGCACCCGCTTATCTAAATTATGCAAAGTACTTTCTAGTTTCATAGCAGCTACATATACACAGTTATGCTTAAAGAAGTTGGATTTTTGTTGTAAAATACCAACGGGTATTTAAAAAAGACTTACTTTTAATTTTACTGACAATCCACGTCGTCGACGCTGCGGAGTTTTCAAAAGATATTTGATGAGTTCTTCCGATAAACGATAATTTTCTATAAAGTCTTTGTGTTTATTAAATACTCTAAATTCACGAAAGTTGCTAGCATGACGAAGACTTTTATATAAATCCAAAGAATATGCTTCTTGCAATAAACTATATAATATGAAGGAATGAGCCATACTACTATTCATATTTAAAATTTATATAAAACCATTAAATTACACTGTTCAAATTTATTCTAAGCACTACTTCGAACACAACTCGATAGCTCCCGCACAATTTTTAAAATGACAGGTGAATTCGCGCTTCGCCTGTAACTAAACTCGACAGTCAAAACTTGAATATTCCTATTGTCCGTACATCGTAACTTGACGCGTGATCTGATTGGTAGCCCTGTAATTTACAGTGTTGCATGTTTCAATGCGAATGACGTTCCCAAAATGTAGGGACAGGCATTATGGAATGGGATATAAGAGCATGCATGCATGCATCTCAAGCACGAGCCTGCGGGTTCAAACATGGCATGTACAGTCGAACACACTTAGCGCTGACAGTTAAGCCTTAAAAACGCCTTTATTTCGAATGAGTAAGGGCATTAATTTCATAATTCAATTGTTACTACGGAGGTGCTGATGAGTATACTTATGTGACTTTTTAAGTGTCATAGTGTACTCTCTGAAATAATTCATATATCAATGGGAACATTCAGGTTAAATTAATTAAGACAGGGTTAAAAGAATCTCTTTATATAATTATGATCAATAAGGTGTAAAGGGATCATATCTTCTTCAATGTTACTTGGATGCTCACTGTTACTATCACTTTCGTCAGTGTCACTGCCAACCCACAATAAAAAGCGATCACTTCCTTCATCTATTATTTAATCTTTCACTATGTACTCATCTTCAATTTTTATAACATGTGAGCACTCTTTATTTGAAAGCTGATTGCTTATTGAGCCGAACAATTCTTTTATAAGTGACTACACTTGATCACCTCTCTGGTCATATTTTTTTCTGCGAACCGTCTCTCCATATTACCTCAATTGGATTTAAATGCGCATGATATGTGGGACTTTTATTTGTTTGAACAGTGTGATATGGTACATTGCCCATCACAAGCACACAATTACGTGGCAGGTTTGGTAAAACTCAGTCGTTATGGTAGTCTGATGATTTAGTTTGTGACTTGAATAGCAGTAACTCATTATTAATGAAACCCGTCTGTAGTTCCAGCGTGTGCAATTAACCATCGACTACCCGTACCTGAATCCTCTGACCAATTAATACACCTTCTTCAGAAACTGACTGCCAAATTTTTGGATCCTATATAATGAATAATGAATAAATGTTTCATCTAATTAAACAATAGTACGCCTCTCTTCTCGGTATTCTTTTAATTTCATTCAAGTAATTAAACCGCCAGGCAGATATATCTGTTCTTTTCAACAAATTTTTTATATCATATGGCAATTCGACAAGAAATTTGTTCAACGTAGGAATTTCTTTTCGTACAGTTGTCGCCTATATATATTTCTTCACATACAACTATTTTAGTATCATTTAGTATTTTACAAACTGTTGTTAGTCTAAGTCTTTGGAACTGGTCACCCTAAAAACATACCGGTCACGAACTTGTTATAATGGATAAATCAGTTTGTTTCCAGCCTTTTCTTTAAAAAAATGCGTAAAATTGAAGAATAGTTTGTCGTTTAGCAATTTTAACCACTTTCAGCATTTTTAAAACTAAAATTACATAATTAAAAGGCAAAAGAGCACACAGATAGCAACCGATCAAATTCAAAGAAAGATGACGGCTAAGGAAACAGTGCTACCAATCACTCACGCGTCAAGTTAAGATGAACGGACAAAAGAGAATACCAAATACATACTTTAAATGTCAACATTCTCACTCACGACAGTTCATTTCGATTTCGCGCTCGATTGAGAGACGCCACCTGCGCTTTCGAATTTAACAGAAAATGCGAATTTGATATTTCACCGCGGATTCAGCTTTCGAGATACAAAAATGTTCTTAACAAAGCCGGACTCCGCCATCCCTGCCAGAACGGCGGGTAGATGGGATCTGACGTTCAGTTACGACCGTATTACATCAGTATCATCATCAGTATCTCACATATAAAGTTGTGGACTACGAGCTCTGGGTCCGATAAATCTGAAAAAGTCGACTGAAAATAGGCATTGCGTTTATGTAAATATAAGTTATACTCGTAAGTGCATATTAAACCTCGAGCACAGTGTAGTATTCTCCTAGGCCACGGTCAGACGCGTCTCTCTAATTACAAATGTCATTAGTTCGTAAGCAGTGAAAACTCAGTTAATATGGAGCCTATATATCTGAATTCTTTAAATTCTACTGAATTTAGAAATACCCTCGATTCGTTTGATTATGTATTTTCTGACTGTGATGGTGAGTAAGAAGTTTATCGTTTTAAGTATATTATGTAACTTGAAAGTGTGTAATTATCAGTCTTTACAGTCCATCAAAAGTTCATTTCTTAATATAAAGCTTACCTTGACACGATGTATTTACACGGGGTTATAATTAATCGTATTTGCCATACTCGCCAATATTGGCAGGTGGGTTGAGAAACGCAATTTTTTTATTATTGTTTAGTCGAAGGACGATGTGGCTGCCTATTTCCTCTTACAGTGATTGTCCGTCCGATTTGTCGCCACTAACGACGCAGAATGAAATGATTTAGTGGATAAATATATATTTTTTTACAAAACTGATTACTACATTATCAATGCCCCATAAGCATACCTTACTACATCATTAATTAACACGCACATAATCCATAGTATCCCAAAATGTGACTCAGTTATACTTTAGTTTCCGTTACAACGACGGCTTAAAACTCAGACTGTGTTAATGCCACGTTTAGTCATTGTTATGAAAAAGTTGTTTATAATTCATCATGGTGTGAATATGTGCCAAATAAACTACGTAAATAATTTTACGCATGGGTAGATAACTTAAGATTACTTTCAACTCATTATATTTCGCCGATGAACTAAGTAGGCCATATCATTAATAAAGATAATTAATATTTCAAGGTAGTATTCTATTATCAATTTGTTTTTTATTTTAAACCTACATTATATCCATGTTCGTAATCCTAAGCTAGCTTCATAGGCCCTAGGATTAGGTTGGAATAAACGACGTATTTGATATTAGTCCTGACACTGATGTTTAGTTATAAAGACAAGTTTACACGTTTTATACATGGTTGAACCATGCTGCAGCTATATTAGTAGTATAGTTATAGCACGAATGGCTCGGCTCGATCGGGAAGGACCACGCTCTCACAGAATACCAGCGTAAAATAGTAGATGAATGCTGCTGTGTTTCGTATGGTGACTGTAGAGAACCGGAGACACGTTTTACTGGAAACGAGCCATTTCATCTAAGTCCTAATGGGTGACAACGCATCTGCATTTTGATTCGTAATCGGGGATAGATGTAGATGTCTATGGGTCACAGCAACCACTTACCATTAGGTGGACTGTGTGCTCGTTTGTCACCTATCTTATAAAAAAAGAAAAACACAAGCATCAGTGCGTGCACTGCGTTATTCTGGTCTGAAGGGTATTAGAACCAGTGGAACAACAAGCTATGAGGCATTTCATTTTAGTTCCTATACGCATAGAGCACGTGCCACCGGCGGACCGTAAGGAAGTAGCCATAGCGTTTTTCCCCGATACAGAACTGTCTGTCACTTTTTACGGGGGAAATCGTGCACACAAAACAATCATCTGTCACTACACTTCTTACACCTAACAATGGAAAAAATAAAGTGACAAATTTACGCCCAAGTAGATACATTATAACAGTATCGCTCAGTGAAAGCGGCAACTCGATACATATTCGGATCAGACGCTCATATCAGTATATTGTACGAGGGCGAGCGGCCCGTGTTTTTTGTTTTTCTTGTAATTTTTAAGTTTAAAAAGTAATAGCAAAAATGTTATTTATATGAAATTTAACGCCATTTTTTCTGTAAATTTGACTGATTACTTTTGACTTTACGATTGACTGATTTTGCATAGGACCGCATGGTCTTATAATTTGACAGAGGGAAACGACTGCGTATGGATACTCCCTTCCGGTCCGGCGGTGAGCTGTATTGCTCTATGCCGTAGAGGTGAAAATGCATCTGTAGCCTTCTTTGTATGTTGTTCGTTGAAAGTGTCTAGAGATAGTAGTAGCTACATATCATAAGGTGGCTGTAAAGTACGTTTCTTACTTCAGTTTTGTAAAAAAGGTTTTTCGTGTATTATAGAAATATAATAAGTTAGATGATTAAGTTATTGTTTATTTCATGTCACTTCTGAGAACAGTGCAGAAGTAAACTGTTGTAGGGCTGTTGGAAACTGAAGTACTTATCAGTTGAACATTTTAATCTAATTTCCTGTCTAGATCGAGAAATTTTCTCGTGTAAAGGCTCATACGAAACTAAGTGATAGTATGGATTTGGAGTGTGTCATTTTAAGTATTTTATAAATATTTGAAATGTAGTATCAGTAAGTATAACGATGTGCTCACCACAGAGTACATTGTATATACCTGAAGGTGCCCACCAAGGTGCCGTATAAAGAATGTAAAGTTACTTTTCTTAGAAATAATGTTTATTTTATATTTGGATATATTATACTTCTAATAGAGCTCCTGTAGTGGTGGTGTATCCACCACCCAATATCGTCCCACGTGTATCTTAAGAGGCGACAAAGGAAAGCAAACTATGAGACGGGCAGCAGCGTGTTCCTAAAAACAACTTAAAAATAAAAATCTGCCATGGGTGGCAACTATGACAAATATAACCAATTAATGGGAGATTCCTATGTTCAACAATGAACTTTGATAGGCTGTAACGATTTACTCCCAAGTTAAAGAATAGCATTTGAAATTCAAGTACATCTACGTAACATCGCTGGGTATAACAGGTTTTTTTCTCATGCTTGGGAAGTTTCCAAGAAGGACTCTACTTTGGTGCCCCATTGTGTATTGTTGGATTCCACACGCCTTTGAAATGTTTTAACTGTAACGTTAATAATATGTATTCATTTTTAGGTGTCATTTGGTCTGATGTACCTTACCCAGGTGTAGGCGAATTTTTCCATAGAATAAAACATTTGGGAAAGACTGTGCATTTTGTCTCTAACAATAGCGTACGATCTCGAAAAAAATATGAAGACTTATTCGACGCTGCTAATATTAAATATGGTTTTGTAAGTTTCGAGTTTGAGTATTTTTTTGCTTTTAAATTACTTCATCGATTTTCTTTGTAACATCTGAATTTGGTACTAATTTAATTAAAAAAAAACTGTCAGTCGTAGGACTGCACATCAGTAGTGAAAACTTCTTAGCTTCACAAACTTGTAAATGTTTATTTTTGGGTCGACAAAAAATATTTAAAAAAAAATTTACTAGATAATATATGATACAAATCAATTATATGATACGAGCAAATTTATAAATACATCTGTATGTAAATGTTATGTATCTGAGCGTGACGGTTACGTAAGTTCAGTGCTGTTTCCCCATTACAAAAGTGCCCAATGTGTCTAAAGAAGGTTTAATTTCAAAAATGTATTACTTGTTGCATGTTTGTAAAGTAATTTGGCTACGTTCCTTTATTGTCTCCGAAATGCATGGTGGTGGTGAACGAACCATTTCCTTGGAACATTTGTAGTGTTCTTGTTGCTTTTTCTTTGCTTTACTTTACATATCGTCAGAGTTTATATGCTTTTATAGATTTTTACACTTTCAGGAAAACTTGACTATACCTTCTATTGCTATAGCAAAATATTTGAAATCAATTAAGTTTAATAAGACAGTGTATTGCATGACATGCCCAGAAACAATAAACACATTATTAGCTCACGAGCTAAAGTGTAAACATGGTGTAAGTTATACAACTTAAATTAACCTTAATTATGTTTATTATTCACACATGCTACGGCATACAACAATTACTACGGGTTAGCATTAATTTATAACATTGTTTTGCCTAAGAACCAACAGCACATACAAATTAATTTCTGTATTCTAAATGTTGACTTCTCCAGAATGAAATTAAATAAGAGTGACGAACACCACGTACTTAGTGGCGTTACATAAGCATCCACTAACCCACTAACCCATATCGTCTTGTGGGCGTCGTAAGAGGCGACAGAAGGAAACAAAAAGGAGATGAAGTGCAGCGACATTCTAATAGCAACAGAAAAGTTGCGGTTGTCGATTCTCGCCAAGCGTGGCAACCATAGAAATATTAAAAACTTCATTATTATATATATGGTGGCAACTATGGCAAGCGAATATACCCAATCTAGGGGCTAAAATTTAAAATAAATTTTATGAAATACACTTTTTTTTTCAAAATTCAAAATGTTTATTCTGTAACAACAAATTTACAATTATAGCAGTATATTAGAGTTCTCCTTTTAAGTATTTTTAAATACTTGTGACAGTTGACACAAACTTGTTTCGTAAAATTTATTTTAAAATTAATTTATTTACCTGCCAGTTACAAAAACAGACCGTGCAAAAAGTAACTAATTATGTATTATAATATAACTCATATAGGTTAAATGTCATATCTTGTAATACGTAAAAATATTTTGTTGTAATTAAACTATAATCATTAGCATTATTAACTGAATTGCCTATGATAAAAAATAAACAGCTTAATATGATTAGATGTAATGATTTCTTTTTTTTTTTTTTTTTTTTTTTTATAGAATAGGCTGACAAACGAGCACACAGTCCACCTGATGGTAAGTGGTTGCTGCGGCCCATAGACATCTACATCTATCTTCCATTACAAATCAAAATGCAGATGCGTTGTCACCCGTGAGGACTGAGATGGAATGACTCATTTCCAGTAAAAAGGGTCTCCGGTTCTCTACACTCACCATACGAAAATTTCTTATATTTACGCGAACACTACACATTGAAATAATACTCGTTTTTACGGAATTTATCGCGTATATTTAACTTTTTAATACCCGACGTTTCGAGAGCTTTACAGCACCCATGGTCACGGGAAGGACTGAGATGTTTAACGTCCAGATGTCATAGTTAACCGCGGTTACCATAGATTAAAATTTAACTTTTGTTCCGATCTACACAGTATGAACTTATGGTATCATGAAGCCTTGCAGTTGTATGCTTATGTTGGGATTTAATTTTATTTATTATAGGATCCCAAGCAGATGGTAGCACCCAGCCATCTTCTCTATTGAAATTAGGGTGTTTTTTGATTTCAATAGCCTCGCGAATCATCCTTGGAAGGAATCGGTGTTCTTAAGCGAGGATTTGTGGTCTATCAAATCTGATGTAGTGACGGGGGCGATCCTGTACATGTTCACAGACTGCAGACTTCCCGGAGCGTCGATTCTTCACATCAGCTATATGTTCTTTGACGCGGGTTTTAATTGATCTTTTAGTTTGTCCTATGTAGGAGAGACCACATTCACAATCAAGCTTGTACACTCCTGCATCTTGCAGAGGGACGTTACACTTGACTGATGGTAAAAACTGACCAATCTTCTTCGGCGGCTTGAAGTATGTTTTGATGGAAGCGCGCTTCAAGATGTAGCCAATCTTGTCAGTGACTCCTCTAACATATGGCAGTACAGCAGGTACACGCTCGACTGTGGCCGGCTTCACTCGTTTTCTGTGACGTAGGCGCGGGACCCGAAGCTTGTTGTCATGTAAAACTTGCTTGACGTGTTGGAGCTCGGCAGCCAGGTGTTTACTGTCACAGATCCCTCGTGCTCTCTGAAACAAAGATTTACCCACGGTAGCTAACTGTGAAGGATGGTGGTGAGAATCACCGTTTAAATATCTATCTGTATGGGTCTTTTTTCTATACACAGTATGGCTCAAGGTGTTATCAGGATTCCGAATTACTAACACATCTAGAAAAGCTAAGGAATTGTTTGCCTCTAACTCCATTGTAAACTGAATTTTAGAATTTATAGAGTTAAGATGGTCTAAAAATGCAGTTACTTTATCTAAAGGTAGAATTGTGAAAGTGTCGTCTACGTACCGCTTGTAGAATCTTGGATTTATGGGAGAAGTAAGCAGGGCTTTCTCCTCAAAGTCTTCCATGAATATGTCGGCGACAATGGGAGATACAGGTGAGCCCATCGCCACACCATCTACTTGCTTGTAGAACTCCTCCTTCCACAATAAGTAGCCAGATGTAAGGCAGTGTCTGAGTAATACTGCATATTCTACGGGCATGTTGTTTTCCTCCAGCCTCCTAGTTACAATTGAGATGCAGTCTTCAACAGGTAAGCATGTAAACAATGACTGCACATCAAAACTGACCATAGTTTCATTGTCTGCCAGACGCAGGTCTTTGATCTCACTGACAAAATGGTAGGAATCCTTTATGTGTGCTCTTGTGTGTCCCCTGAGCGGTGAGAGTATTTTCGCTAAGTGTTGAGCCAATCTGTAAGTTGGTGAATCGATTTGGCTCACTATGGGACGTAATGGAGCATTGGGCTTGTGTATTTTTGGTAACCCATACAACTTTGGTGATTTGGCGCACGTAGGTATTATACATTTTACGTCCAGATTTAATTTTTCGGAGTGTTTCTTTATGAGGTCACTAGTTGTTTTTAGTGTGCTATTTGTTGGGTCGTTTTTAACCTTTTTATAAGTACTTACATCCGACAAAAGTTCTTGTATTTTTGAATTATATTCTGACGTATCCATGACTACCGTGGCGTTTCCCTTATCTGCGCGGAGAATCGTAAGTTCTGGTTTATTGCGTAGGTTCTTTAACGCTATAAATTCGTCTCTGGGAAGATTCGGTTTAGGCACTGAACATCGACGTAACATAGACGAAATGTCTTGACGTATCGCCTCCAAATCTTCTTTCCGCATATTGTTTTTAAATAAACAGTCCTCGACGCTACAGATAATTTCTTCGTACGGTAATCTGCGCGGACTTACAGCGTAATTTAGTCCTTTGGATAAAACCTTTATTGTTGCATCAACCAGTGTTTGTTTTGACAGATTATAGAACGCGATTAATCTATGATCTGTGTTTGTCAATGGTTGCTTTTGGTTCTGGCATTGATTCGGATGTTTGACATTTGATTTGGCCGTTAATTTTTGATATTTTACTATATGTTTGTTTTTGCATTCGTTATATTTACTAATTTCGCGTTTATTTAATGTTTCCATGCAAAAATTATAATCAAACGTCGTTAAAACTTTCTTTAATTCACTGGATGATGTGTCTATGGATTTATTGATGTCATATAGATCGGAGCGTTTTTGTTGGATTACCGCCCGTAACAACTTTTTACTCGCCTGATTTAAGATCTTAGCGCTTCCTCGAATGTCCTTTTTGGTGGATATTTTGACACACGTAGGAATGAGATTATGGTCTCCGCATCTCTTCAAGAAATTTAAGGCTGTTAGATATCTTGCGCGCTTAGTCTTTAGATCTTCTAATCGGCGTATTTTATTTGCAATTACCAGTCCGTACTGGTTTACATATTGATTTCTTATATTTACGCGAACACTACACATTGAAATAATACTCGTTTTTACGGAATTTATCGCGTATATTTAACTTTTTAATACCCGACGTTTCGAGAGCTTTACAGAACCCATGGTCACGGGAAGGACTGAGATGTTTAACGTCCAGATGTCATAGTTAACCGCGGTTACCATAGATTAAAATTTAACTTTTGTTCCGATCTACACAGTATGAACTTATGGTATCATGAAGCCTTGCAGTTGTATGCTTGGGTTGGGATTTAATTTTATTTATTATAGGATCCCAAGCAGATGGTAGCACCCAGCCATCTTCTCTATTGAAATTAGGGTGTTTTTTGATTTCAATAGCCTCGCGAATCATCCTTGGAAGGAATCGGTGTTCTTTAGTGAGGATTTGTGGTCTATCAAATCTGATGTAGTGACGGGGGCGATCCTGTACATGTTCACAGACTGCAGACTTCCCGGAGCGTCGATTCTTCACATCAACTATATGTTCTTTGACGCGGGTTTTAATTGATCTTTTAGTTTGTCCTATGTAGGAGAGACCACATTCACAATCAAGCTTGTACACTCCTGCATCTTGCAGAGGGACGTTACACTTGACTGATGGTAAAAACTGACCAATCTTCTTCGGCGGCTTGAAGTATGTTTTGATGGAAGCGCGCTTCAAGATGTAGCCAATCTTGTCAGTGACTCCTCTAACATATGGCAGTACAGCAGGTACACGCTCGACTGTGGCCGGCTTCACTCGTTCTCTGTGACGTAGGCGCGGGACCCGAAGCTTGTTGTCATGTAAAACTTGCTTGACGTGTTGGAGCTCGGCAGCCAGGTGTTTACTGTCACAGATCCCTCGTGCTCTCTGAAACAAAGATTTACCCACGGTAGCTAACTGTGAAGGATGGTGGTGAGAATCACCGTTTAAATATCTATCTGTATGGGTCTTTTTTCTATACACAGTATGGCTCAAGGTGTTATCAGGATTCCGAATTACTAACACATCTAGAAAAGCTAAGGAATTGTTTGCCTCTAACTCCATTGTGAACTGAATTTTAGAATTTATAGAGTTAAGATGGTCTAAAAATGCAGTTACTTTATCTAAAGGTAGAATTGTGAAAGTGTCGTCTACGTACCGCTTGTAGAATCTTGGATTTATGGGAGAAGTAAGCAGGGCTTTCTCCTCAAAGTCTTCCATGAATATGTCGGCGACAATGGGAGATACAGGTGAGCCCATCGCCACACCATCTACTTGCTTGTAGAACTCCTCCTTCCACAATAAGTAGCCAGATGTAAGGCAGTGTCTGAGTAATACTGCATATTCTACGGGCATGTTGTTTTCCTCCAGCCTCCTAGTTACAATTGAGATGCAGTCTTCAACAGGTAAGCATGTAAACAATGACTGCACATCAAAACTGACCATAGTTTCATTGTCTGCCAGACGCAGGTCTTTGATCTCGCTGACAAAATGGTAGGAATCCTTTATGTGTGCTCTTGTGTGTCCCCTGAGCGGTGAGAGTATTTTCGCTAAGTGTTGAGCCAATCTGTAAGTTGGTGAATCGATTTGGCTCACTATGGGACGTAATGGAGCATTGGGCTTGTGTATTTTTGGTAACCCATACAACTTTGGTGATTTGGCGCACGTAGGTATTATACATTTTACGTCCAGATTTAATTTTTCGGAGTGTTTCTTTATGAGGTCACTAGTTGTTTTTAGTGTGCTATTTGTTGGGTCGTTTTTAACCTTTTTATAAGTACTTACATCCGACAAAAGTTCTTGTATTTTTGAATTATAATCTGACGTATCCATGACTACCGTGGCGTTTCCCTTATCTGCGCGGAGAATCGTAAGTTCTGGTTTATTGCGTAGGTTCTTTAACGCTATAAATTCGTCTCTGGGAAGATTCGGTTAAGGCACTGAACATCGACGTAACATAGACGAAATGTCTTGACGTATCGCCTCCAAATCTTCTTTCCGCATATTGTTTTTAAATAAACAGTCCTCGACGCTACAGATAATTTCTTCGTACGGTAATCTGCGCGGACTTACAGCGTAATTTAGTCCTTTGGATAAAACCTTTATTGTTGCATCATCCAGTGTTTGTTTTGACAGATTATAGAACGCGATTAAACTATGATCTGTGTTTGTCAATGGTTGCTTTTGGTTCTGGCATTGATTCGGATGTTTGACATTTGATTTGGCCGTTAATTTTTGATATTTTACTATATGTTTGTTTTTGCATTCGTTATATTTACTAATTTCGCGTTTATTTAATGTTTCCATGCAAAAATTATAATCAAACGTCGTTAAAACTTTCTTTAATTCACTGGATGATGTGTCTATGGATTTATTGATGTCATATAGATCGGAGCGTTTTTGTTGGATTACCGCCCGTAACAACTTTTTACTCGCCTGATTTAAGATCTTAGCGCTTCCTCGAATGTCCTTTTTGGTGGATATTTTGACACACGTAGGAATGAGATTATGGTCTCGGCATCTCTTCAAGAAATTTAAGGCTGTTAGATATCTTGCGCGCTTAGTCTTTAGATCTTCTAATCGGCGTATTTTATTTGCAATTACCAGTCCGTACTGGTTTACATAATGATTTCTTATATTTACGCGAACACTACACATTGAAATAATACTCGTTTTTACGGAATTTATCGCGTATATTTAACTTTTTAATACCCGACGTTTCGAGAGCTTTACAGCACCCATGGTCACGGGAAGGACTGAGATGTTTAACGTCCAGATGTCATAGTTAACCGCGGTTACCATAGATTAAAATTTAACTTTTGTTCCGATCTACACAGTATGAACTTATGGTATCATGAAGCCTTGCAGTTGTATGCTTGGGTTGGGATTTAATTTTATTTATTATAGGATCCCAAGCAGATGGTAGCGCCCAGCCATCTTCTCTATTGAAATTAGGGTGTTTTTTGATTTCAATAGCCTCGCGAATCATCCTTGGAAGGAATCGGTGTTCTTAAGCGAGGATTTGTGGTCTATCAAATCTGATGTAGTGACGGGGGCGATCCTGTACATGTTCACAGACTGCAGACTTCCCGGAGCGTCGATTTTTCACATCAGCTATATGTTCTTTGACGCGGGTTTTAATTGATCTTTTAGTTTGTCCTATGTAGGAGAGACCACATTCACAATCAAGCTTGTACACTCCTGCATCTTGCAGAGGGACGTTACACTTGACTGATGGTAAAAACTGACCAATCTTCTTCGGCGGCTTGAAGTATGTTTTGATGGAAGCGCGCTTCAAGATGTAGCCAATCTTGTCAGTGACTCCTCTAACATATGGCAGTATAGCAGGTACACGCTCGACTGTGGCCGGCTTCACTCGTTCTCTGCGACGTAGGCGCGGGACCCGAAGCTTGTTGTCATGCAAAACTTGCTTGACGTGTTGGAGCTCGGCAGCCAGGTGTTTACTGTCACAGATCCCTCGTGCTCTCTGAAACAAAGATTTACCCACGGTAGCTAACTGTGAAGGATGGTGGTGAGAATCACCGTTTAAATATCTATCTGTATGGGTCTTTTTTCTATACACAGTATGGCTCAAGGTGTTATCAGGATTCCGAATTACTAACACATCTAGAAAAGCTAAGGAATTGTTTGCCTCTAACTCCATTGTGAACTGAATTTTAGAATTTATAGAGTTAAGATGGTCTAAAAATGCAGTTACTTTATCTAAAGGTAGAATTGTGAAAGTGTCGTTTACGTACCGCTTGTAGAATCTTGGATTTATGGGAGAAGTAAGCAGGGCTTTCTCCTCAAAGTCTTCCATGAATATGTCGGCGACAATGGGAGATACAGGTGAGCCCATCGCCACACCATCTACTTGCTTGTAGAACTCCTCCTTCCACAATAAGTAGCCAGATGTAAGGCAGTGTCTGAGTAATACTGCAAATTCTACGGGCATGTTGTTTTCCTCCAGCCTCCTAGTTACAATTGAGATGCAGTCTTCAACAGGTAAGCATGTAAACAATGACTGCACATCAAAACTGACCATAGTTTCATTGTCTGCCAGACGCAGGTCTTTGATCTCGCTGACAAAATGGTAGGAATCCTTTATGTGTGCTCTTGTGTGTCCCCTGAGCGGTGAGAGTATTTTCGCTAAGTGTTGAGCCAATCTGTAAGTTGGTGAATCGATTTGGCTCACTATGGGACGTAATGGAGCATTGGGCTTGTGTATTTTTGGTAACCCATACAACTTTGGTGATTTGGCGCACGTAGGTATTATCCATTTTACGTCCAGATTTAATTTTTCCGAGTGTTTCTTTATGAGGTCACTAGTTGTTTTTAGTGTGCTATTTGTTGGGTCGTTTTTAACCTTTTTATAAGTACTTACATCCGACAAAAGTTCTTGTATTTTTGAATTATAATCTGACGTATCACCACCAAAAAGGACATTCGAGGAAGCGCTAAGATCTTAAATCAGGCGAGTAAAAAGTTGTTACGGGCGGTAATCCAACAAAAACGCTCCGATCTATATGACATCAATAAATCCATAGACACATCATCCAGTGAATTAAAGAAAGTTTTAACGACGTTTGATTATAATTTTTGCATGGAAACATTAAATAAACGCAAAATTAGTAAAACGAATGCAAAAACAAACATATAGTAAAATATCAAAAATTAACGGCCAAATCAAATGTCAAACATCCGAATCAATGCCAGAACCAAAAGCAACCATTGACAAACACAGATCACAGATTAATCGCGTTCTATAATCTGTCAAAACAAACACTGGATGATGCAACAATAAAGGTTTTATCCAAAGGACTAAATTACGCTGTAAGTCCGCGCAGATTACCGTACGAAGAAATTATCTGTAGCGTCGAGGACTGTTTATTTAAAAACAATATGCGGAAAGAAGATTTGGAGGCGATACGTCAAGACATTTCGTCTATGTGACGTCGATGTTCAGTGCCTAAACCGAATCTTCCCAGAGACGAATTTATAGCGTTAAAGAACCTACGCAATAAACCAGAACTTACGATTCTCCGCGCAGATATGGGAAACGACACGGTAGTCATGGATACGTCAGATTATAATTCAAAAATACAAGAACTTTTGTCGGATGTAAGTACTTATAAAAAGGTTAAAAACGACCCAACAAATAGCACACTAAAAACAACTAGTGACCTCATAAAGAAACACTCCGAAAAATTAAATCTGGACGTAAAATGGATAATACCTACGTGCGCCAAATCACCAAAGTTGTATGGGTTACCAAAAATACACAAGCCCAATGCTCCATTACGTCCCATAGTGAGCCAAATCGATTCACCAACTTACAGATTGGCTCAACACTTAGCGAAAATACTCTCACCGCTCAGGGGACACACAAGAGCACACATAAAGGATTCCTACCATTTTGTCAGCGAGATCAAAGACCTGCGTCTGGCAGACAATGAAACTATGGTCAGTTTTGATGTGCAGTCATTGTTTACATGCTTACCTGTTGAAGACTGCATCTCAATTGTAACTAGGAGGCTGGAGGAAAACAACATGCCCGTAGAATATGCAGTATTACTCAGACACTGCCTTACATCTGGCTACTTATTGTGGAAGGAGGAGTTCTACAAGCAAGTAGATGGTGTGGCGATGGGCTCACCTGTATCTCCCATTGTCGCCAACATATTCATGAAAGACTTTGAGGAGAAAGCCCTGCTTACTTCTCCCATAAATCCAAGATTCTACAAGCGGTACGTAGACGACACTTTCATAATTCTACCTTTAGATAAAGTAACTGCATATTTAGACCATCTTAACTCTATTAATTCTAAAATTCAGTTCACAATGGAGTTAGAGGCAAACAATTCCTTAGCTTTTCTAGATGTGTTAGTAATTCGGAATTCTGATAACACCTTGAGCCATACTGTGTATAGAAAAAAGACCCATACAGATAGATATTTAAACGGTGATTCTCACCACCATCCTTCACAGTTAGCTACCGTGGGTAAATCTTTGTTTCAGAGAGCACGAGGGATCTGTGACAGTAAACACCTGGCTGCCGAGCTCCAACACGTCAAGCAAGTTTTGCATGACAACAAGCTTCGGGTCCCGCGCCTACGTCACAGAGAACGAGTGAAGCCGGCCACAGTCGAGCGTGTACCTGCTGTACTGCCATATGTTAGAGGAGTCACTGACAAGATTGGCTACATCTTGAAGCGCGCTTCCATCAAAACATACTTCAAGCCGCCGAAGAAGATTGGTCAGTTTTTACCATCAGTCAAGTGTAACGTCCCTCTGCAAGATGCAGGAGTGTACAAGCTTGATTGTGAATGTGGTCTCTCCTACATAGGACAAACTAAAAGATCAATTAAAACCCGCGTCAAAGAACATATAGCTGATGTGAAGAATCGACGCTCCGGGAAGTCTGCAGTCTGTGAACATGTACAGGATCGCCCCCGTCACTACATCAGATTTGATAGACCACAAATCCTCACTAAAGAACACCGATTCCTTCCAAGGATGATTCGCGAGGCTATTGAAATCAAAAAACACCCTAATTTCAATAGAGAAGATGGCTGGGTGCTACCATCTGCTTGGGATCCTATAATAAATAAAATTAAATCCCAACCCAAGCATACAACTGCAAGGCTTCATGATATCATAAGTTCATACTGTGTAGATCGGAACAAAAGTTAAATTTTAATCTATGGTAACCGCGGTTAACTATGACATCTGGACGTTAAACATCTCAGTCCTTCCCGTGACCATGGGTGCTGTAAAGCTCTCGAAACGTCGGGTATTAAAAAGTTAAATATACGCGATAAATTCCGTAAAAACGAGTATTATTTCAATGTGTAGTGTTCGCGTAAATATAAGAAATCAATATGTAAACCAGTACGGACTGGTAATTGCAAATAAAATACGCCGATTAGAAGATCTAAAGACTAAGCGCGCAAGATATCTAACAGCCTTAAATTTCTTGAAGAGATGCGGAGACCATAATCTCATTCCTACGTGTGTCAAAATATCCACCAAAAAGGACATTCGAGGAAGCGCTAAGATCTTAAATCAGGCGAGTAAAAAGTTGTTACGGGCGGTAATCCAACAAAAACGCTCCGATCTATATGACATCAATAAATCCATAGACACATCATCCAGTGAATTAAAGAAAGTTTTAATGACGTTTGATTATAATTTTTGCATGGAAACATTAAATAAACGCGAAATTAGTAAATATAACGAATGCAAAAACAAACATATAGTAAAATATCAAAAATTAACGGCCAAATCAAATGTCAAACATCCGAATCAATGCCAGAACCAAAAGCAACCATTGACAAACACAGATCATAGATTAATCGCGTTCTATAATCTGTCAAAACAAACACTGGATGATGCAACAATAAAGGTTTTATCCAAAGGACTAAATTACGCTGTAAGTCCGCGCAGATTACCGTACGAAGAAATTATCTGTAGCGTCGAGGACTGTTTATTTAAAAACAATATGCGGAAAGAAGATTTGGAGGCGATACGTCAAGACATTTCGTCTATGTTACGTCGATGTTCAGTGCCTAAACCGAATCTTCCCAGAGACGAATTTATAGCGTTAAAGAACCTACGCAATAAACCAGAACTTACGATTCTCCGCGCAGATAAGGGAAACGCCACGGTAGTCATGGATACGTCAGATTATAATTCAAAAATACAAGAACTTTTGTCGGATGTAAGTACTTATAAAAAGGTTAAAAACGACCCAACAAATAGCACACTAAAAACAACTAGTGACCTCATAAAGAAACACTCCGAAAAATTAAATCTGGACGTAAAATGGATAATACCTACGTGCGCCAAATCACCAAAGTTGTATGGGTTACCAAAAATACACAAGCCCAATGCTCCATTACGTCCCATAGTGAGCCAAATCGATTCACCAACTTACAGATTGGCTCAACACTTAGCGAAAATACTCTCACCGCTCAGGGGACACACAAGAGCACACATAAAGGATTCCTACCATTTTGTCAGCGAGATCAAAGACCTGCGTCTGGCAGACAATGAAACTATGGTCAGTTTTGATGTGCAGTCATTGTTTACATGCTTACCTGTTGAAGACTGCATCTCAATTGTAACTAGGAGGCTGGAGGAAAACAACATGCCCGTAGAATATGCAGTATTACTCAGACACTGCCTTACATCTGGCTACTTATTGTGGAAGGAGGAGTTCTACAAGCAAGTAGATGGTGTGGCGATGGGCTCACCTGTATCTCCCATTGTCGCCAACATATTCATGGAAGACTTTGAGGAGAAAGCCCTGCTTACTTCTCCCATAAATCCAAGATTCTACAAGCGGTACGTAGACGACACTTTCACAATTCTACCTTTAGATAAAGTAACTGAATTTTTAGACCATCTTAACTCTATAAATTCTAAAATTCAGTTCACAATGGAGTTAGAGGCAAACAATTCCTTAGCTTTTCTAGATGTGTTAGTAATTCGGAATCCTGATAACACCTTGAGCCATACTGTGTATAGAAAAAAGACCCATACAGATAGATATTTAAACGGTGATTCTCACCACCATCCTTCACAATTAGCTACCGTGGGTAAATCTTTGTTTCAGAGAGCACGAGGGATCTGTGACAGTAAACACCTGGCTGCCGAGCTCCAACACGTCAAGCAAGTTTTGCATGACAACAAGCTTCGGGTCCCGCGCCTACGTCACAGAGAACGAGTGAAGCCGGCCACAGTCGAGCGTGTACCTGCTGTACTGCCATATGTTAGAGGAGTCACTGACAAGATTGGCTACATCTTGAAGCGCGCTTCCATCAAAACATACTTCAAGCCGCCGAAGAAGATTGGTCAGTTTTTACCATCAGTCAAGTGTAACGTCCCTCTGCAAGATGCAGGAGTGTACAAGCTTGATTGTGAATGTGGTCTCTCCTACATAGGACAAACTAAAAGATCAATTAAAACCCGCGTCAAAGAACATATAGCTGATGTGAAGAATCGACGCTCCGGGAAGTCTGCAGTCTGTGAACATGTACAGGATCGCCCCCGTCACTACATCAGATTTGATAGACCACAAATCCTCACTAAAGAACACCGATTCCTTCCAAGGATGATTCGCGAGGCTATTGAAATCAAAAAACACCCTAATTTCAATAGAGAAGATGGCTGGGTGCTACCATCTGCTTGGGATCCTATAATAAATAAAATTAAATCCCAACCCAAGCATACAACTGCAAGGCTTCATGATATCATAAGTTCATACTGTGTAGATCGGAACAAAAGTTAAATTTTAATCTATGGTAACCGCGGTTAACTATGACATCTGGACGTTAAACATCTCAGTCCTTCCCGTGACCATGGGTGCTGTAAAGCTCTCGAAACGTCGGGTATTAAAAAGTTAAATATACGCGATAAATTCCGTAAAAACGAGTATTATTTCAATGTGTAGTGTTCGCGTAAATATAAGAAATCAATATGTAAACCAGTACGGACTGGTAATTGCAAATAAAATACGCCGATTAGAAGATCTAAAGACTAAGCGCGCAAGATATCTAACAGCCTTAAATTTCTTGAAGAGATGCGGAGACCATAATCTCATTCCTACGTGTGTCAAAATATCCACCAAAAAGGACATTCGAGGAAGCGCTAAGATCTTAAATCAGGCGAGTAAAAAGTTGTTACGGGCGGTAATCCAACAAAAACGCTCCGATCTATATGACATCAATAAATCCATAGACACATCATCCAGTGAATTAAAGAAAGTTTTAATGACGTTTGATTATAATTTTTGCATGGAAACATTAAATAAACGCGAAATTAGTAAATATAACGAATGCAAAAACAAACATATAGTAAAATATCAAAAATTAACGGCCAAATCAAATGTCAAACATCCGAATCAATGCCAGAACCAAAAGCAACCATTGACAAACACAGATCATAGATTAATCGCGTTCTATAATCTGTCAAAACAAACACTGGATGATGCAACAATAAAGGTTTTATCCAAAGGACTAAATTACGCTGTAAGTCCGCGCAGATTACCGTACGAAGAAATTATCTGTAGCGTCGAGGACTGTTTATTTAAAAACAATATGCGGAAAGAAGATTTGGAGGCGATACGTCAAGACATTTCGTCTATGTTACGTCGATGTTCAGTGCCTAAACCGAATCTTCCCAGAGACGAATTTATAGCGTTAAAGAACCTACGCAATAAACCAGAACTTACGATTCTCCGCGCAGATAAGGGAAACGCCACGGTAGTCATGGATACGTCAGATTATAATTCAAAAATACAAGAACTTTTGTCGGATGTAAGTACTTATAAAAAGGTTAAAAACGACCCAACAAATAGCACACTAAAAACAACTAGTGACCTCATAAAGAAACACTCCGAAAAATTAAATCTGGACGTAAAATGGATAATACCTACGTGCGCCAAATCACCAAAGTTGTATGGGTTACCAAAAATACACAAGCCCAATGCTCCATTACGTCCCATAGTGAGCCAAATCGATTCACCAACTTACAGATTGGCTCAACACTTAGCGAAAATACTCTCACCGCTCAGGGGACACACAAGAGCACACATAAAGGATTCCTACCATTTTGTCAGCGAGATCAAAGACCTGCGTCTGGCAGACAATGAAACTATGGTCAGTTTTGATGTGCAGTCATTGTTTACATGCTTACCTGTTGAAGACTGCATCTCAATTGTAACTAGGAGGCTGGAGGAAAACAACATGCCCGTAGAATATGCAGTATTACTCAGACACTGCCTTACATCTGGCTACTTATTGTGGAAGGAGGAGTTCTACAAGCAAGTAGATGGTGTGGCGATGGGCTCACCTGTATCTCCCATTGTCGCCAACATATTCATGGAAGACTTTGAGGAGAAAGCCCTGCTTACTTCTCCCATAAATCCAAGATTCTACAAGCGGTACGTAGACGACACTTTCACAATTCTACCTTTAGATAAAGTAACTGAATTTTTAGACCATCTTAACTCTATAAATTCTAAAATTCAGTTCACAATGGAGTTAGAGGCAAACAATTCCTTAGCTTTTCTAGATGTGTTAGTAATTCGGAATCCTGATAACACCTTGAGCCATACTGTGTATAGAAAAAAGACCCATACAGATAGATATTTAAACGGTGATTCTCACCACCATCCTTCACAATTAGCTACCGTGGGTAAATCTTTGTTTCAGAGAGCACGAGGGATCTGTGACAGTAAACACCTGGCTGCCGAGCTCCAACACGTCAAGCAAGTTTTGCATGACAACAAGCTTCGGGTCCCGCGCCTACGTCACAGAGAACGAGTGAAGCCGGCCACAGTCGAGCGTGTACCTGCTGTACTGCCATATGTTAGAGGAGTCACTGACAAGATTGGCTACATCTTGAAGCGCGCTTCCATCAAAACATACTTCAAGCCGCCGAAGAAGATTGGTCAGTTTTTACCATCAGTCAAGTGTAACGTCCCTCTGCAAGATGCAGGAGTGTACAAGCTTGATTGTGAATGTGGTCTCTCCTACATAGGACAAACTAAAAGATCAATTAAAACCCGCGTCAAAGAACATATAGCTGATGTGAAGAATCGACGCTCCGGGAAGTCTGCAGTCTGTGAACATGTACAGGATCGCCCCCGTCACTACATCAGATTTGATAGACCACAAATCCTCACTAAAGAACACCGATTCCTTCCAAGGATGATTCGCGAGGCTATTGAAATCAAAAAACACCCTAATTTCAATAGAGAAGATGGCTGGGTGCTACCATCTGCTTGGGATCCTATAATAAATAAAATTAAATCCCAACCCAAGCATACAACTGCAAGGCTTCATGATACCATAAGTTCATACTGTGTAGATCGGAACAAAAGTTAAATTTTAATCTATGGTAACCGCGGTTAACTATGACATCTGGACGTTAAACATCTCAGTCCTTCCCGTGACCATGGGTGCTGTAAAGCTCTCGAAACGTCGGGTATTAAAAAGTTAAATATACGCGATAAATTCCGTAAAAACGAGTATTATTTCAATGATTAGATGTACCTAAGATTGTTCTTTATCCGTAGATAGAATAAGAGCAATTATTAATAATATTAAAACTTATTAAATAA
This sequence comes from Parnassius smintheus behrii, assembly GCA_036936625.1. Classification (NCBI taxonomy): domain Eukaryota; kingdom Metazoa; phylum Arthropoda; class Insecta; order Lepidoptera; family Papilionidae; genus Parnassius; species Parnassius smintheus. The sequence continues at coordinate 39,708,239 of JAUPFT010000015.1, forward strand.
TAATATAAATGTAAGTTAAAAAATTAATAACAATATTTTTTAATATTTATTTTTGTTTTCGTTCAAAAACCGGGGCGCCGGGAAATTTTATAAATGGTCGTGACACAACTTTTTAAAGTATTGTTTACGGGATTTTTAAGTGTCAATTCTATTGTAATAATTGTAAATACGCAAAGCATAAAAACAAATAATTGTGTAAGTCGTTAGCGTGTTCATTCAAAAGTCGTGGATCTGGTGGGTGGATATATTCTACATTCGCAAGAAAAAAATTATTGGCTTTTAATGCCTCTTTTACCATAATATTAAAATATTATTTCTCTAAGAATTAATATTTTATAATAATTAGCGATTATTCAAAAGTAACAGGCGTTTACTTTTGAATAATCGCTAATTATTATGATTCCATGTTTAAGACAAAGAGATTTTAAATTTTTATTGCCACTTATTCCCTTCCTTCAGGGATTTTTTTGTTGAGTTTTATTTGCTGTATTTAAAAAGTAATATAATATTACTACACATCATTAAATATTTTTTATCGATATACAATTTGATGTGGAAGTTGTTGGTGATATTAATATTTGATTAGGACGTCTTAATACTTATAATGACAAACATGAAAAGATGTTTTCAAATATTATGGTACGGAACTCGATAAAAAATAATTAATAGAATCAGGCGTTACTTTGCGGAAATCCATTATATCAATGAATGGAAAAAATTACTTGCTTAGATCAGCGTAATCAAATAAAATGATGTGTCTTACCTCCGTGTAGCATCTCCCGTCAACACTTACCCCAGTACCACTACTCCCAACACCAATGAACTAGGAAAGACACACTACTGTCGATAATACGTCACGTATGTCGCCTCTCCACTAAGCATCCTCAGGTGAAGTAGACTCTGCGGTAGCTAATCCCTAAGACCGCTTAAATAACTAATAATTATCCACCAATTTCAGCCCGAAGACGGCTCAGAACTATACACAAACTACCTGGATTATTTTGACGACGACGATGAAATAGGAGCCGTAGTTTTCGACAACGACTTCAATATCAATCTTGCAAAAATGTACAGAGCTATTACTTACTTAAGAAGATCCGAAGTGATTTACATTTGTGGTGCATTATATAATTACGTGTCTTTAAAACAAGGATATTTATCTTTAGGTAAACTGTGTATCAGTATATTATGTATTTTTTTTAATTCGGCTCGATTTCATGAAAGTAGAATTAGAATTATTGGTATATCGTGGTAGTTCATGTGCTGGACGCTCTGTTGTATATATATTATAATATATTTTTCGTTGGTTATGGACTCGTATGATTGTATTTCGTCAGTTTTAAGTATTAAGAAATTGTCAATTGTAATAATTTGTTTAAAAACTTCTTTACATGTTGATGAAAAGTCGATGAGGATAGTATCTCAAGTCTCAAGGCACTTATTTCATTATTTTCACCAATAAAACCCACTTCATTAAAATTGCAACACTAATGAAAATCCATTTCAAACCATTATAAAAATGAAACTGGAGCAGCAATAAATGATAATATTTTACATCTTATTACGTAAAGTGGTTTATCATATATAAATAAATAATAATAAATATAGACTTTAAGGCGACACCGTGAAAAAATGCATCTCCTTTCAACGAGTAGTATAGGACTATGACACCACTAACGAAAGTGGAATTTTGATATAGGTAAATTCATGTCTTTATCTTGAATTTGATTGTTCAAAAACACGATTGTATAATTTTGACTCGATCATAATTATTTGCGAAAACACTTCTAAAAACCACTATAGTTGAAATTATAACGAAATTACTTAATCTATATGCTTGGGAATCACTCAAATATACTCATAACATCAATATTCATAATTTACTTGCTCATTATTTTGATTACTTAAATCAATAATTTTTATAAAATATATTTTAAGATTCTGACAATTTCTAAGGGCTTTTAATCGTCGCGGGTGCTACGCTATTTTAGACCTTATGACGGCGTTTTTTCAAGTTTTTATAGAAATTATGTATTCACTCGGATCCGTACGGCGATAGCCTTTTCGATGTGTGGTCTTAACTGGCTTAAATACTTTCGAGGTAAAAGATCCTCTTAAAAGCCTTGACTATCAATAAAAATGTTTAAAATGATAAATAAAATATAAATTATTATGTATGAGAATAAAGATAAAGGAAGTCAGGGTAAAACTCTAAACCATCACTCGTTCGAATAGCATTTAGTACGGTGTAGGAGCTTGTATCAGTCATTCTGCGATTCTCTTCGTGTTTCTGTCGATTGCGGCAATTGTTTTATTGTATCTTTTTTTTTTTCTAATATTTCCCATAGTCACTTCTTACGGCACACACGGGTCAGAGGATTCCATCAGACCACCACCATACGGCATTATCATCTACTTTTTTTGTTGTTAATAACGTAATAATATATAATTCAAACTTCACAGGACCTGGCCTATTCAATGACGTACTTAACAAAGAAACAAATCGTGTTCCTATTGTCTTCGGCAAGCCAGGAAAGTTGCTTGGGGATTATGCAATGAAACGTGTAGGCGTAACTGATCCTAGCAGAGTACTTTTTATTGGTGATATGTAAGATTTATAGTTAATATGTTTACTATGAAGCACTATAAATGAGATTTGTAGCATATAAAGAAAAAATATAAATAAAAAAAACACTCGCTATTATTACGCACATCAATATCGCGCTTTGTAAGCTTATCGAGTATGAGAAAAAAGATTTATGACCTAATGACACAGTGCTCAAGTGGCTGGCTGGTCCCGGTAGATGATAATGGTAAGACATGCAGGAAATCGAGGGATGCAGGTGGCTCAGGAACGTGCTTTGTGCAATTTCTTGGGGAAGGCCTATGTTCGGCAGTGGACTTGTGAAGGGCTGTAATAATGGTGATGGCTATGCACAACCTGAACTAGCTCGTTAAACCGAAGATGATTATAGAAGAAAGATGCTCTTGAAGTAGTTATATTTAATAGTACTGACGGTGACACTGACGGTATGAATACCCAAGACAAATTATCTGTTCAACTTCGATCAAGTGGGAAATCGATGAATCTTACTCATCCAAGCAGCGTTAGGGAGATTGCGACACTCTTGTCACACATTTTTCAAGGCTTAAAACAAGTAGGAAAATCTGGTGCGCGTTGCCAGTGATAACATGATCTACCTCATACAGCCATCAGTGAATGACTGCGGCTTAAATTCATATGTCATTACTGGCAATATGCACCTTATTCTACATTTTTTTTTCAAGCTTTGAGTTATACATGACGAAAAGATATGTCGTAATCTTCAGGATGATTACCGCTGATTAAGTGGCAATTGCATGCTGATTAAGTGACAGTTCTACAAAAACAGTTTTATGCAATCTGTAATAAATATTTTAATAAAAAAAACTTACTTGCATAACAATAGCAGAGTTAAAGATCAATGTCAGTACTATGTATTCATTATCAAATTGTTCAGAACACGTTAGAACTCTAACTTCACTTCACTAACTTTATTAAATACTTGCGAGCCGCCCGGGCTTCGCACGGGTGATTTCTGGACCTCGACAACAGCTCCACCTACCGAGTCCAATTGAGTTTTTAAAACATCCAGGGACGCACTCAAATACACATAAAAATTCATAAGATCGTTCGAGCTTTAGCGAGTTTCGAGTTCAGACAGCAATTGATTTTTATATATAAGAGATTTACGCATAAATAATATGTGTTACCAAGATGATAAATATGATTTTAATCCCTAAAAAGAATCCTTACAATCGTTTTTAATATTCAATAAATAATACATATTGAAAGTTGAAATTAATAAATTCAATATTCATTCGAAAATAAACATGGTTTTACGTGGTAGAGCCATGCCGCAGCAACTCGTATATTATGGTTGTAGCACGAATGGGTGGGCTTAACCGGGGATCCTTCCCCGGTTAACCCTTGTTCTCACAGAACACAAGCAAAAAAATAGCAATGTGGCTGCGTTTCGTATGGTGAGTGAAGAGGACCGGAAAACCTTCTTACTGGAAATGAGGCAACGCATCTGCATTTTCATTATTAATCCAAGATAAATGTAGAATTTTATAAGCCACAATTTCCACTTACCATCAGGTGGACTATGTGCTTGGTTGATACTCTTACTCTATAAAAAAAATTGCCTATGTAATGGGTAGGTAGATGGATAAACTTTTTTGAACTTCACTATGACGAACATGATTTCCTGTCATATTTGCCCCTATTTTATTAAATATTATGAAATATTATGTTCAATTATTTGTGGCAGTGCTGAAGTGTTTGCACAGTGGGGCAACGGTGACTCTCTGAGTACAGAACCAGAGTAAGAAACCTAACAATTTGCAGAGAGATATAAGGCAGGGTGACGTAATATCCTCCAAACATTTCATCGCTGCATTGAAAGACGTTTCCAAGCTACTGGACTGGAAAGGATTTGGTATTTATATCAAGGGGATTACATCACTCACTTTTGATTTGCAGACGGTATAATACTTATGGCAGAATCGCTGAAGGACCTAAGCACTACGGTCAATGACCTTAAAAGTGTGTCCCAACGGATAGGTCTTAAGATGAACTTAGACGAAACAAAATTCATGTGTAATGTCCATGTCACACATATGCCGGTAGTTGTTGGGAGCACTAAGCTCGAAGTTGTTGACGAGTATGTTTACCTGGGACAAATAGTCTGACTAGGTAAGTACAACTTCGACCGAGAGGTCAATCGACGGATTCAACTCAGCTGGGCAGCGTTCGGGAGATTACGACACATCTTCTCATTAGGCATACCTCAAAACCTCAAAACTAGATTGTACAATCAGTGCATGTTGCCAGTCGATCTGAAAACCTATGGATCTGAGACGTGGTCCTTCACTGCTGGCCGTATGAGGAAGCTCAAGGTTGCTCAGTGAGCTATGGAGAGGGCCGTGATCGGGGTTTTTCTGAGTGATAAACTTATGAATGAGGATATCTGCAGTAGAACCAGAGTAACCGACATAGCCCAACGGATTAGTAAGCTGAAATGGCAATGGGCCGGCCATATGGCTCAAAGATCCAACAACCGATAGGGAAGAAAGGATCTCGCGTGGCAGTCTCGTTCCAACAGGCAAAGTTTAGGGCATCCCATCCTTTAATGTATCGAAGGCCTTTGACGAGGTTTGGCACGCTAGCCTTTTGTGCAAGCTTATAGCGTACGGCTTATTCATTGGCGTGATTAAATGGGTGAAGGATTTTCTTAGACAACGATCTCACCGAGTCGTCATGGATGGCTGCTCATCTCGTACTATTGCGAAAATTGTTCAAGTTACTCAGGGATCCGATCTCTCCATAACTTTCGTCAACTGCCAGCTACATGCTCTAACCAGTCGAGATCAAATCCAATCCGAAAGAGAAGCTATGGTTGAGCGTGCGAATCTCTTATTGTAGACAGTTTGCAAATGGGGCGATGCCAATTTTGTGAGATTCCCAAGTGTCTTTTAACCGCTAAAAAGAGCCCGCTCAAACTGAGTTCTACTTTTCGAAATGTTTCAAGGATTGAAATACACTGACCACCTTCAGTTGTTACGGGTTGAATTTTCTCCGAACCTCAACTATGGGCGGTTCATTGAGTCCGGAGCCAAAGCAGCCACAAGGAAACTAGGTGTCCTTCCAAGGGTGCGACGGTCCTTCACACCGGGGCATTTTCTTACCTTATATAAAGCGCAAGTCCGGTCTTGCATGAAGTAACGCTGTCACATATGGGCTGCTGCTGCATTATGCCACATATTAGCGTTGGACTCAGTAGAGAAACGTCTTAAGAGGCTCATTATTGACCTTGCTTTGCTTGAAATCAATCTTATCAGCCTGGAGCACAGGCGCAGAGTAGCCAGCCGCTTAGTATTTTATAGGATGCATTTCGGTGCGTAGAGTCTACGCAGTAAGTACAAGCTTTAATTCCTCCCTCTCTTTTTCACCATCGGACAACCAGGTGGTCATATTAGAACCGCATTAGAACAGTTTGCTTCTTCTTTTGTAATGCGTACAGCAAAGAAATGTAATAATTTGCCAGCATCTATTTTTCTTCTTATTTGACATAATCATCATAATTACAGCCCTCCAGACTTATCCACGGCCGTACATAAGCCTCACCTAAGAAACTCCTCAAATTATGGTTCAGAGCAATGTGTATCCGTCAACTTACCATAATCAATATTCGTACGTATATTATATGCCGTGTAGTGGCTGTGTAAGAATATCCACTACCTCATATCGTCCCGTGGGTGTCCTAAGAGCCGACAGAAGGAAATTGAAACAGGTAACGAGAAGCAGAATCTTCTTGATCACAACTCGAAATAATAAAAAAACTGCGGTTGACGGGCTTGCCAGGCTCGCCAGGCTAGCGATCATCGGCAAAATCCCCCCTTATGAAACAATTTGTGGGGTAAGCCTATATCCAGTAGTGGACATTTATAGGCTTCAATGTATGGATGGATGGAAGACTATAAGCGAAATGCCACTAACTCACTCACTCATCATGAGACCTACAAAACTATTTGCCCGATTGACTCGAAATTGGCATGTATGCACATTTCTCGACATAAACACCCACTGAGGAAAGAATTTGAAAAATTAAGGTTGAAATAAGGTTTCACAGCTAGTAGTTTTTTATAGGATAGGGTGACAAATGATTTCAGTCCATCTGATGGTAAGTGGTTGCTGCGGCCCATAGACATCTACATGTATCCTCGATTACAAAACAAAATGCAGACGCGTTGTCACCCGTGAGGACTAAGTTGAAATGTCTCGTTTCCAGTAAAAAGGGTATCCGGTTTTCTACACTCACCATACGAAATGAAGCAGCATTATGCTACTATTTCCCGCTGGTATTCTGTGAGAGCGCGGTCCTTCCCCGGTGAAGCCGACCCACAAGCCGTGCTACAACTATACTCCTAATATACTGCAGCATGGTTCTACCACGTATAATATTACGTACACATATTATATAGGAGATGAGATATTTTTGTAATTTCAGGATAAAACAGGATGTTGGCTTGGGTAAGGTAGCTGGTTTCAAAACCCTTTTAATACTCACAAACAACACGCGTGAAGATATGATGGCGCATCCACATTTGAAGCCGGATTTTTACACGGAATCTTTATGTAGCTTGGTGCCTTTGCTGAATAATGTATGTTTGTAAATTTTTAAAGCAAATTTAAGCTTTTACAACAAATTTTTGTATGATAGTTAAAATATTTTATTTTATATAATTTATTATTTAATAAATGAGAAACATGGAATGTAATCTACAAATATAATAAAATCGTAAACGGATTTTTTCTGTTTGTGCGTTTGTGCGTTCACGCTTATCTCCACTATGGTTGATTGAATTGAATGTGATTTTCAGTGATGTATTTAGATAAGTTTGTGCTAATATTTATTGTTTATTTTGTTTAAATCAGCTCACAGTTAAAATATTATATTATGTTCTTTTAAGACCGCTTTGCGCACGCTTTACGTGTCGCGTGTGTTGCGCACGCTTTATGTGCATTGACCGAACGATTGGTTACGCGATGAAACAAGATTTATATACCTATATTATATTATTAATTATTATAAATTAATACGTTTTTCAGAGCAATTTTCAAAAAGGAGGAGGTACTCAATTCAACTGTATGTATTTTACGTGTTACCCTAGAACTTTTTTCTGGGTAAACAAAAAAAAATTTTGATGATTCTTTTTTATTCAAAAGCTGATGCTTCTTATATGGCTCCATATAAATTTTATCAAGAAGTAGTTTTTGAGTTATCCTTCAGTCAATTAAATAAGCATTAGTATGCGTATTTAATTAACTTCTACTACATTGATGACGTTCTCATTATATTTATATTGAATTCGTTTGTACAAAATTTTTAATTTTATCACTTGTTATGAAAAATATTTTTTGCAAGTGTAGTATAGTAGTAAGTCCAAACATTGTAAAACAGGGTCTAATGTACCTAGAGTCTATTGGTATTGGTAATAATAAACATTAATATTAATATTTTTTGGATTATTATTTTATTTTCTCTTTTTCGCCAGTAGTTCTTTAGTTATAAACCTAAATTAATTGTTTAATTATCTAGGATGTTTTTTTATAATTTCGAAAATATAACGTAACAAAACGAATAATATGCTATAATAATAAATTCTTGACATTAATTCTTATTTATTATATTATAATTTATAATTTTTATTCTTTTATTTAACGTTATTAAAATCATTGTAAGCTATTGAAAAAAAAGCATCTGAAGCTTTGTTATGTTCACGTCTTTTGAACATATTTTGTATTATTTTAATATTGGGTAAATAAACCAAAGAACTTCCGGGATTGGGGGTAAAAGTTTTTTTTAAATACCTACAGAGCGGCCCTCCTAACAGTTTTCTTACCACAAATCAGAGGTTACCGAGTGAAAAACCAGACCCGCAACTCGCACCTTTGACGTTGCTGCCCATTGTGATGGTACATAATTATTAATGATCATTATCATCATCATTATAGCACTTCACAAATGCTGGACATGCAGTTGGCTCAGGAGCGTGTTTTGTAACGTTTCTTGGAGGAGGCCTATGTTCAGTAGTGGACTTGTGAACAGCAAATGCTGAATAAAGGCCTCCTCCAAAGAATGTCAGAAAGCACGGTCCGGAGGCACCTGCATACATCAACTTCCTGCATGTCTTACGTGGTCATCATCTAGTGGGGGCCATTTCTAAGCTGTCCCATACTTCGCCTACCGTTACCACTTACCAGGCTGCCATTCGAAAACTTTTTCCCCCTCGGTTGTTGGTTCCTCGAGGTATATGGTTGGCCCATTGACTCTACGGCAGATATTCTCATTTCTAAGTTTATCACGCAATGAAACCCCGAGCATAGACTGTACACCTCGCTGATCGTACTTGATCTATCTCATACAGCCAGCAGTGAAGGGCTACGTCTCAGATCCATAGGTCACCACTGGCAACATGTACTGGTTGTACAATCTCGTTTTCTAGGTATGCTTGACGAAAAGATGTGTCATAATCTCCCGAACACTTCCCAGCCAAGTTGAATTCGCCGAAATCGAACTCAGCTAGTCGGACTATTTGTTCCAGGTAAACATACTGGTCAACAAATTCAAACTTAGTGGTTTCAACAATTATTGGCATAGGTATGAAATGGACGTTAGCCGGTTTCGGAAAAGGTTTTAGCACCATAGACCACATACACACCCTTCAGGAAATTGTACAGAAGACTGAATAGTACAATCTGCCACTGTGTATGTAGACTATGCGAAAGCCCTTGTTTCCTTCGAAATTTGGGCAGTGCTACAGTCTCTTCAGCGGTGCTAATTTAACTGTCGATATATCGAAGTGCTGAAGTGTTTGTACAGTAGGGCTACGATGGCTATCCAAGTACAGAACCAGAGTACTCCAACTGCAGAGAGGTGTAATGTAGGGTGATGTAATTTCCCAGAAACTCTTCACCGCTGCATTGGAAGACGTTTTCAAGCTACTGGACTGGAAAGGATACGGTATTAACATCAATGGCGAGTACATCACTCACCTTCGATTTTCTGACGATATAGTCCTTATAGCAGAATCGCTGGAGGACCTAAGCACTATGCTTAATGACCTCAAAAGTGCCTCCCAACGGATAGGTCTTAAGATGAGCGTTGTCAAAACAAAGATCATGTGTAATGTCCATGTCATACCTATGCCGGTAGTTGTTGGGAGTACTATACTCGAAGTTGTTGACGAGTACGTTTACCTGGGACAAATAGTCCGACTGGTAAGTCCAACTTCGACGGAGAAGTCAATCCACGGAATCAACTCGGCTGGGCAGCGTTAGGGAAATTGTCGTAACATCTTCTCGTCGGGTATACCTCAAACTCTGAAAACTAGATTGTACAATCAGTGCATGTTGCCAGTGATGACATACGGATCTGAGACGTAGTCCTTCACTGCTGGCCATATGAGGACGCTCAAGGTCGCTCAGCGAGCTATGGAGAGGACTATGCTCGGAGTTTCTCTGCGTGATAGATTCAGAAATGAGCATATTCGCAGTGAAACCAGAGTGCCCGACGTAGCCCAACGGATTAGTGAGCTGAAGTGGCAATGGGCCGGCCATACAGCTCGGAGAACCGATAACCGATTGGGAAGAAATGTTCTCGAGTGGCAACCTCGTACCGGTAGGTGTAGTGTAGGGCAAACCCAACTCGATGGAGTGACGAGCTGGTAAGACATGCAGGAAGTAGATAGATGCAGGTGACTCAGGACCGTGCTTTGTAGAATTCCTTGGTTTCTTTTTTTTTGGATTTCGAGAAGTACGTGTTTATATAAAATAAACAAGTTATATTTCAACACGTTTACTTCAACAAATGTTTGAAAATGGGTACAGTAAGCGAACAATAAAATTAATTAAATTTCACCCACTCGTATGTTCCGGAATGTTAGAAATATACATGTGTACAAGTAGGCTCGAACAAGGAAACTTTTTCAATTCCACCCACTAAGTTTCTGTTCCCATTCAAGTTAGCTAAGATACTTATTAACACTTAAGATCGGGGCTATACTCGTATTTTCAGTAAATTCGAAATGGCGTTAATGAATTTCCTAAGATGTTCGGGAATTAAACTTTTCCTGTTTACTGTCGATTTTTGCTGTATTATCTAAAAATATTTACGAAAGAAAAATAAGCCCGTATAATGATAAAGAATTAAAGGTATTAAAGATTAATTGGCATAGATCGGCGTCATAAAATAAAATTTACCCTGTTTGAGGGACACCTTCCGCCCCCTCAATTGCCTGTAATATCCCCGTAACCATACCACAGACGTCGGCAAATTATTCCACTACTGTACGTACAGCAAAGGATGAAATAATTTGCCAGCGTCTGACTTTCCGTCGAAATAAAATCAGAGCGTCTTCAAGGTAAGATGAAATAGTTTTTTTTATGCTAAGATAGAGTGATATACCATCTAGGACTTCATCATCATTCACCACCAGGTTGGATTGCGGTCAAGCACCAAACAGATAACAAAAATAAAATTTATTCACTTCCCAGTTTCATACAATGGCTATTCAATAAGATTTCTGCGTAGAATTAAATCGAAACTTTAAATAAATAAAGCGATTTTGTTGGTGATGATAATTTATGTTAGACGTAATAAGAGCTGTTAGTGATCTAAGCAGTACAAAAGATGAGATTAGTAATAAAACTGAGGTAATAAATAAACTAACAGTACCCCTAAAGGCTATTGCAGTCCTTGAATGCTTGCAGCCAATTTCAAACAAAGGCTACAGATATTTTAACTCTGAAAATTAAGATCGAATGCCTTATTGCCTGTTATTATACTTATCGACAGAAACTGGTATAAGGAAGGTTAATACTCAGACGGACTCCTAGGCAGGAAAAAACTTCTAAAGCCCAGTTCTCAATACTTAAATCTGCATGTAGTTGCTCATAACTTTCGCCAGGCATTTAGTTCTCCCTGAGTTTGCGTTTTTCAACCGAAAGATATCGGCTATAAACAAATCCTTTAAATGCTCTCAGAATCAGCGAAGCGTATTGCACAAAATTGAGTTTAAGAGGAGGAAGGATTCGTTGATTAATAACTAGCGTATGCAATTATAAGTCATCATTGCTGCTTCGCGATTTCATTTTCGCTGGTGTTCGAAAATATTACCTTCACACCGCCTTGTCCAAAAATATTGAAGGAGTTGTAGAAGTATGTATTCTGTATGTAATGCAGCTATTGCAGCACTAACTCTGTGTACAATTTTATTTGCCGTCAGTGTACTTAGACTACAGTAGTCTCCAATGCTTGTTTGTGTCCAGTTTGTTGCGTAATATCTCAAAGTGGCCAACAACTGGTATACTGGAGATATTGAAACATTTCTGAAAAAAAAGGAACTTTAGATAACATAGGTACCTTACTACTACTACTGCTTTAACTTACTTTAGTTTTAAATCTTTGAGCGACACACATAGCTTTTAGAAAAAATATGTTATCTAGGTCACCTACCTAGACCATTGTTTATGTAGACAAATATATAATGAAAGGTGTGTACATACCGGTTTGGTGTACATTCCAGTTGGTGTTCGATTTTGAATAAAAGACACAAAGTAGCTTCTTTGGACAATCGAATCCTTATTACGAAGTCATGGTCATCATAGTTATTGAAATAATTGTTCCTTTCTCTTATCCATCATGGACGCCGTGGAATGTATTCTTCACCACTGTCAGAATCTTCGATCATATTTCGTAAACATTGCATTATTTAAAAACAAAACCCTACAATTATCACGCCGCTTTTACGGCTGGCAAGCTGGTTTTACGGATTTTATCGCGTTTAATTTTTTTGTTATTTTTAAATCTTTTTGTTATATATTTTATAAATTGAATTTAGACATTAATTCAATAATACCTTCATGTGCCAAACCATCGAAGTTGTATGGATTACCAAAAATACACAAACCGAACGCTCCATTACGTCCAATAGTGAGTCAGATTGATTCGTCAACGAACAGATTGGTTCAACACTTAGCTAAAATAGTATCACGACTCAGAGGACACACAAGAGCACACACGAAGGATTCATACCAATTTGTCAGTGAGATAAAACATCTACGTCTTACTGACAGTGAAAACATGGTCAGTTTTGATGTTCAGTCTCTATTTATATGCCTACCTGTTGAATACTGCATCTCAATTATAAGTAGGAAACTAGAGGAAAATAACATGCCAGCAGAATATGTAATACTACTCAGACACTGCCTTACATCTGGCTATCTGTTGTGGAACGTAATAATTTTACAAGCAAGTGGATGGTGTTGGGATGGGCTGACCTATATCTCCCATTGTTGCCGATATATTCATGGAAGACTTTGAGGAGAAAGCCCTCCTTACTGCACCTGTTACACCAACGATCTATAAGCGGTACGTAGACGATACTTTCACAATTTTACCATCAGACAAAGTAACTGCATTTTTAGAACATCTTAGTTCTAGAAACTCTAAAATTCAATTTACTATGAAGTTAGAGGCAAATAATTCCTTACTTTTTCTAGATGTGTTAGTCATCCGAAATTCTAACAACACCATAGGTCACACTGTGTATAGAAAAAAGATCCATACACACCGATATTTAAACGGTGGATCTCACTACCATCCTTCACAGTTAGCTACCATGGGTAAATCTTCGTTACAGAGAGCACGAGGGATCTGTGACAGCAAAAACTTGGCCGCCGAACTTCAGCACGTCAAGCAGGTTCTGCACGACAACAAACTGCGGGTCTCGCGCCTACGTCACAGTGACCGAGTGAAGCTGGCCACAGTCTAGCGTATGCCTGCTGTACTACCATATAGCAGAGGTGTCACAGACAAGATTGGCTACATCTTAAAGCGAGCTTCTATTAGAACATTCTACAGGCCGCCGAAGAAGATTAGTCGGTTCTTACCATCCGTCAAGTGTCATATTCCTCTACAAGATACAGGAGTGTACAAACTTCATTATAACTGTGGTCTCTCTGATATAGGTCAAACAAAAAGATCAATTAGAACCCGCGTAAAAGAACATATAGCTGATGTAAAGCATCAACGTTCCGGAAAATCTGCAGTTTGTGATCATATCCTAGACAGCCCCAACCATTACATCAGATTTGATAGACCACAAATCCTCGCAAAAGAACACCGATTCCTACCAAGGATTATACGTGAGGCTATAGAAATTAAAAAACATCCTTATTTTAATAGGGAGAGAGGCTGGGTGCTACCACCTGCTTGGGATCCTATAATCATTAAAATTAAAATTAAACCCAAGCATACCACTGCAAGATTTCAAAACACTGTCAGTTCATTTTGCATAGATCGGACCATAAACAATAGTTAAAAAAGCTAAAGGTACTCCGGGTTTAACAACGACATCATGACATCAGTCATCTCAGTCCCTCGTAACAATGGGTGCTGGAAAGCACCCAAAACGTCGGGAATTAAAAATAATTAAAAAATAAACGCGACAAAATCCGTAAAAGTAGTTTTAACCAATCTAGAGTAATTTGTTATTCCATTCGCAGGATAAGACTTATAATAAGTTTGGTCGAATCCGCGTTTATCAGTGTATAGGTAATAAGTGTGTATGTAATAAGGCGTGTTTTAAATTTCTGATTAAACTTAACTGCCGTGTACTTTTCTGGGTAAGTGATTTTGCAACAAAAAATTACTAGTCTTAAATCTTCTAAAGCTAAGGATATTATCGTGAATTGCATCTAATTTTAATATCACTTAAATTTGAACCAGCGCTATGTCACGCTCATAACACGTAAGATTTCACTGTTCAATACTCTTATTGAAAACATTGAATGGCTTGAAACTGGCACCCCCAAAATGTATATCTAATACATAAAATTGAAATTGGCTTGCTACTTTTTCCGAAAGTAATTCGCGATAAGTTTTCAAAAAGGTAAAATGGTCATTTTGCGCAATCCATTAAACAATGTATCAATATCAGATTACACAATTTTAATTTAATTAAAATTTCAAAATTTATTTAATTTTTTATTAAAAAATATTTTTTAACAATTTAAATTTAGATATAATGATAAAATTAGTATATAAATAAATAAATGTAATTTATTATTTGATAATTTAATAAAAGGAATTCGGCAAAAATTTATATTCACTTGTTTATCAAAAACATGTCTTTTTGATTAATAATTTAAAGTCTAATCTGCCCACTGATAATATATTAAAGGGCTGCAGTATTTTGACTGTACAAAGGTAGCATAATCATTAGTCTCTTAATTGGTGACTTGTATGAAGGATTTGATGAAATATATACTGTCTCTTTTTAATTTATAAAATTTAATTTTTTAGTTAAAAAGCTAAAATTTATTTAAAAGACGAGAAGACCCTATAGAGTTTTATATTTATATAAATTAAAATTTTTTTATAATATTTAAAATTTCAATTTATATAAATATTTTGTTGGGGTGATAAAAAAATTAAAATAACTTTTTTTATAATTTTACATTAATAATGATATATTACACATACAATTTTTCCAAGTAAATTAATTCGTTTGTAGCTTTAGATTAGATTATATACACATACAATTTTCAAGCTTTAGATTATATACACATACAATTTTTCCAAGTAAATTAATTCGTTTGTAGCTTTTCATATCAAAGAGTAGATAATTAGTTCATACTGCCAATGTCACTGAGTAAGCATTACTCGTATGTATGTTATTACCTTTTAGGCCAACAAATAATTAATGACAGATCGACTGAATGAGTTAACATAACATGTAAATGAGTCACATGTTATGTTAACTCATTCAGTCTAAGTGGTTGAATTTAGACCCCTGGGCTACTACTAGTAAGATAATAATATAAAAGGAGGCGCATGCTTGTAATCGATATTAAAACACTACACACAATACAAGAAACAAAAGATTAAACGTCAGAACGAAGCCCACTACGATCCCTCTCAAAGTTACATGACTGCACTTTAGACTAATTATTCACTCATTGAAATGTTCCAAATTTAAAAGCCAAACAGCTTTGGTGAAGAATTACGATAACCCTTAGTAATAGCGACAAAACCAAGTTTTCTGTGTAAACTGTTACAATACGACAAGATCCCATTAAACTTTAACAATTTGGAACTTTCCTTATTAAGAGTAGAAACAAATTTTGTCTCAGAGTAGTATGAATTCTTAATCGCCTGCCCACGCTCATAATCTTGAGTAAACTAGTCAAAATTAATCAAACATTTCATATTTTAAAGTTATCCTAACAAAAAAATTAAAAGCTTTTTTCATACTGACTTTCATACTGACATTTTTCCATACGACTTAACTTGTTTCTAAATACGTATTAAGTAGGTGATGACTGCCTCATTTTTCTTATAGTCACAAGTGAAACTGCTGATCATGCGTTCCCTGGTAGGAATTCCTGGTCAGACCAAAATAAGTTAATGGATAGTTCTGTCAAGGAATTCTCAATAGCAGCCGGGAAACAGCGAATTTGTAGTGTTTCAACCTCGTGTCTCAAAAAGTTAATGTATATATATATATATATATATATATATATATATATATATATATATATATATATATATATATATATATATATATATATATATATATATATATATATATATATTTCACATGATAGATATGTATCATTCTGATTCACTGATCGCTTTATTTACTGAGAGTTGACGTTTTCGTTGGCTAGTGCTGCAAAATACCCCTAGCCATTTTGGACTCAATAGAAAGGCATGCTAAAAGGATTATTGGTGACACCAATTATAGTTAGTACCAATATACCAGTCCCAAGCATTGGCGCCAGGTAGCCATCGTTTTGGTGTTTTACAGGACGCATTTCGCAGAGTGTGTCATGATCATACGTCCGGCTGGCCTCCAACCCTTCGTTGTCGACATACAACACATTCGAACCAAAAAATTAATAGGTATACCAGTGGGAAATAAGTTTCATATACATACGTAATAACATAAATTGTTACCAACAGAACTATGGCTTCATTAAGTTTTTGAGACACGAAGTTGGAACACTACAAATTCCCTGTTTCCTGGCTGCTATTGAGAATTCCTTGACAGAACTATCCATTAATTTATTTTGGTCTGACCAGGAATTCCTACCAGGGAATGCATGATCAGCAGTTGCACTTGTGACTATAAGAAAAATAAGGCAGTCATCACCTACTTAATACGTATTTAGAAACAAGTTTAGTCGTATAGCTTACAGTATGAAAAAAAACTTTTAATTTCTTTGTTAAGATAATTTTAAAATATGAAATGTTTGTTTCATTTTGACTAGTTCACTCAAGATTATGAGCGTGGGCAGGCGATTAAGAATTCCTACTTCTCTGAGACAAAATTTGTTACTACTCTCAATAGGGAAAGTTCCAAATTGTTAAAGTTTAATGGGATCTTGGCGTATTGTAATAGTTTACACAGAAAACTTGGTTTTGTCGCAATTACTAAGGGTTATCGTAATTCATCACCAAAGCTGTTTGGCTTTTAAAATTGGAACATTTGAATGAGTGAAAAATTAGTCCAAAGTGCGGTCATGTAACTTTGAGAGGGATGGTAGTGGGCTTCGTTTTGACGTTTAATCTTTGGTTTCTTGTATTGTGTGTAGTGTTTTAATATCGATTACAAGCGTGCGCCTCCTTTTATATTATTATCTTACTAGTAGTAGCCCAGGGGTCTAAATTCAACCACTTAGATTGAATGAGTTAACATAACATGTGACTCATTCACACGTTATGTTAACTCATACAGTCGATCTGTCATTAATTATTTGTTGGCCTAAAAGGTAATAACATACATACGAGTAATGGTTACTCAGTGGCATTGGCAGTATGTATGAAAAATTGGCGGTGCTTTCAGTGTCATTGTATGTTTTGTCAAATTTCTAATAACATCTTATATTGCAAAGTATTTTCTATCAAACTTGGTATTTACCAAGGAATTAACCTTTGTTTTTTTACCAAGAAATTTAACTTGATAAATACTAACTCTAATTTCCTTAACAAAAATGGAGCTGTGTAAATATATCAGGTACTACATATCGAGAGTGACCTGAAAGACGAAGTAGATATATAGAGAGAACAGGTTGTTGTTTATTAGGGCGAACGCGATCGTCCGCAAGCACTCTTTTCAGAGCATACTGCACCTCTTACTATACGCGCAGTCTGTTTGCCAATTACACACAGAAACTGTATAGCGCTCTACTTCTACAGTGTAATTATACATTCAAAATGCTGATGGAGCTTGCTCCGATTGCGCAGCATATGAGGGATGTTCGCCAAGTCGTCTCTAGACTGCTAGTACACTACTATGCGAAAGCGGCGCATTTCTTTATTGGGCAAAGTCCAAGCCAGCTCAAACAGATCACTGAGGGCATTTGATGATAGGTTCGATTGTCGATACTTGACTACTGTGTGGTTTATATGCTGTCAAATTGTTCCTATCTTAGGTTAGTGAGGCTTTAGTTTTACTAAAAACTAGATTAAAAATACCTTTTTACTAACGCTTATGAACCTCGATGGTCGAATTGTAATATTTTTATAATTATTTATTTATTGAAATATTTATGTACTTTGGATGTTTTTTATATTTCCAATATGATCACAATATTATTGATCTTAGCAAAAATAAAAAATAATATGTAATAATTATAATAATTGTAATATGAATCCCATCTATCAATGAACACAAAGATACAAAAATAACGAGATTTTAAGATGTTTATTTATTGAAAAAAGTGATCTCTTCTAATGGTAGCTAATACTCGAAGAATGAGCTTTCACTCTTGAGCCCTGTTATAGGTTTGTTGTTGTGCCGATATTACGTGACGTTTGAGCGTTATCGACCGTAAATATAGAATATTTTCTCATAACGGTCAATATGAGTCGCGCGTGAGGAACTGGAATCGCTGCTAGGGTCCTGTGTGCAACCTTAAACCGTACATTAAAATATTACAAGTAGATACTATGTCAACGATCTGTTGGGCTATATAAGTTACTTTGGTTCTACTACGGATATCCTCACTTCTAAGTCTATGATGTAGAGAAACTCCAAGTATAACCCACTCCATTGCCCGTTGAACGGCCTTGAGCTTCCTCATACGGCTAGCAGTAAAGGACCTCATCTCGGATTATACAACCAGTTCATGCTGTCATCACTGGCTACACGCACTGTTTGTAAACTTTTGTATTTAAGCTATGAGGTAAAATGACTAGAAGATGTGTCGTAATCTTCTGAAAGCTGCACAGCCGAGTTGAATCCGCTGATTGACCTCTCGATTGAAGTTGGACTAACCTAGTCAGACGATTTGATCTTGGTAATTAAATTATTATAAACAAGTATTGTGAAAACGCGCTAAATATTATTATGAAATAGGAATAGTGTAAGTTGGTTTATATTTACGCCCGCACTTATGTGATTATTAGAGTATACCTTATTATATATTTTCAACGAGGTAGAGAAATGCTGCAGCTATATTGTGGTTGCAGCCTGAATGGGTTGGCTCGACCGGGGTAGGACCACGTTCTCACAGAATACCAGCGTAAAATAGCTGTTTAATGCTGCTGTGTTTCGAATGGTGAGTGTAGAGAACCGGAGACCCTTTTTACTGGAAACGAAGCATTCCATCTCAGTCCTTAGGGCTAGCAACATCTGCGATCTGATTTTTAATTAAAGATAAAGGTAGGTGTCTATGGACCTCAGCATCCACTTAAAATCAGGTGAACTGTGTGCTCGTATGTCACCCTTATACTATAAAAAAAAGTTTTGTTCAAGATTATTAGAGCAACGGAAGAAATTATTAAAAATATTAAAATAATAAGGTGCAAAAATGCTTGGAATTGAATAAAAGCAATCATATATGGATTTTATTATTTCCTAAACAACGTATCCTTTTAAAAAAATGCACGAATGCTTATTTAGAACTAAATTTTTCGTTATTTACTTACATTACGTTTCGTTACATAAAGGAAAATGTTTAATGTTAATTAAGTAGCGGGCTATGAATTTGCGAATATAGTGTCCTTTCAGCTTTTCATTTAAGAACTTTTATTTTCAATGCTGTCTGTCTCTCAGCTTAAGTACAAAGTTTGAGAGAGAGCGTTGTATTGAAGTTTAAATATACAAAAATATTCGCATCGTCTGTGAAAAATCTTTAAACTTCTTTTAGACTTAAATGCAACCGGAAGCAAAATAATACATCGCCTAAAAGTTCATCAGTGAAACAAGTAAATTATTATTAAAGAAGAAATAACTAGCTTGATAGTAAATTTATGTGATTTATCTGAATAGGCCAATTTAAAAAAAAACCCTTATAATATGTCCTCAACGCGCTCACAAGCATCATACACAGAGACGCAAACGAGCACAGACACGCCTAGATATGCGTATGCGATATATGCGATGGACATGCGTATGCGTACATAATATTACACTATCTGTCTGTGAAAAATCTTTAAACTTCTTTTAGACTTAAATGCAACCGGAAGCAAAATAATACATCGCCTAAAAGTTCATCAGTGAAACAAGTAAATTATTATTAAAGAAGGAATAACTAGCTTGATAGTGATTTATGTTATTTATCTGAATAGGCCAATTTAAAAAAAAACCCTTATAGTATTATGTCCTCAACGCGCTTACAAGCATCATACACAGTCAGACGCAAACGAGCACGGACACGCCTAGATACGCGTATGCGATATATGCGATGGACATGCGTAGGCATATATACTAAGATATTACACTATCTTTTACATATACCACTTTACTTGGCAGTTAGCTACCGCAAAGTATTTTTTACCTATGGGCATAAAATTATCGAGGGTGGAGTATATTCACTCCACGTTCACATTTTCTCAAATTGAGCGACTCTCTTCATTTTGTGGTACCGCAACCAAATATTACCGGAGAGAGATGCAGGGCTAACGGTTTTACGTGTTTTTTTAGGCTTTGGAACGAAACACCACCTACATTAGATACCGCATGAAAAGTGATCGCGTTTTATCAGGTATAGCTAGAATTATTACTCATTATGCGAGCTTAATATTGTTCATATTTTAAAATGCATATCACTATCTTTAGCAATATATTTACTGACTACAACTTGCGGTCCACCTATGCCTTATTTGTACGTAGCAGCTCAGAGCAGCAGACTACGGAGATATATAAACCACAAACGCACGACGCGTTCATTAGTAGTAGTCCCTTTTTAATGATACGAGTCGTTTACGGTTTCATTCTACATAAAGCCCTAGAGTTATTGGTGCACGAACTTCGAAATTATTCGATCTCAATTCCTTATTATTACATTATTATCTCTGAGCTTTTTATCCGCTGCTTCGCTCGCGTGGGCTTGAATTTAGAAACATCAACAATACTATTTCGTTCTAAAATTAGCAAAACTGGATTACTTGTAGAAACAGCTCGGTACCTGTGTCCATATTGGACGTAGAAAATGATTGAAGTTTGGCAATATATTATACTATAGAAACACATAAGTGAGTTTATCAGAATTGTTGTATTAATAGCATACGTATAGCAACACCTTTTATAGGGCATGTATTCCGCTGTGTCTTTAAATGTGTCAAAATTACCCTGGTATCAGAAATGCATTATTTACATATTATTCACAACTTAAGTTGATATAGTTACAAAATAATGTTCAATTTCTTTGAATGAATGAACTTTTATTCATATTTGCCCCATTGAATTTTGCTTGGCACCATAAAATACATGCCAGTATTTTTTTACGTTCTATTCCCGGTGGACGTGTGAGAAGAACTATATTCATGAACGGGAGTAGAAATATGCAGAAGAGCAGCAGCGTCTTCCTGATCGTATCTCAAAATAATAAAAATATGCAGTTAGCAACTCGCATGGCAAGTGTGGCAACAACGGTAAATATCCAACTTATTTGGCAATCTATGGGTGGAATCCAATTAATGAACGGGAGTAGAAATATATTAGTCATGTAGCGGTGGCGAAAAAGAAATACCAATATTCCATATCGTCCCATGAGTGTCGTAAGAGGCGAAGGGGAGAAACTGAAACAGGAGATGGGTGGCAGCATCTTCCTGATAACAGTGCAAAGTAACAAAAAGCTGCGGTTGCCAACCCGCTTTCCTAGCGTTAATACTAAGTACCCGGTTGACCGAGCTTTGCTCGGTAATTTTCGCTCGGTTTTTTTTTGATTCGTGTGTTTTGGAAATTATATTTAGATACAAATTACATACTGATGAAATACGAATAATATTTATTGATCGTAGCGACATAATAGAAAAAAACTGAACTGTTTATTTGATTAAAAAATCATGAGTGCAATTAGTTTAATTTAAATTTTCGTGTTTTTAAAAAATACTAAAAAAAGGGCTCGAAAAAAATAGATTTTCACAAAAAAGAAAGGAATTTAAAAAAAAATAAAAAAAAGTCGGTCGGCCGGTCTGGGCTCGAACCATGGCATTACGATTTTGTGACCGCCCAATATACCATTAAGCTATTTGTAATCATTAATAAGCCGTCAAAATTTACCTTCTTATTCTAACGATATTATAGCAGTTTTTCATTGCCTAAAAACACGGACAAAAAGACATTTTCTAAAAATAAATCCTAGCTAGATCGATTTATTGCCCCCGAAACTCCCTGCACACAAAATTTTATGAAAATCGTTGGAGCCGTTTCCGAGATCGCGATTATATAGATATATATATATATACAAGAATTGCTCGTTTAATAGTATATATAAATAAATTACAAATAAACTACAAATATCTTGTCATCAACAGTTGATAGCCCTGATAAAAGTAAAAAAGTAGTAGTTTAGATACATCCCAGTCCTGGGCACAAGCCTCATCAAGTTTTAAGACAAAAAGAAGTTGAATCCATCGCGGGATGACCAACTTCACATACCCATACCTAAAAACCGGCCAAGAGCGTGTCCCTTACGCTCCGCACTGACTATATCGCGCTTATCCAGGGTAATGGATGGACGAAATTTTGGATTCCACTTCAGCGCGTGGCAATATTATTGACCTTTACCCCTTTCGTTTTTAAGCGGTCAGCAACAATGGAGTTTAATTTTAAAACTTCCCGTCTAGTCATTTCCTGCCTACAGCTTGTCATATCCTGGACTAAAGTAGACAATTGTGTGCTCATTAGTTTTTTTTCTTGTGCCACATTTATATCCATGTTTTTCGTAGATAAATCAAGGAGTGGCTCACCAAAGTCAGCGTCGCCACTCCTGGAGCTACTCGATTGTGGAGTTACGCTTTTGTTTGAATTATTTTTGCAACTCTTACAACGTCATCTAGCGGGAAGGCGAGCATCCGATTCAATATTGACACATTGACGGTGAAAAATTAACCCACACAAACTACACTTAACGCCATCTGACGGAGTATATTTTCCACAGGTGCTGCACTTATTGGTCATGTTAGAACAGACGTTATCTATCTATGATAAATACCAACAGAGTTCAGCAAGCAATCGCTAGATGGCAATATACATATGGAGTAATTATTATTTTTGTGCTTTATTTTATTATTATATTTATTATTTTATTATTATTTTTTGTTTTTATAGTTATTTAACCTTTCTTTTATTAAATCACTAACACCATACTAATTATCTTAATATACACTACACACGAATAAAAAAGCGCAGATCAGATCAGATCCGTATTTCATGAACAGCTGAGGGTACAACAGCTGATAATAGTAAATGTGGAGAAACAATACTTTAAACAAATAATTATAATTTGTTTAAAGACAAGTAACTGTACTGTTTGAAATATAATAACAATCGCACTTTATAATTGACTAAAACAATTTAAAACCGGGGATTTTTGAGCAGATATAAAACAGTATCACCATTTACCGAACTACCCGAAAGTCAATCTAGGTAGGTGTATACCATTGTTTATGTAGACATATATTATATAATGAAAGGTGTGTACTGTGTACATACCGGTTTGATGTATATTCCAGCTGATGCTCGATTTTGAATAAAAGACACAAAGTAGGTAACTTTTTTGGACAATCGAAACCTTATTACGAAGTCACGGTCATCATAGTTATCGAAGTAATTGTTCCTTTCTCTTATTCATCGTGGACGCTTTAGAATGTATTATTCATCACTGTCAGCATCTTCGATCATATTTTGTAAACGTTGCATTGTTAAAAAAATAAACCCTGTAATTATCACTAAAGTACAAGAAATTATAAATGCACAACGACGAAATGACTACTTTTAGAATAATGCATACGAAAACAACTGTTAAAATGTAGCGGCCGCCATTAAAATACCCTGCGATAACATGTCTACTTCATGAGTTTTAGCAGTACTTATATTGATTTACTCCCGGATAGTCAGTTATACCTGGGTTAAAATTTGGTAAAACGAAAAGTTATCTAACTCTAGAGTAATTAGTTATTTTATTCACCACCACCATATCTGTAGCTTGGTCTTTAGATAGTTGCAAACCTTTATTTCACAAATCTCACATACTACCTCTAGCTTGAATGTACATACGGGAACTTTGTGGTTTTGTCAAAAATCATCCACAATATTTTATTATTTACTCAAGTTTAGTTAGTAAAAGTGCCATGCAAAGAAATAAATTTAAGCTATATCTGCAATGCAGACTTGATATATGTAAAAGAAATGTACTTATAAATGCCGTTAGAGTTTACAATAAACTGCCTAATACTTTCAAAGACCTACCTTTCGTTATTTTTAAAAGGAAACTCGCAGAATGGCTGGAAACAAAATGTTTTTATAGAGTAGACGAATCTATAACTTATAAAGAAATCTACAATAATGGTAGTAATGAAAAAAAAGTACTTATGTAGTAGTAGATACTTGACATTTATATATAATCATTTACATAATTTATTAAATTTTTACATGTATTTATTGAAATTTAAAAACTTGGTGCTGAAATATTTTTAAAAGATTACATCGTTGTTTTTCTTCAATAATTTAACCTCATAAAATTCAAATAATATTTTTTGTATATTGTTAAGATATGTTGTAAAAACGCCAATATAATAGAACGTAAGGTCTCATTAATAAATAAAATCGTTATAATATTATGTACTACATTCTGGCAAAGAATAAATGAATTTGAATTTGAACACCAGGAAAATTGCAGATGCGTAACCGGCCTTTTAAAAAAGAGTAGGCTGTTTTCTTGAAGGTCCTTAAGACGTATCGTTACGGAAAAATCTCTGGTGGTAGTCGATTCCAGAAGCAAGTTGTGCGTAGAAGAAAATTTATTTTAAATCGCACGGTGGTGGCGATGTGCGATGGTGAAATTGTGCGGCTGGAGTTAGTCCGAATATTTCATCGGAGCACTCCCCGTAGTAGATGCGACAAAATACGCAAAGAGATGCAACATCACTTCGCAGTGCCAGTGAGTCAACCCGATCGGAAAGAGCTCGGTCGCCGACGATTCGAACAGATCTACGCTGGATGCGATCAAATGGAAGGAGCTGGCACTGGGGAGCCCTGGCCCAGAGATGGGAACAGTATTCCATGTGCGGCTGATCCTACGCCTTGTAAATTTGCAGGCGGTGAGCCGGCATGAAATACTGTCCCACTCTGCTGAGCACGTCAAGGTTTTTAGAGGCCAATTTCGCCTTCTCTTCCAAGTGACCACAAAACTGCACTTCATTCGATATGTCGACGCCGAGGATTCCAATACTGGCTGAGGCAACAATAGGAGTGTCTTAAAACGGAGAAGATACGACGGAGGGTTTTTTTTAGCGGTAAACGCGCAAAACTTGTGTCTTCTGGGGTTGATTTGGACTACACTTCGTCGTCGTCGCCAGTCCGAGACTTTGTTCAACAAACTTTCGTCTTCAGACACAAGTATATCCATGTACTCAGCGACGTTTTCCCGAGAAATATTGGCACGGCCGGTGTATAAAGCAGTGCTGTCGTCTGCATAGCAATGAATGTTTCCGGTTTGCAACATGTCATTGATATGCAGAAAAAACGGCGTTTGTGATAGCGCGGCCTTGTGGAACACCAGCGTTCATGTGCTTGTAATTGGATCATGCAACGTCTACTACGACCTTGATGCCCCGATCAGCAAGAAAACTGGTGATCCAATTGCGCTATTTCTCGGGAAACCCATAGGAAGGAAGCTTCGTAAGAAGCGCTCTGTGCCAAACCCGATCGAAGGCCTTCGCTATGTCCAAACTTACGGCCAACGCCTCCCACTTGGACTATACTGCCTCAGCCCATTTGTGAGTTAGGTAATCCATAAGATCACCAGCCCAGCGACCGCAACGGAAACCGTTCTGGCGGTCACTAATCGGCTGGTGATCTTCAAGGTACCGCATGAGCTTGCTGTTTATAATGGATTTCATTATTTAAGAGAACAAGGTGATAGCGATAGACCTATAGTTTGACGGATCAGAGCGGTTAGTTTTTTTAGGGATCGGGTGCTTTTTTCCATGATTCGGGACTACACCGAAGGAGTGGGAGTACCGGAAAAGACGCGTTAAAACCGGTGCGAAGCTATTAAAATAAAAAAAACATCCTAACTTCAAAAGAGAAGATGAATGGGTGCTGCCATCTGCTTGAGATCCTATAACTAATAAAATTAAATCCAAACCCAAGCATATGCAACTGTTACTACGAGACTTATCACTGAAAATATGGATGGAATGCCTTACTAACTGTAATTTTACTTGCTTTCTATACTTTTCCGGCCTGAAGAGTGTAAGCACTACTAATTGAGTAAGGAAAAAGGTGCGAGAATGGTTAATACTTAGACGGATTCCTAGGCAGGAACGAATTCCGAACGCTTTGTTCTCAAAACTTTGATCTGCATGTAGTTGCTAATAATTTTCGTAAGGCGTTTACTTCTCCTTTTGTTTGCTTCTTTCAACCGGAATTGGCTATGAACAAATCGTTTAGATGCTCTTAGAACCATTTAAGCGAATTGCTCAAAATTTAGTTTCAGATGAGGCATCGCAATTTTATTTTAGTTGGTGTTCAAAAACATTTTCGTCACACCGCCCAGTCAAAAATTTTGATGAAGTTACTTCTTACTTCCTTGAAAAAGTTCGTATAGCGTGTTTTATATTCCCTGTCAAGCTTTACAACCGTATACTTTTCTAAGAAAGTGATTTTGCAACGAAAAAGTTACTAGTATTCGATGGAGTAAAATCTTCTAAATCTAATGACATTATCGTGAATTGCTTGTAACTTTAATATCAGATAATTTGTGCCACCAGCTCAGGGTTACGCTCATAACGTAAGATTTCACACTACAACACTCTTATTGAAAAAATTCAAATCAAATGACTACTGAAAAGGAACATTAGATCACACGACATTTACAGCTCATTAAGTTTACCTGTCTAATAATTTTGACTTTAAAATTATTTCGAGCCAATCTCTACTATATGCGGCTGTTACTACGCTTCTATATGTCTGACAAATAAAATTGGCATTATGAACGTACACAAATAATTTTAATTTAAGTTTATTTTAAGTATTATATCAAAGCATATATACCGTGTAAGAATATCCACTAGTTTTGTAACAAAATACAAAGAAAAACACATCAGGAGATGGGGAGCCCTGTGTTGAGCAGAGGACTTCAATAGGCTATAACGGTAACGGTCACTCATATTTTACATAAATTTTAGCTTTCTGCTCTGCTTTTCCATATAATAATAAACTTTAGCAATGCCACATTTCTTACTCCTTTCTGCGTGTAGGATACAAAGTTTTCTCGTCACGTTTTAATATTTAGAAAGATATTTGTTTTCCAAAAATTAATGATATCTCATCAAAACATAAATGTGACAAAGTCTGGTTAGGTACAGTCAGCTTTCGGCACTGAGTACTACGCACAATGCCATTACGGAGGCCATCATGCAAGGAAACTCCGAACATAGCCCTCTATACAAGTCGCTAAACTTCTTTATCTGGCCAACAGTGACGGACCACGTTTTGGATCTATATTATATCATCATTTGCAATGCGCACTGGTTGCATTCTCTTGTTAGCTTTCAAGAAATACGTGTTTATATAAAACAAACAGGTAATATATTAACACATTTATTTTGCTTCCCCAAATATTTAAAACTGTGAACAATAAGCGAACAATAAAACTAATTAAATTTTACCCACTCGTATGTTTCGGATTATTAGAAATAAACATATGCAAAAATAGGCTCGTACGAAGAAATTTTTCGATTCCACCCATTGTGTTTCTGTTCCCATTCTAGTTTCTTATTAATAGATAATTAAGATCAGAGTTATATTCTCAGTGTCAGCGACGCGAGATAACAATCTCCTTAAATCATTCATTGTTTCTTAAAATAAATGTCAAGTTTATATTAATTTTATAATATGCTACTTTCTGAAATATATATTTTGAATTAGCTTAGATGTTTGCATTACTTAGCAGTCGGCTACATATGTCATATGATTAAAAAATTAATGTTCGTTTAGTTTGAAAGTTTGTGTTATGATGTTAACTCTTATGATAATAAGTTAGATAACGGGACAGCTATAATATAAAAATATAAAATTTAATTGTTTAAGGTGATTTTTCATATTATATTATATTTTATCATTAAAATTGTGAAAATGTATATAATAAATGTTTAACAAAGATTTCATAAAATAATAAGAAAAGAAAAATAATATAATATATTCCACAACTATCACACAACGCCATCTAGTCCCAAGCTAAGCAGAGCTTGTGTTATGGGTACTAGAGACAACTGATACACATACTTATATATTTCTAAATACATGAATATTATAGATAAATTACACCCAGACACAGAACAAATGATCGTGCTCATCACACAAACATTTGTCCTGGGTGGGAATCGAACCCACGACCTCCGGCATAGCAGTCAGGGTCACTAACCACTAGACCAACAGGCCAGTCAAAAAAAAATGTTAAAAGTATTTAATTTTATTGAAATAATAATTAAATAGTAACAAAATTTGGTATAAGAAAATAAAAGTCAATTTGTTTTTAATTAAAATATTTAATAACGCAATTGAAATTGTTTCATTGTGTAAAGTATTTAAGACAAATGCTAGAAATTGTATTAATAAAATTTGTATTCGGTATTTTATATTTGTAACTCTAAGAAATTGCTTGTGAAATTGTGATGAATTGTTTAATATTTTATTAATTCTTTATATAATGTTAATATTTTAAATATTTTCGTAATACGTCTTTTTTGTACTTTATAAGAAATATAATTGTTTATGATATTTTATAGGCAAAAAAGATATGGGGTGATAAACGGATATCTGATAGTGAAAATTATCGATTATCTTGAATCGAAATGGCGCGCTGCTCCAGTATTTTGCGCGCTGTTTTTCTCACAGTATAGGATCTGGGGTAGGTTAAAAGATCGCTCAATTTGCAATTCATTCTAAAATTTTAGGACAAGCTACAGTTAACAATTCTAAAGCAAAAAAGAAAAAGAAACTAAGAAAAGTAAAGTGAAGGTTATATCAAGTAGTAAAAGTTTCCGGGAGGAAAACCGGCGGCGAGGTTCGCCACCCATCACGTTCGATCTCCCGGAGGGGCGAAAAGTGGATTACAGAAGCCCGTCTGGTTACGTTGAATGTATGTGGATGATAAGATGAATAATAATAAGATGAATAATAATAAGATGAATAATAATAAGATGAATAATAATAAGATGAATAATGAATGATAAGATGGATGAAATATGCGATATGATGTATGATAGAGGAAATGTGTTATGTGTAAATGAGATGAAACGATGTCACTACACATGGTACGTATACCGAATACTGTTCTGGTATAGACGAGACCGAGCGGGTATGCCACGGAGTAGGTATCATGCTTTCAGAATTTCAGAATGGGTCAAAGTGGGCATAAAGTAGTTGTTTGTGCTACGCCTCAGACATGTTTTAGTCAGCTTATAACTGAAGGCAGTTTTGGGAGATGTTAAGTATGGCTCATGCAAATGCTCGAATTCGATATGTCAGACCTACCTTACGCCAGCTCGGGAAGATATCGAATTAGATATCAAATACCGCCCTATGTGGTCCTATGAAAAAATTATTTTTTCGTTTTAAACAAAACCAAAGACTATATGCAATAGATAATAGTATGAAAGACAAAGATATGCTCTTTTATAATAAACCATAACCTGGCAATGTTTCGTAGAAAAAAAAAGAGAAATCACTCTGAACTTTCGGCGTTCCACGTGTCGCATTGATGAAGGTGCTCCGTCTTTTATATAGAATTTTATATTTGTGTCTGGACTAAAAACGAAAGTATTATACTTTTTTATATTCCTTGTAATATAGTAAACACGTAGATATATAATTTGTGGTATAAAAAGTGAAAAGTAAATTGACAAAAGTACTTCGAAATCCGGAAGGCCCATTTTGGCGGTTGGGTCAAAAATGTGTTATTTTTCCAATTCTCATTTATTTTTAGTGTAAAATGTAAGAAAAAAAATAGTTTTCTAACATATTTCAAATAACTTGACGTTGTATTTATTTCAAATTCACACAAAAATATTTTTGAAATATTGTTCGAAATGTCATACAGATAAATATTTTTTTTAATTTTTTATATTTTGGTATGAGTAACGAATAGAAACACATAAAACATAAAAATATACATACTTCCAAACATTTCCATATAAATTTCTCCAAAAACAAAAGTGTAGAATTCAAATTAGTAGTAATTTTGGCACTAAACGTGAAGTATATATTACTACTATGCTATAAAGGGTAATTTATGAATTTTATTACAATTTCTAGCAACCAAAAATAATTTTATTCGATAGTTTATACATTCAAAAAGAATTCCTGTAAGTTTTATCTATAAATATTGTCTCAAAGTGAAAATATAGCAAAATTTGCAAGTTAGCAAAAAATTTGCTAACTTGCAAATTTTCCCGCCATTAAGGTCCCGAGCGAACGGTAGTATAACATGTCAGGACCTCCGGAGCTTGCAGGCTAAATTTTAAGGCTAATAAAAAAATGATGAAAGCCTCCTCACCGTATGTGTGGAAATGAATGTTTTGAACACCTTTTTTCGTCATAAAAAGATTCGCGTTATTCTTGGGAAGGAGGTGATGATAGAACCGTGATAGATATCATATTTGTGGATGAAAGATTGACGAGCGCATTGGTAGATAAAAGGGTTTACCGGGGGTCCAACGTTGGGACGGATCATTATTTGATTTTATGCTAAATTAAAGGTCTTTTCAGACTTTGGCGGCATCGGAGATCTTTGTCTACGACTGCGTTACAGCGTATTAGAACAAAAAGATTACAAGACGAAGGTCAGAAAAACAAGTACAAATGTAAACTAAAAGAAACCGTGGTTGGGATGAATTGTGCATGAATGAGTTATACATGAATGAGAATGTAAAATATTAAGAAAGATTTAGTGAATACAGCTATCAAAGTATGTAGTGTTATTAAGAGAACGAATGATAAAAAAATACTACATTATGGTGGGATGATGAGGTACGTATAAAAGTTAAAGCAACGAAGAGAGCATGGCTAGATTTACAAGCAACAAAGGCTGGTAATTTTGACGGTACGAATGATGATATTGAAAGTAAAAGATTGTCGTTAGACATCTAAATAAGAGAGTAAAAGATGTAGTTGAATGGAACAGGCAAAAAATAACGGATAAGATTGATAGAAGAACATCGGATAACTTCTAGGCAAATATTAAATTGTTCCGTGAACTTGTAAGAACTGCGAAGGGACATTCAAAACAGCCTATAATGAATGCTATAAGAAGAAGTGATGTATTCTGAAAGACGAAATTTCAAGTATAAAAAATGGAAGGAACATTTCGAAAGCGTGTTTATGAATGAGAAGACGACATATGAACTAATTTAAATAGAAATTCCGAAAGAAGACGACAAAATTAGCGAGGTAAGTATAGATGAAATAAAAAATGAAAAGCATGAAAGTAGCTAAGTCAGCCGGATATGATAGGGTTTCTCTCGAAATGATAAGGGCTGGAGAGGAAATGGTGGTAGGAATGCTTTACACCTTGTTTAACTTATGTTGGAAACTGAGGCGGGTATCGGAGGACTGGTGCAAAGCCATGATAGTCCCAATACATAGGGGAAAAGGGTCACAGCAAGTCTGTAAAAGCTACCGTGGTATCAGCGTTCTTAGCATTGAGGGTAAACTTTATGCTAAGGTACTAAGCGAAAGTAACTGATGGAAAATTTCAAATGTGAAAGCGGGATTTAGAAAAGGAAAGGGATGTACAAATCAAGTACTTCCCATGCGCATGATTGCGGAGAAGTTGTTTGGCCAAAAACCAAAGAGGTTTTGTGCGTTCATGGACTTAAAAAAGGCTTATGGCAGAGTGGACAGGTATATGTTATGGCAAACACTGAAGTCATTTGGGTTGAATACTCGGTTGATACAAGCATTAAAGTCTCTTTATAGGGACTCTAGTACTTGTGTTAGGATCAAAGGGGTCTACTCTGATTGGTTTAGATCATCCATAAAGGTGTAAGATAGCGCTGTGTGGCTCCCCGTGGCTGTTCAACCTATTTATGGACAGTTGTTAGGAAAATTTGAAAGTTGAAGAATGCGGATTAAGAATGGGTGAGGCAACCGTCAAATGCCTTTTGTACGCCGATGATGATATTTTTGCAAATGATGGTTACATTAATGAACAGGTGTTTAAAAGGAAGGGTTATGAAAGTGAATGCAAGTAAGAGGAAAGTTTTGGTGTTTGAAGGACAAAAAGTAAAACGATATGCGAAATAAAAATAGAAAGTGAGTTTGTTGAGCGAGTAGTTGAGTTGGTATATTTGGGATGTACTCGTATATTCAGTAGGGATGGGAGATATGATACGGATATAGAACGACGAGAGAACGCAAGAAATAAAGTAAACTGTGTTAGTTCCTACATAAACGTATGGTATTGAGAGTTGGGTGTGGCAGAAGAAGCACGAGAGTCGAATAAATGCAGTAGAAATGCGGTCTTTAAGGAGTATGTTAGGGCTCAGTCTGAGTGACGGGGCGAGAAATTATGTGATTAAAGAAGAGTGTGGTTTGCACGATGATGCTGTGACCAGGATTAAGAAAGGAATGCTTCGGTGTTTGGTCAAGTAGAAAAAATAAATAAATAAAAAGTGGCAAAGCAAATTTATTTAGCAGAACTGAATGTAAGAGATGAAGAGGAACATCCTAAGCGAAAGTTTGTCCACCAAATTGGCGATATATTGAAAATTGGCCAAATTAGGAGTACCCTTAATATATCCATTATATGGATGTGAAGGAGGCGAGAGAGATGTGTCAGGATCGTGCCAAATGGAAATCTGTAGTCTCTACCTACCCCTCTGAGTGACAGGCGTGAGTGTGTATATTTTATGTGTTATGTTTGAAAGTTTCAGTATCGCATTTCCAAGAAATAATTGATATTTCATTTGATGAATCCTTCAGTGTTTGCCCTAACAGTAGGGAAGTAAGGGAAAATGCGGTCCATTAGGTACATGACTGATGTCAAGACCGGGACTATTTCTTGATGACCCTTAATCTTAGTCATCAGCCTTTATTTTGAGAAGGAAATGTTCTGATTTGAATATCTTACTCAGAAACTCATAGTAGTGTGGTATAGAATTGGAAGTCAATAATTGGTTGATCACTGTCGCCGGGCGTGAGATGGAGAACACACCTCACTATTCACTCAGTGAATTCGAAATTTTGTTAATGAATTTCTTAAAATATTCGGAAATTAATCTTTTCGTGTTTACCGTTGATTTGAGCTGTAATGTCTAAAAATATTTACGAAAGGTAAATACGCGTGTATAATGGATTAAGAATCAAAGATGTAAAAAATTGATTAGTATGGATACGGGTCATAAAATTAAATTATAAGTCTTACGTAGTTTACGGGACATCTCCTGTCCTCTCTCAATTGCCTGCAATATTCCCGTAACCCCGCGACCACAGACGGCTGCGAATTATTTCACTTCTTTGCGCACAGCATAGGATGGAATTATTTGCAGCATCTAACTTTCCGTCCAAATACAATCTGAGCATCTTTAAGGTGAAAGGGAATAGGATTTTGTTACGCTAAGGCAGAGTGATATAAAACCTAGGGCTTCATAGTGTTACGCGCTCAAATCGGCGCCATCTAGTCTCGAAACGAAGAACTAAATTTCTTGAAGTTTAAAACTCGAACTCTCGGTACCTTGCGCGTGTTTACTTGAACATTCTGGATATTTTGCTGATTTATATAAATAGGCGCTGCAAGATGCGATCGAGGTAGTATTGAATTGGCGATACGAGCGAAGCTTCGGAGCGGAATTAAGTGAATTAGTGTGTTTAATTATTAGTGTTTTAAGTTTTAATTTGTGTAAAGTAAATTAAAGTGTTAATTTAGGTAATTTTATCGGCAATTTTTATTGTCACGAACCCTAAACTCGTAACAATTGGTGTCAGAAGTGGGATAAAATAATGCCGATTTTACCTTAGGAGGAGACGGAGGGTGTCCGTACCCGAAGTCAACGCCAGCAGGAGACGGACCAGAGGAGATTTGGTGGTGCAACGCCGCAGATGTCTGAGGGCCAGCCGCCGGCCACGGAAGCCGGTCCGTCAGCAGCTTCTACGTCTGTGGCACCTGACTTAGGTGCTGTGATGGTGATGCTGCAGCAGCTGCGGGGCGGACAGGAGGAACAGGTCCGCCGGCAGGAGGAACAGGCCCGTCGTTTAGAAGAGCAACTCTAACGCGATAAGGAAAAGCAGATGCTCCTCATGAAGGAACTTCACGCTATTTTCGGAAAAGAGATACGGGAGGTGAAGGATAAGGTTGCTCAACATGACAACCGGCTGTCGGAGGCCGAAACCCGAATCGACCAAGTAAACAATCGGGTTGACAACGTAATGGCTGACGTGAAGAAAACGCTGGACGACCTCAAACTTGGGGATGGAACAACAGCTCCCGTAGTAGCTACAACACCTTCGCTACGTGGATTCAAAGTGCCGCCGTTCGACGGGACCTCTTCCTGATCAGCCTACAAAATCCAGTTCGAGGCTGTTATGAAGGCGAACGCCTAGAATAAAAGTCAGGCCATGACTGCTCTCACACTAGACCTGCGCGACCAGGCCTTAACAGTTCTGGAAGCTCTCGGTGAGGAAGTGACTTATGAGCAACTCCTTGAGGCATTGGAGGCGAGATATGGCGACGCTCACCTGGAACACGTCTTTCGTGCGCAGCTTAAAGATCGCGTGCAGCGCATCAACGAGAACCTGCAGCAGTGGGCTCTAGAGGTGGAGAAGCTGGTGCGGAAAGCATACCCGTCCGTACCTGCGCTCATTGACGGGAACCTGGTGCAGACATTCATCGACGGCATCCGCGACCTGGAAGTCAGAGCTGCTGTGAGGCTCGGGCATCACGAGACGCTTAAGGACGCATTGGCCCATGCACTGGAGGTAGAAGCCGTGCGGCAGGATCATCGTTCCCATCGCGTCAGGGAGGTTGCAGCAGCTATAGTTCGCGACCGCAACAAAGGATACAGCCCTAGGTGCTATGGCTGTGGGGAAAAGGGCCAACTTCGATCCAGCTGCCCTAAGCAAACCCTAGAAAGGGAAGGTGAACGATGCCAGGAGGGTAGTGCGGCCAACAGCACCGCCCAGCAGCAGCAGGGAAACGAGTAAAACCCAGAACTGCGGGGCAGGTGCTGGCTGATGTTAAAAGAGCCCCAAGGATCTCGATCTCACAAACCCATGATGGGAACAGTCTAATCATCAAGGGCAAGGTCAACGGAATGCCGTGTAAACTGACCATAGACACTGGAGCCTCTCGTACGATTGTTAGTTCCCAACTTATAAGTCAGTTCCTTGGGGACTCCGCATACAACCGTGAACGCATTAATTTGGGAACAGCCACCGGTCAGCGTATACCCGTCCGTGGAGAGAAGGAGATGGAGTTGAAACTTGGCAACGTGATCTACCTGCATAATGTCATCGTGGCTGATATAATGGACGAATGCATCCTAGGCCTAGACTTTATGAGGAATAATTGTTGTGGGATCGACGTTAAGCAAGGTGTTTTCAAATGTGGACAGGAGGAACTTTTTATGGAAGGTGCGTTACCAGGGAACGTGTACAGCATTAAGAAGATTGTTCTTCCGCCGAGATCGGAAATGATTGTTCCGGTTAGTTTTCCCCGAAACGCTATGCAAGCTCACCGTTGTGTACTTGTGGAAAGGGTAAACAATGACCTTCCATGGAAAGTAGCTCGAACCTTGGTCAGAACCACTGACATCTCAAGAATACGTGTGCTGAACCTTTGCGACCGGGAACAGATTATAGAAAAAGGCACACTGGTTGGCACTTGTGAGGAAGTGGATTGGTTACGTCGGTGCCAAT
This sequence comes from Parnassius smintheus behrii, assembly GCA_036936625.1. Taxonomy (NCBI): domain Eukaryota; kingdom Metazoa; phylum Arthropoda; class Insecta; order Lepidoptera; family Papilionidae; genus Parnassius; species Parnassius smintheus. Next base: position 39,744,221 of record JAUPFT010000015.1, read on the forward strand.
ATATATCGAGTTGGACCCCCAGCAAGGATTCAGAAACGAGAGTGACCACACTTTTGGAAGACTGTCGCAGTGTTCTCTCCCCGAACGAATTGGTCAAGGCGAAGAAGTTGTTACTCAAGTACGCCGATGTATTTTCGTCAAACGATGCTGACATAGGAAAGACTGGCTTAGTTCAACACAAAATAAACACAGGAGAGGAATTGCCTATCCGTCAGCGGCCAAGAAGATTGCCGGTAGCACGTGAAAAGGAAGTGGAAACCATGATTGAGGGAATGGTGAAGGATGGTGTTATTGAACCTTCATCTAGTCCATGGTGTTCACCCGTGGTGCTGGTAAAGAAGAAGGATGGCAGCATGCGGTTCTGTGTTGATTACCGCCGTCTGAACGACGTTACAAAGAAGGACAGCTATCCCTTGCCAAGAATTGATGACACGTTGGACATGCTTACAGGAGTAAAATGGTTTAGCACGCTGGATCTAAAAAGTGGCTACTGGCAAGTTGAAATTGACCCTAAGGACAAGGAGAAAACTGCGTTCTCGACGGGAAAGAGTCTGTGGCAATTCAAAGTAATGCCGTTCGGGTTGTGCAATGCTCCAGCAACGTTTGAAAGGCTGATGGAACTTGCACTTACCGGGCTAATTGGCGATGCCTGTCTGGTCTACTAGGAAGACATGATCATCGTGGGCCGTACGTTTGAGGAACACCTTGAAAACCCGGGACGCGTGCTCATGAAGATTCAGAGTGCCAATCTCAAGCTGAGTCCGAAGAAATGTTCACTATTCAAACGGCAAGTCAACTTTTTGGGGTATGTAGTGTCGGAAGAAGGTATCCGCACGGATCCGGAGAAAATCGCAGCTGTAAAGGATTGGCCGGTTCCAAAAGACAAGACGCAGGTTAGAGCATTTTTGGGTTTGTGCTCCTATTACCGGCGATTTGTGAAGAACTTTGCAGATATAGCCAAACCTCTGCATAAGCTAACCGAGGAGAAGCGACATTTTTTCTGGGATGAAAGTTTTAATATCGCATTCCAGGAGCTCAAGGACCGTCTGTGCAAAACACCTATTTTGGGATACCCTGACGCAAGCAAAGAATTTATAGTTGACACAGACGCAAGTGATATAGGACTTGGCGGTGTGTTGTCTCAACGGAATGGTGACCAAGAGGTCGTGATAGCGTACTTCAGCAAGTCGATGTCAAAACCGGAAAGGAACTATTGTGTCACAAGACGCGAATTGCTAGCTGTGGTAAAGTCGTTGCAGCATTTTAGCAAATATCTTCTGGGGCGAAAATTTCACTTACAAACTGACCATGCCGCACTAAAATGGCTATTGCAGTTCAAAATCCAGAAGGACAAGTTGCGAGGTGGATTGAACTACTGCAGGAATACGACTTTGAGATCGAACATCGCAGCGGGAAATTTCATGGCAACGCAGATGCATTGTCAAGAAGACCTTGTCTTGAAGATTACAGACATTGTACTAGGCAAGAGAGTAAGGAAGTGGCATCCGTGAGGATGCTCAGGACAGACCAACTCAGCAATGAGTGAAAGGATAGCCTACGACATGCATAGCAGGAAGATCCGGACATCAAGCCGATTCTGGAATGGATGAAGGCCAGTGCTCCCTAGCCCAAGTGGAGCGACGTCTCAGCGATGAGTTCGACCACTAAAAGCTATTGGGCCCAGTGGGACAGCTTGCTGCTTCAAGATGGAGTTCTGTGCCGTAAATGGGAAAATGTTCGGGGAGACAGCTGTCATTCACAAATGGTTGTCCCTAAAGCTAAAGTACCGGATGTTCTACAGCATTACCATAATGATTATTCAGGAGGCCATCTGGGAGTTAAACGAACTCTACTGAAGATCCGAGAACGGTTTTACTGGGTCCATTGTCGAAACGATGTCGAGGACTGGTGTCGCAAATGTACAAGTTGTGCGGCTGTAAAGGGACCTCGGACTCGTAGAAGAGGTGCAATGAAGTTGTACAATGTTGGTGCACCATGGGAGAGAATAGCCATTGACGTGGCGGGGCCGTTTCCGGAGAGTGAAAGCGGTAACAAGTATTTCATGGTTGTGATGGAGTACTTCACTAAGTGGCCAGAAGTCTTCGCCATTCCAAATCAAGAAGCTTCAACAGTTGCTGATAAGCTAGTTCATGAATTCTTCTGTCGTTTTGGTGTACCTTTAGAGATTCACAGCGATCAAGGAAGGAATTTTGAGTCTCAAATATTCCAGGAAACTTGCCGAGTTATGGGTACTCATAAAACAAGAACGACTTCTTATCACCCGCAATCTGATGGAATGGTAGAACCATTTAATCAGACATTGGAGAGGTACCTAGCAAAAGTTGTAGACAATCGGCAACGAGATTGGGACAAGCACATACAACCGTTTTTGTTGTCATATCGAAGCGCTGTTCACGAAAGTACAGCAGTGACACCAGCTTTCGCAAACTTTGGAAGAGAATTACGGCTGCCTGCAGACCTGATCACCGGGATACCACCTGATGCTCCACGCAGTATAACCGATTATGCAAATGACTTGCGGAACAAAATGAATGACGTTTATGAGCACGTCAGACAATCGGGCCAGCAAATGTCTGAAAAGATGAAAACCCGGTATGATCGCAAAATGAACAACAAAGGGTTCGACGAAGGTTCACTTGTGTGGTTGCACAATCCAGTCCGCAGCAAAGGGAAATCTCCTAAGCTTCAAGCTAAATGGGACGGCCCGTACCGGATTGTGACCAGGATCAACGATGTAACCTACCGGATACAGAAAGGCGCAAGAGGGACTCCTAAGATCGTCCATGTGGATCGCCTAGCTCGTTATTATGGGGCCGATAATGCTCGGGACGAGCATGTCTTAGGAGGGGGCAGTGTTACGCGCTCAAATCGGCCCACTAGCGCCATCTAATCTCGAACCGAAGAACTAAATTTCTTGAAGTTTAAAACTCGAACTCTCGGTACCTTGCGCGTGTTTACTTGAACATTCTGGATATTTTGCTAATTTATATAAATAGGCGCTGCAAGATGCGATCGAGGTAGTATTGAATTGGCGATACGAGCGAAGCTTCGGAGCGGAATTAAGTGAATTAGTGTGTTTAATTATTAGTGTTTTAAGTTTTAATTTGTGTAAAGCAAATTAAAGTGATAATTTAGGTAATTTTATCGGCAATTTTTATTGTCACGAACCCTAAGCTCGTAACAATAACATCCTACCACCAAGTGGGATTGTGGTCAAGCACTGGCTTATACTACGTAAACAAATAAAATTTATTTACTTACTTCCAAGTTTCATATGGTGATTATTTTAAGTATGACAACAAGTGTTTAATAGAATTGTGTTTAATTTATTCAGTTACTTATTATTAGTTTATTTAGCAGTAATTAGATGGCATATTATTAGATTTAAACTATGTAAAAGGAAACTGTGCCATCTAGTACTCAGCCGCGATTAGTTGAGGTGATTGGTTTCAAATAAAGATCTCATAGTGTATATTTTTATATAAACAATGAGATCTTTATTAGAAAACATATTTTTTACATAATTTGGTAATAAAATTTGGTAGTTATGATGCTGCAACGCATTAGGCATACGGACGCAATGAAATATCTTTTATACGTTGTGTGTTTGTTTCGTGACACTCTGGCCACAGGTTTCCATTTACGTCCCTCTATTCGTTCAAGCTCGTAATATTTGGGCCACATGTTTGTAAATGTGTCAAGTCAATTAAAATAGCAGCCTTAGCAACTTGAGTCACACTTTCAGTTTATTGGTCAAAGTCTCATGGCTTGCTTCTGAATCCCAAAAAAAGTACATGTATAATTATGGGTACACGTCATCAGGTTGCATCTATCAAAAAATTGACCCAACTGTCATGATCAATGACGCAACCATACCTAGAAATAATTGCATTCGTAACTTGGGCCTTAATATGGATGAAGGTTTAACGTTTGTACAACAAAAAATAGGAAAATGTTTTGGGTCTTTAAAATCTCTTTACAAAATTCGTTCTTTTCTGAAACCAAACATCCGACTCCGTCTTTGTAATAGTCTTGTCTTGTCACATTTGCATTTTTGTGACTTGTTATATGGTCCTTGCCTCTCACAGAAAACCATAGGGAGAATACAAAGGGTTCAAAATGCGTGTATGCGCTATTGTTTTGACATACCTAGGACCTCCTTATCTCCTCAAAAATAATATTTTAAGTTTGAGTTACACCAGAAAATTAAAATATGCTTGTTTCGTACACTCATTAAATAATTCGCAATATCCTCATTATTTATATGAAAAATTATCTCCAAAATGTCGACTAACACGTTTGAGACGAAGGGGTAAACTATTATATATATTTCCAACGTATAAGCGTGTTAAAGCAAAAGGATGTTTCAAATATGCTGCCTCCAAAATTTGGAACAATATACCTCCTCCTTTGCAGGAGATCGTAAATACAAATTTATTTAGAAAGAAATGTAAAGTATTGTTACGCGCTCCAATCGACGATATACTAGCGCCATCTAGTGTCAGGAACGAGAGCGAGTAGAGCGTGTAAAGAATGACATCACAGATCTTTCGACCGACAGCGCCACCCGAAGAACTAAGTTTCTAGAAAATCTATACTCGAGCTCTCGGTACCTTGCGCGTGTTTACTTGAACATTCCTGATATTTTGCTAATTTAAATAAATAGGTGGCGCAAGATGCGATCGCGGCAGAGAGTTTAACTCGGCGACACAAGCGAAGCTTCGGAGCGGAATTAAGTGAATTAGTGTGTTTAATTATTAGTGTTTTTAACTTTAATTTGTATAAAGTAAATTAAAGTGTTAATTTAGGTAATTCTATCGGCAATTTTTATTGTCACGAACCTCAAGCTCGTAACAGTATGGTTACTTGAACAACAAAAGTTGGAGGCAGGTATGAAGTATTATATATAACTACAGACTTAATTCTTACTAATACCATTGAGAGTCGTTGAAGTTTCTGGTAGGCCCAGAGGCGATTGTCTCCTTTACTTACTACTTACTAAATTCGCACAGCACATATGAATAAACATTTTAGTCCATTCTTTAGTTGTATTACGTCAATGCCCAAATTAGGTTAATATACTGTGTTTTTAAAATAGTCGGCTGTGGCAGAATACCAGCGGTGACCTAAAATCACCACATAGCGGAGTCACAGGCCATTTTGTCTCATTACTGTTATGTTACTGTATGTTTCTAAGTTAAGTTTGTGATGATTTCTATTTGTATTTTTTTAATAACATGTGTAAACTGAGACAAATAAAAAGCTTTATTATTATTATTATTTGTGGGGTATCTATATAGTTTTCTCATCTGGTTGGGATGTATAAATATATAATTATAAACGAAAATGAAAAGATAAATATACATAAATATCAATAAAATAAAATAAATACAAAACTACATAAATAAATAAAAGCCCAACCAGATGGAAGCCCTCGGCAGGGGAGACCAAACGGCCAAGGGTTAGGGGGAAAGGGAAAGAAACCGGCGGACGATGCGGATTATTATTATTATTGAGGTATCTATATAATTTTCTCACCTGGTTGGGTTCTATAAATATACAATTATAAATTAAAATGATTAATATTATTATTATTATTATTTGCAGTAACAATTCACACTTAACATGATTAACAAGGCAAGTAAAGCAAAAATTTTAACAAAACCTAAATCTAAATAACTTCAAATTCAAGAGTTGGCAAAATTTTTCGCACTATGAAAGAACCCAATACTACGTTGTATTGCCAGTATTCTTACCAAACTGCCTCGTTGCTCTAGTGGTTGTATTAGTGCGACTGCTGATCATGAGGTCCTTGGTTCGAATCCCGGGTCGGGTCATAAAATCAATTATTGAGTTTTTCCGTCAAGAAAAAATTCTCAGTAGTTGCTCGGAGTCAGGAAGTTGGCGGTGTCTCCCCCCGGGCCTCGGAAAGCACGTAAAGCCGTTGGTCCTGCGCCTGATCTCTCTCCGGTTGTGTCGGTTTACCGTCCCATCGGATTATGAGAGTGAGGGAATAGAGAGTGCACCTGTGCTTGCGCATACACTTGGGCACTATAATCCTGTCCTGCGCCGATGGCTAATATCCGTTGAGGCTGGCCGCCGTGACCGAAATTCGGTCTGGAGGACATTATTATTATTCTTAGCAAATAGTCTAACTAGTATCCCTGTTATCTTACTAATAAGACTACCTACTGAGAAATTTCCTTCCCGATGGGTGTATCGTGTTAATTTGTAGTGGTGGTGTGAGAATATCCACTACCCCCTACCTAACATCCCGTGGGTGTCTAAATAGGCAACAGAGGAAAACAAATCAGGAGATTGACAGCAGCGTCTTCCTAATAACAACTAAAGATAAAAACTGCGGCTGCCAACCCTCTTGCCTAGCGTGGCAACAACGTCAAATATCCCTCCTATAATATATGGGAAGCCCATGTTAAGCTGTAGTTGTAACGGTACTGATGTTGCGTAAGTGACCGTGAAACCCTAAAATAAAGCACAACTATCAAACTCAAGATTTACGTTCATTCGATTTTCCTTAGAGATGAACTAGACATGATAAATATTTCATTTTTACATTTGGCTTGCTTCTTGGATTAGAGTGCCAAAAATTTCAGTAAGTGAAAACTTATTTTAAGATTCAAATCAATAAATTAGATTTGATGGCTAACCATCGCTTTATAGACATTTTCTTCCATTCTCTTTTTATTTATTGAGATCGTAAATCTTTTATTTTTATATTAAAATTAATAAACTTTAATATATATTGCCAAAAATATATAAATAAGATGAGATGATGAGTAACTTTTGCTTTGACGACTCCTAAATTATAGTCAGATGGAAGGACAAGTGCTGGCTAAAGTTATATACTCTTTTGCTGTAAGCATGAAAAACGACAGAGTAATGCATCGAGTGCACCAAATAGGTGGAAATCCGTCCAGCATCTGGTGGTTCAGTGATGGAATAGAGGGAGAGGAATAAATCATGTTATTTCTGTGTACCCTCTCCAAAATGTATCTTATAAGACTGTCGAAAGGCTAGCTGCTTATAAAATTTGAGTGAATAACGAACTTACGGTCCACTCGATGGTAAAGCTATCAAATGCAAATAAAAAACGGCACAGATACGTTGTTACCTCCGAAGACTTAGACAAAATGCCACGTTGCCTGTTACTATACTGCTCTTTTTTGTATGCACTGACATTGGTGGCAAGGATATGTAAGATCGTCGTACCTACAAAGGCAAACTTCCAGACCAAAAATCAGTCTTACTTACCACCTAGTCCAAAACTTATATTTTATTGCCTATATAAACTTCATTGAGGCTAAATGAGATAAGTCATAGACAATCCAAATCTAAATCTGAAGCTTTGCGATCACAGCAAATTATTCCTTGGGTACTATGAAAGACGTGCATGAAAAACAAAAATACAATATAAAAAAGAGATCATCTGGTAACAAATACCTTAAATGATGCAGGCGTTCTAAGTTAAAAAAGGTTTTTTTTTTTAAATATTACACACGGTACTGTGTCGGCTAAGTTCGAAGAGGAAAATGCTGACGTACCGGACAGTGTGTTTACATGAACTACTTCGAGTCACTTTGATTCCCTCATAACTAAAATAATAATTTGACCTACCCATTTGTAATCTTATGTACCTAATGTTTTTACACATTATGATATATGAGTCAACATATTATAATAAATAAGCTACACGATACAAATTTAAATAAATTTTATTAATATAGTTTTACTAAATTTATCGATATTTAGAGTCGATAGGTGATGAAAAAGTTATTGGTGTTAATTTCAAGTATTTTAAATATTAAAAAAAAATCGTATTATTTCAGAATCACACAAAATTTACGGCTCATTCAATCTACCTATCAGTAATTATCTTGTTTGCAACATTTTAAAATTCTTCGGCTCCAATCCCTCCCTAAGTACTCTTTGCAGTAGTTTGACAATACGCTATTATATGTTTGACAATTAAAATTGACACTATGAACGTAAACAATTGATGTATAGTTTAATTTAATTTAAAGTACCCAGTTGTAACGTATATATACCGTGTAATAATATCCACTACCCAGTATCACTCAGTGCGTGTTGTATGGGGCAACAGAGGGAATCAATTTAGGAGGCAGTCTTCCTAGTAACTGCTTAAAATAAAAACTGCGATTGCAAACCAGTTTGCCAAGCGTAGTAACTGCAAATGTCACTCCTATGAGGAAATCTATGTGAGACGCCTACGCTTAGTTCTCAATACTTTAATCTACATGTAGTTGCTAATAACTTTCGTCAGGTGTTTACTTCTCCATAAGTTTGCGTCTTTCAACCATAAGTTACTGGCTATGATCAAATCTTTCAAATACTCTTAGAATCAGCTAAACGTATTGCTCAAATTTCATTCAGTTTAAAAGAAGAAAAGCTTTGTTAACGTACTTGGCTCGGCGGCGGCACGTCGACAGCAACTGGCCGGTCGGTGGCATAATTTCGACCAGCGCGTCGTATTGGTCGCCCAAAATAAGGCCACCATATCTGGCCTCCTATTGGAGGCGTACCCGTGCCGGGAAGAAAATAGAAGGGATGGGGAAGGATGCCAGCTTTTTTAACTTATGAGATTTTTAAACTGTTCTTTTGACTTACGCGTAAGGCATTCTTGCGGTAAATTGTTATAAAATTTTGTTATTAAATGTTGGAACGTTCTTCTAGCATAGTAATTAGCCTATTTATATTGTAATGTTATTACTTTATGTGGTCTGCGCCTATTCTTTATTCGCTGGAGTTTGCGTTTACGTCAGAGAGGACATCTGTTCTCGACGCCTCGGCAGACTTGAAGATTCGGACCTGTCCATCCTTTGGCTACGCGTAGACAGCGACGACCATCCGCACGTCTACGGGTGCCTCTATAGGTCCCATAGCGGTAATGCCGAAACAGACTGACTCTTCGACCTCGTCCAAATGGCTGCAGATTCGTTGCTACAGCAGATCCCCTCCGCAGAGATCGTGATCCTCGGCGACTTTAACGCCCATCACGCCGAATGGCTTGGTTCATGTTTAACCGATCATGCGGGGAGATCTGTTCATGATTTTGCCTTGGCATATGGTCTGACACAACTGGTTACTTCGCCTACGCGGATTCCAGATGTGGAGGAACGTGCACCTTCCCTGTTGGACCTTCTGCTGACCTCTTACCCGAACGGATATCAGATTTCCGTCGACGCCCCTTTAGGCTCCTCGGACCATTGTCTGGTCGGGAGTGTTGTGCCACTCACGCTGAAATCTCGGTTGCATTCTGCAGGCTTCCGCCGTGTTTGGCACTATAGGTCAGCCTTTCTGGTCAGCAGTTTCTGGAACCCGTGCATTCTGGTCTCTCGCCAAGGCTGTCCAGGGAATTTCTGTCAGCCATCTCTTCCATCTCTGCACAGGGAGGACGACTCACTGGCCCATACTGCAAAGGAGAAAGCCGATCTTCTAGGCTCTTTCTTTGCGTCTAACTCGACTCTCGATGACGGGAGAGTACGCCGCCGACCATCCCGCGGTGTGAGTGCTCCATGCCGGAAGTGCAGTTCACACAGCGCTCGGTTCGCAAAGCACTCCTCTCCCTGGACATCCACAAGTCGAGTGGGCCTGACGGAATCCCCCCAATTGTGCTGGGGACGTGTGCTCCAGAGTTGGCACCGGTTTTAACGCGTCTTTTCCGGTACTCCTACTCCCTAGGCGTAGTCCCAAAATCATGGAAGACGGCTTTCGTCCACCCGATCCCTAAAAAAGGCGACCGCTCAGACCCGTCCAACTACCGGCCAATCGCCATCACCTCCTTGTTCTCCAAAACAATGGAGTCCATTATAAACTGCCAGCTCATGAGGTACCTTGAGGATCACCAGCTGATTAGTGACCGCCAATACGGTTTTCGCCGTGGTCGGCCAGCTGGTGATCTTCTGGTCTACCTCACTCACAAATGGGCGGAGGCAGTAGAGTTCAAGGGGGAGGCATTGGCAGTTAGTTTGGACATTGCGAAGGCCTTCGATCGGGTTTGGCACAAAGCGCTTCTTTCGAAGCTCCCTTCCTATGGGCTTCCCGAGAAATTGTGCGATTGGATCACCAGCTTTCTTGCAGATCGGAGCATCAAGGTCGTTGTAGACGGTGCAAGCTCCGATTGCAAGCCTATTAATGCTGGTGTTCCACAGGGCTGCGTGCTATCGCCAACGTTGTTTCTTCTGCATATCAATGATATGTTGCATACCCGTAACATTCATTGCTATGCAGATGACAGCACTGGTGATGCTCTTTACACCGGCCGAGCCAATATTTCTCGGGAAAACGTCTCCGAGTGCCGGGACAAACTTGTGTCTGAAGTCGAATCTTTGCTGAACAGAGTCTCGGATTGGGGACGACTAAATCTAGTCCAGTTTAACCCCCAGAAGACACAAGTTTGCGCGTTAACCGCTAAAAAGAACCCCTTTGTCGTATCCTCTCAGTTTCAAAGTACTCCCCTTGTTGCCTCAGCCAGTATCGGAATCCTTGGCGTCGACATATCGAGTGACGTGCAGTTTCGTGGTCACTTGGAAGGGAAGGCCAAATTGGCCGCTAAAAAGCTTAGCGTGCTCAGCAGAGCGGGACAGTATTTCATGCCGGCACACCGCCTGCAACTTTACAAGGCGCAGGTTCGGCCGCACATGGAATACTGTTTCCATCTCTGGGCTGGGGCTCCCCAGTACCAGCTCCTTCCACTTGACCGCATCCAGCGCAGAGCGGCTCGAATCGTCGACGACCGAGTGCTTTCCGATCGGCTCGATTCACTGGCGCTGCGAAGAGATGTTGCATCTCTTTGCGTATTTTATCGCATCTATCACGGGGAGTGCTCTGAGGAATTGTTCGGATTAATCCCAGCCACCAAATTTCGTGAACGCACTACACGGCAAACGTCCCGATACCATCCACACCATCTGGATGCTTGGCGGTCCACCACTGTACGTTTCACAAGGAGTTTTCTTCCACATACAACCTCTCGGTGGAATAGTTTACCACCGGCGATTTTTCCGGAACGATACGACCTGGGGACCTTCAGGAAAAGAGCTTACTCCTTTCTAAAGGGCCGACAACGCACCCGCAATTATCCTGGTGTTGTGGTTGATCATGGGCGGCGGTAATCACTTAACATCAGGTGAGCCGCATGCTCGTTTGCCCCCTCTTCTATAAAAAAAATTCTTATTAGTGGGTATAAAACTATGCAATACGTCACATAAGATTTTATAATAGTAATCAAATTGCCACCTTGTTTTTCTGCAATCTGTATTCTTCGGTACAAGGTTTTTACATATCCTAATTGTTCATGGGCGACGTTCAACACTCTCTGAGATGAACCGCATGCTAATTTGCTCATTCGTCTCTAAAAGGTAAACTATTAAAATTAATTTTAAGAGCTTATAATGTAATACAATACAATACAATACCCTTTATTGAACACTAAAAAATACAACATAACACGAAACAAACAAAGAGAAAAACAAAAGGCGGTCTAATTGCTATGCAGCAATCTCTTCCAGACAACCTAAATAGGAAATAAAAATAAGTGAAAAGTTAAGTAATGACTAAAGTGCACTATAAATAATATTGTAACCTATAAATATTAAAAGAAATTTAATAAACAAGCCGGAATTTACTTAATTGACAGATAAAACGACAGAAATAGATAAAAGGAGGAGGGATGATTTAGAAGGAAAGATAATGTTTATTAACTTGGTTTTTAAAGGAGTCTATTGTTTGAGCACGTTTTATAGTTGATGGTAAGGAATTCCAAAGCTTAACTCCAAGGACTGAAAAAGATTTACTGTAAAATGTAGAAGAGTGCAAGGGACATAGAAGGGAAAGGTTTTCTAAGGATCGAAGGGAAAGTTTGTGAGAGGAGCTGAGAAATTGGAAACGTTCTTTAGGGTAGGGAGGACTTGATATATTTAATAAAACGCAGTAGAGAGCAGAAAGGATATGAGTATTCCGACAAAGACGGAATACTCATATCCTTTAATGACTATAGGACGCAACATAAGGGTTACAAAGGGTGGACCTAAACGATTTTTAGCATTCTCTCCAAGTCAACCCCGGGAGTGGTGAAATATAATGGCAGATGCAAAAAATGCATTAGCAATAAAAGTAAATAAAACAGTTATAACAACAAATGGTTACTAAATATTATCACAAGTTTTAATGTAAATTTAATTTAAATTAGATGATATTATTATTATTGTGATATTACTTAGACTGCTAGTTACCACGTTAGGTTTTACTGAAAATTTACTTTTAATAAAAAACTAAGTAACCGTATACCGACGGTGCAAGAATAGCCACTACCTCATATCATCCAGTAGGTGTTGTAAGAGGTGACAGAGGGAAACTGGAACAGGAGATAGGCAGCAGCGGTTTCCTGAAAACAACTTATGAAAAAACTTTGCCCTACCGCTCGCCAAGTGTTGCAATGGCAAAATCCTTCCTATGAGACAATCTATGGGGCAGACCTCTGTTCAGCAGTCGAATTTTATAGGTAGTAATGGATTGATAATAGAAAAAGTAAAAGTCATTATATTCGTTAATTCTATAAAGAAATACGCTGTACCATTGCCCCACTGCTCGCCAAGCATTGCAATGGCAAAATCCCTCCTATAAGACAATCTATGGGGCAGACCTCTGTTCAGCAGTCGAATTTTATAGGTAGTAATGGATTGATAATAGAAAAAGTAAGTCATTATATTCGTTAATTCTATAAAAAAAATCACTTTACCATTGCCCCACTGCTTGCCAAGCGTTGCAATGGCAAAATCCCTCCTACGAGACAATCTATGGGGCAGATCTCTGTTCAGCAGTCGAATTTTATAGGTAGTAATGGATTGATAATAGAAAGAGTAAAAGTCATTATATTCGTTAATTCTATAAAGAAAATCACTTTAGCATTGCCTCACTGCTTGCCAAGCGTTGCAATGGCAAAATCCTTCCTATGAAATAATCTATGGGGCAGACCTCTGTTCAGCAGTCGAATTTTATAGGTAGTAATGGATTGATAATAGAAAAAGTAAAAGTCATTATATTCGTTAATTCTATAAAGAAATACGCTTTACCATTGCCCCACTGCTTGCCAAGCATTGCAATGGAAAATCCCTCCTATGAGACAATCTATGGGGCAGACCTCTGTTCAGCAGTCGAATTTTACAGGTAGTAATGGATTGATAATAGAAAAAGTAAAAGTCATTATATTCGTTCATTCTATAAAGAAAATCACTTTACCATTGCCCCACCGCTCGCCAAGCGTTGCAATGACAAAATCCCTCCTATGAGACAATCTATGGGGCAGACCTCTGTTCAGGAGTCGAATTTTATAGGTAGTAATGGATTGATAATAGAAAAAGTTAAAGTCATTATATTCGTTAATTCTATAAAGAAAATCACTTTACCGCAAAAGCAGCCAGCTCATCTTGGTTTCTACTTTCTGAAATGTATCATTTTAATTCATCGATCGCCTTTAGTTGATTGGGGTTGACGTTTTCTTTGACTTGTTAGGATCAATAATTTTGGTTTCCTTGTAAAGGTGTTATAAAAGGTATATATGAATACTTTACGACGGACAGTTGCTTACTCTATAAACTACAAGTCCATTGGTGCATTTAGTATTCCATTATGGCATACTGACTCATAGGCTAGTGCTACAAAATATCTCCTCGAGATTTTGGACTTACTAGAAATGCATGATAAGTGTATTATTGTTGACACCAATTATAGTTAACCATTCTGCCTCGTTGGTCTATTGGTTTTTTTTTTTTTTTTTTATAGGATAGGGTGACAAACGAGCACACAGTCCACCTGATGGTAAGTGGTTGCTGTGGTCCATAGACATCTACATCTATCCTCGATTACGAATCAAAATGCAGATGCGTTGTCACCCGTGAGGACTAAGATGGAATGCCTCGTTTCCAGTAAAATGGGTCTCCGGTTCTCTACACTCACCATACGAAATACAGCAGCATTAAGCTACTATTTCACGCTGGTATTCTGTGAGAGCGTGGTCCTTCCCCGGTCGAGCCGACCCATTCGTGCTACAACTATACATCTAATATAACTGCAGCATGGCTCTACCACGTATAAAAAGGCGTGGTTGTAGTAGTTCGACTACTGATCATGAGGTCCTGGGTTGGAATCCCGGGTCGGGCCAAAAACTATCAACTATTGAGTGTTTCCATCAAAAAATTCTTAGTAGCCGCCCGGAATGAGGAAAGTTGGTAGTGTCTCACCCTCGTACCTCGGAAAGCACGAAAAGCCTTTGGTCCTGCGCCTGATCTCTCTCCGGTTGTGTCGGTTTACCGCCCCGCGTCGATGGCTAGCCTCTATCGGAACAAGCCGCAGTGATCGAAAGTCTGGAGGAATAATCATTTCTTTCTTTTTTTTTAAATAAAAAACGTTACCCCTTAATTCATAATCTTGACAGTGAAACGCGTCTTGCATTGAACACCTTTATTAAGAACTACGGTGGCAAACGAGATTTTAATTATTGCAGACAATACCAATTAGCACACAGTGTCAGTAGAACAGTAGTGAGAGTAAATTAATAAGTAATGGCGGCCTTTATTTTTTATTTTTTTATTTTTTTTTTGTTGATGTTGCCAACATGCTGGGGGCGCAGCCTTGAAACAAGACTTCTGAGTCTTCTACTATATTTACTATTATTTAAATGCCCTATTCAAGCAAACCTGCATATTGCCATCATTTAACATTTTCAAAAGGCAAGTTACTAAGACATTTTATTCTGACACCCTATATACTTAAATTATTTAAATAAATTATTCTTAAGATAAGTATTCTAAAGATAATTAATTATAGCTAGGATTCGTATAGTTATGCTATAACACCTGTGTTTATTTTATTCTAAAGGAAGTATAGCTATGCAGCTCAATGAACGCTTATATATTTTTTACTAGGCGTCACAGCATCTACCACACGAATTTTATTGTCTTTCCCAGGATATACCTTTACAATTCTGGCCATAGGCCATGACAGAGGCGGGGAGTTTGGCTGTCGAAGTATCACTAAGGCTCCTACTTTTACATTGGGAAAACTGTCACGCCATTTAGGGCGAGACTGCAAAATATTTAAATAATAATGGTGCCATATTTTCCAAAAATGGCCCTTAACCTTGTTACAAATTTCCCAGAATTTTAACCTAGTAGTAGGTATATCCACAACATTTCTTTCAGGGAAAGAGGTTAATGCAGTACCAATAAGAAAATGGCCTGGTGTAATAAAGCTAAAGTAATTTACATCATCAGCTTTTACAGGCAACAGTGGTCTAGAATTGAGTACAGCTTCTATTTGACACAAAATTGTATTTAGCTGTTCATAAGTTAATAAATATCCTTGTATGATACGTTTTAAATGAAATTTCATACTTTTTACTGCTGCCTCCGCAAGTCCAGCAAGCACGGGCGAATAACTGGGCACAAAGTGAAAGTTTATACCTTGTTGTGCCGCATAATTTTGGACCTGTGTTTGATGCACTTGTAACGACTGCAACTTATATAAGTGAACCAATTCATTCCTTGCCCCACTGAAAGAGCCTCCATTATCACAAAACACATCTGTAGGCAATCCCCTTCGCGCGATTAACCGTTTAAAGCAAGCAAGAAAACAGTCAGTGGTTAAATCTGATGCGAGCTCGAGATGTATGGCTTTAGTTACAAAGTAGACAAACACACAGATGTAACCCTTTGTCTGTAAAGCACGTCGTAGTCGAGAATTTTTTACTTGTACTGGTCCCGCGAAATCAATTCCTATTTTCTGGAATGCTCTACAAGCTATTACTCTTTCAGGTGGCAAGGAACCCATCAGCTGTTAGGCACAATCGCTTTTTATTCTAAAACAAATTAAACAATTATGAATTTGCTTTTTCGCATATCTATAACCATTAACAATCCAGTATCTCTGGTTTAAACTTGATAATAATAATTTTGGTGCAGCATGTAACAATTTTTTATGTTCATGGCTAATAATTAAGTGTTTTCTATCAAAAGATACATCAGAGTTTTCTATCCTACCACCTACTCTTAAGATGTGCTCTTTGTCTGGAAAGGGGTGAAGTGGTTTTAAAGAGCCGTTTACATTTTCGTTATTAAATTTTAAGGTTTTAATTTCTTTTTTGAAATGAATGCTCTGCTCACGTTGTACAATTTTGCAGCTCAAAAGAAGATAATGAAGTACTCGACCTACGCACGTTTTTATTTTTAAGATTGTGGAAATATCTGAATGTACATGCTAGAACACGTTTCATTTTATTGAGATCCGAAAACCTATCGAGAAAAGTATAAAAATCGTCCTTATTTTGCGTAAGAAGGGAAACCTTGGCCGTAAAGTTTACAGCATCCTTTTTCACCTCAGGTAAGTCTGCCGGTGGTGGTGGTAAAGTAGAGGTTCTATTAAAATCGTACTCACCGTTTTGTAGGTAGAGCGGACCTCGCCACCACAGCTCACAGTTTACCAGCTCGTCTGGGTCTTTCCCTCTGCTTACGAGGTCAGCTGGATTGTCAGTGGTATGTACATATAGCCAGCGTCACCTCGCTGTCAGATCTCGAATCAACCGTACCCTATTTGCAACGTAAGCGCCAATTTTCAATGGTTCTGTAGCGAGCCAAGCAAGTGCGATTTGCGAATCGGAAAATAAATAGGTTTCCTGTATATCAACTTTTAGAACGAGTGTCTTATGAACTCGGTTGATTAGTTTTGTTAGTAATTCCATCGCATTTAATTCCAATCGCGGTATTGTCAATGACTTGTTTTTACAGGGATTGACTCGAGACTTGGAGCAGAGCAAAAACAGTGAAGCTTTACCTGATTTTTGACCACTTGCCGGTATACACAGCAACCATGGCCCGTAGCGATAGAGGCATCGGCAAAACCTATGAGTTGAACTGCTGCTGTATCCTCTGGAATCTTTATATTTCTATGAATGTTTATTGGTTTCATTACAGATATTTTTTTTGTGAAAGAAAGCCACTCCTTTAGTAGATACTCAGAAGGAACATCATTCCACCCTATATTTTCAGCCCATAATTTTTGCATAAAAGCCTTGGCCCTTAGTATTATGGGGGACACCAAGCCCAGTGGATCAAACAGCTTAGAAATATAGCTCAAAATGTGTCTTTTAGTAGGTTGTTTTTCGTTAAATTGCTCTGGACAAGAAAAAACAAAACAATCTTTTGAAACGTTAAGTGTGAGCCCTATTGTTTTCATACAAATATTATTTTTTTGCAATTCTAAGTTGTCAAACTTTTGTTTGTCTGGTGAGATATCACTCAAGACTTGCTCGCAGTTTGAAGCCCATTTATGGGTATATAAGCTCCCTTTACTTAGTAATTCACAAAGCTGCCATTTAGCATCAAAACAACATTTAAATCCGAGTGCGAGTAACAAGCGTCATCCACGTAAGTACTATACTTTAATATACAGGAAGCAAGTGGGTAATCATTTTGATATTTTGTAGCAAGCTCATGTAAACAACGTGTAGCAAGAAAACTTGAACTTTTTTGACCTTAGGTAACAGTATCTAACTGTATACATTTAATCGGTTCAGTAGGGTTACTTCTCCACAATATATTCTGCAAGCAAGTATGCCTTGGGTTAATTTCAATGCAACGAAACATTCGCCGTATATCAGTGGAGAAGGTGTAGTCACCTAAGCGAAACAAAAGTATGATGTCAAAAAGTTTTTGTTGGACTGGAGAACCATTAAGCAAAATATCATTAAGTGACAATTTTTTATCTGTCTGCATGGATGCATCGAAAACCACACGTGTTTTTGTGCTTTTACTATTCTCATTAACAACAGCATGATGCGGCATGAAATACAAAGGGTCCTTTTTAAAATTGAATAAATTGAAATCAATATGTGTCCGTGTCCTAATTCTACATATTCATTTATGAATCTTTTATATTCGGAAATCAAATTAATATTACTGTGTAATTTCTTTTCCAAGTTTAAAAATCTATAATATGCAAACTCAAATGAATTTCCAAGAGCATCATTAATTTTATCTAAAGGTAATTTTAATGGAAGGTCGACTTGAAACTTATTATTTTTATGAATTGTTGTATTTTGAAAAATGGTTTCACATAATTCTTGCTCTGGAATATGTTCAATAAACCTTTCTGGGACACTTTCTGCTTGCCAGAAACGCTGTATAGATTCATTAATATCAGAGTTGCAATTAACACATAATAAAGACACCTTACTTGTATTATTAAAAATGTTGTTCCTTGGCAATGCACACCCTATTACATGCCCAAATTTAGTATTAATGAAGCGTGGCTGCTGAGCCTCATGCTCAGTATGCCTTGAAGCAGGTTGCTGAAAAGCTGGCTGTTTCCCTGGGAGCAGCACCTGGAAAAATATGTCGGCTCCAATTAGCATATTTATTTCTGATGGCATGTGAAAATCTGAATCTGCTAAATTTAGTTCTGGAGGGATAATGATGGCTGCCAAGTCAATTTTGTATTGTGGAAGCCTGCATGTGATTTGATCTAGCACATGACAGTTTATTGTCACCTTGTAAGGTGAAGTAAGCGAGAAAACCTCGATGGGGACAGAATATTTTGCAGCATCATTTGTGTTGCTGACCCTTATTATATTTGTATTATTTTTATTATGGGTGATCCCCAGGACATGTATAACTTTTTTAGTTACTAAGGATACCTGAGACGCTGAATCCAAAATCGCCTTGATGTGCACTTCTCTTCCGCTCTGAGAATAAAGTTTTAGTTTCACAGTGGGCAACAAGACTCTATTGTTGTCAATATTAGAAATTAAAGTGACAGGTTGCTTTTGAGAAAGTTCATCGTGAAGTAATGTATTGTGATTCTGTTTGCAAATGTTGCACCGGAAATGATATTTACATTTAACACGGTGATTATTCATACTTACATTGCATAATTTACTTTCCTTGCTAAAATTTATTCTGTCTGCAGAGGGCAACAGTTTAAAGCTTTTACAATTGAATAATTTGTGGTCATTAGACTTACAATAAGCACATGAAAGAGCTGCAGGTGTAGCGACATTCACCACCGGCTTGTAGTGAGTCTTGGTGGCAGTAGTAGGTTCTGCATTCTCCAAGGCCAAGGCTCGCTTCTCCAGGAATGGCAGGAACTCCTTAATAGTAGGATCTGACTCATTGCCACGCTTCAATTGGTAAGCAAGTGATGTGTAAGTATCTAATTTACGATATAAAATAGTTAGAATCACAGGATCCCATGTTTCAGTGTTGACATCAAATTTTTTTAAAGCAGCTGACATGAGAAACAAAATCACGCAAGTTACTTGGGGCTGATCTGACTAGAGCATTCATATCTAACAACGAATGAATGTGTTCATTTACAGTTTTGAACCTATGATTGTACCTATCATTTAACGTTCTAAGTTTTTTTATAGAAGAGGGGGCAAACGAGATCACCTGGTGTACCAGATGCCTGGGACATGACCTGGGGCACCTGATGGTAAGTGACTACCGCCGCCCATGATCAACCGCAACACCAGGGGAATTGCAGGTGCGTTGCCGATCCGATTGCCTAAGTGCTTCATCATAGCTTTGAGGGCTCAGGGGTAGATTCTTTATTAGATCAAATGGCTCCTTTTGTAAAAACGAACGAAGGTAATATAACTTTTGAACGTTATCAATCGATCTATCCTTGTGGACGATAGCAGTAAAAAGGTTTATAAAAGGGATAAAATCGCTAGTTACATGTGAATGTTAGGATATGAATAGTAGGTAACTTTGTTTTATAAACTATATTAGCCCTTGCATTTGGCGTTAACTTGCCTTTTATGGCTTCGTTAAGCGCGGTTAATATGTGAAAATACTTGGATTCACAATCGGCGACATCTTCAGTCACTTTCATCATAAAAAAGAATCTCCTTATTATATGATTCATACTCGGTAAACAATTTGATGATATGTACTCTTTTAGATTGTAAGATTAATAAAGTGCTAAGCTCGACGTCCTGTACATTAGATAAGAAGGAATATAAGCGCGTAATGGAGGCTTTCGTAAAGCCTCTTGAGGCACACAATTGTTTTAACTTGACGACTTTTTAATCGTCGTTGCTCATTATGCTTACAATACTAGTGTACCACTTTGTAAATACAATTACAATACTTAAAAACTAGATGCACCGTGAAACAATCGAGTAATATATTGAAAAATTATTCTACAATTAAAGAGAGAACTCGTAACGCAAATGGAGTCGGTAGAAGTGGGTGTTGAATCAATAACCTGTTTTTTTCAACGGCTTTTCATTCGTCAACCTGTTAACTGTTAATCATTAATGAAAAAATAGGTTGAAAATATTAGCTTTCAATTTACGTCAACGCACTCAACGCATTTTTTTCAATATTATTTTATTCGTTTCTATGAATTTAGTCTCCTTCGGAAATATTCGTTACTTCCGGAGGTTACCGAACACAGCCGCATCAACACATCAGACGCGGTCTTGTGGGTGCGTGTGTGAGCGTGAGCAAGTAAAGAAAGTTAATTTGTGAAATGTTAAGATTTTGTATTTAGTATGTGTAAGCAATCCGTGAGCTTCGTTCAAGGCTAAAATTCGTTGGGATTTTTTTTGTTTGCATTACGCGGTCGAGGACAAGTGTTTTTAAGTTTAGTTTATTTTCTAAGTTTAAGTTTTACTGGTTGGGATTTTACGTGAACATTGTTTTGTGACAAAGTTTTGACATCATGTCAGTGGCACGTAGAAACAAAAGTTTACTCTGCCAAAGACAAATAGACAATATAAAACGCATTGTGACTCACATGAAAAAAGCTCGCAGAGAAAGACTAAGACGCTAGCAGACAAAGACTTGTCGACGATCACTTCGGAACATTGGACCACCTACCAAAAGTTATGTCAGGTGTTGGAACCATTCGAAGAGTGGCCATAAATATTTGACAGCGTGTTATCTTATAACGACACGTTGCCTGATAGAATCTTATAATAAAATATGAGAGAAAGGAAATCGAACATCAAATGTCCACGATATAGTTTCATTTTTGATATCAGGTTTATCAGACAGATTCAAAGGGATAGAGCAAAGTGGCATATTTAGTTTGTGTACTTGTTTGGACTCTTGATTTAATAATAATAATAATAATAGTAAAACGTTTATTTCAGATTAAAAAATCCATACAAATTTGTTAGTAAATTTCTTAAAAGCTATGTTAGTAAATTAAATTAAATCAAATTAAATAAGTTACAATTTTAAAAATATTAATTAAGATACTTAAGTGTCCCACCCATATGCATTTGAATGGGACAATCAAGCCTTTCTTTAACTACCTTCAGGACGCCGTTTGAGCTCCCCCGCAATCTGCGCCAGCTGGATGATATTCGCTTCCGTATGATGCCATGAAAATCGTCAACACCCGCTTCAGCAAACACTCCAGATGCACTGCAGAACACGGGAAGGCCCATCAACTTCCTGAAGGCATTATTATATTGGATGCGAAGTGCATTATAGGCCCTTTGCGTATAGCTATACCACAGGCTGCAGGTGTAAAAGGTTTGGCAGTAAGCCTTGAAAAGAGTAATTTTGACTTCTCTAATACACCTAGCAAACCTGCGGGCAACCATATTGCATCGAACCGCCAATGCCCTCCGCTCCCTCTCTATATCACAGTTGTCTGTAAGATTCTATGTAGCAATGTGTCCTAAATATTTAAACTGTGACACCCTATTTAATGGCACCCCAAGGAGCTTGACTAGGGGCACAACCTGGGGTTTTTCGCACCAACTTGAAATACCATTAACTCACTCTTTTTGGTGTTATAGAGGAGACCGTGTTTAGCAGCGTATACTTCACAGACGGCCAACAGCTTACGCAATGCGCTCACCGATGGACTCAGCAACACCATGTCATCAGCATAGCTAATACTATTAACCATTTGTCCATCAATGGAATAGCCTATCCTGGTGCTACTGAGTGCAACAATGAGCCCGTCAACGTAGAGACTGAACAGCAAAGGCGAGGATAACCCCCACTGCCTCACCCCGCATTCCAAAATGTATTCGTCAGATAGCGCACCAGACAATTTGACCTGGTTAACTTGATGGCCATACCAATATTTCAACGTGGTGATTAATTCATTTGGAACAGCTATGTCACGTAATTTTGACCAAAGCAGCTCATAGTCAACCAGGTCAAATGCCTTTGAGAGATCCAGAAACGCAGCATACACTGGCGTTTGTCTCTGGGTGTAGTATTTGACGGTATGCTTCAGCGACAGTATAGCACTTTCTGTTGATAGGCCAGGTCGAAAGCCAAACTGCGCATCATTTAATTGTATGAAGTTACTAAGACGTCGCTCAAGCAAGCCGTCAAGCACCTTATCTAATACAGTTGCCAGAGAAATAAGCCTATAATTTGTCTTGTCTGAAATATCTCCAGTCTTGTTTTTTAAAATAGGTACAACAACGGTCCTCACTAGCTCGAATGGTAAGTAAGAAAGCCGAATACTGAAAGTATATAATAGTGACAAAACCCTTGGAAGATGCGGTCCTGCATTATGAAAGTGCTTGACACTAAGGCTATCGTGACCCGGTGACCTTCCTCTGGTCATCAGGTTCACCAGTCCTGACAACCGCACCATCGCCCACCCCCACTTCTTCTTCTTGCCGTAATACTGCCTCTACTTTAAAATGGTCCTTAAATAGATTAGCTATCTGTTTTGGGTCACATAATCCACCCACACTTACAGAAACAGCCGGCTTAGGGCCTAGCTTTTTTGTGTGTTTCCAGAACTTTCCAAAATTTTTTGCTTTGTGTTTGGAAGTCAAAATGTCTAATTTTATTTGTTCCTGATTTTTTTGACATGATTTTAATTTTGATTTAAAAATTTATGTGACTCACACATATACTGATATAAACGACCGGCTCTTGGCCGATCATGTCAGACCCAGTTAAGAAAAGCCTGCCTGGCTGTCTCATGCGCACCTTTCACAAACTTATTCCAGCCAGCAACATAACACTTCTTCTTTTTAATATTTGGTGCAGCACAACTAAACTCAGCAGCCTCCCTAAGCACGTTTACAATTTTATTGTAAAGATTATAAATGACCATTCTGCGCTCAATATTAAAACATATTTTATCACAACATGCGCTTAACTCCTCGGGAAAGTCAATATCACGTAATAATTCTGTACACTTCCTACGCTATGACTCTACTTGATACTGATCTCTCTCCCCACAAATAACCTTATTTGTAACTTGGCTTTCTAAAAGAGTATGTTTAGTTGGCCTAATCGTACCCAGATTAAATTGTAGGACCAGTGAATGATGGTCTGACCAGTAGACGTCATAGTAAATGTCAACACTACCTAAAGACCGCCAAGCCGCATCGGTTACCAGGCAATGATCCAGCCAGCTCGTAGTGCCATATGCTTCACTAACGAAAGTATACGTGCCTGAATCACCCCCCAGTTTACAAATATCCGCGCAATACCACTTCTGATCCATACAAAAATTTTGCATCTCTTTACCATATAAATCCATAGGATCTGCATTAAAATCACCTAGTATAAAGACAGACTCTAAATTACAACTTCCTACTATCGCTGCCATTTCGCTCATACATTCACAAAACTCAGCTAAGTTATCGTAACTATTAGTGGGCATATATATGCACATGACTAAAATTGATCTATCCGCCAAATCGATTCTTACAGCCACGATTCGATTATTACT
Organism: Parnassius smintheus behrii; assembly: GCA_036936625.1. NCBI lineage: Eukaryota > Metazoa > Arthropoda > Insecta > Lepidoptera > Papilionidae > Parnassius > Parnassius smintheus. Next base: position 39,768,005 of record JAUPFT010000015.1, read on the forward strand.
ACATTGCACCACAGACACGGTATTAAAGATAGACTTTCTCCATAGGAGAGCTACCCCCCCGTATGGACGGCCTCGTACTAGGTTAGTTGCGTCCATAGAAGACTTTCCATAATAACCAAAGTCTTCGTCAATATCACCCAGTATTGGTATTTCCGTAGGGAATAGCCATGTCTCCTGCAATGCTATAATATCTGCAGTTTTACAGAGAGTTCAAATACATTCAATAGATCTATTCACATTTTTACAATTAAAACTAATAAATTTAGAAACCATGTTAGTATTATTATTATTATTCGATTTAAAATTATTCATATTATAATATTTAAATGTTAATTTAGCTCCTCGGTTTTTTATTAAAACTTCCGAACTTGCGAAAAGCTACACCTGTTGGCCACAGGTTCTCATTCATAAATATAGACAATTTATCCTTAGGGATTAGAAATTTATAAGTTACATAATCTTTTTTCAACTTCATGTCTATCTTTTGTAACAATACATCAACCCCTGTTTTGCTCTTAATATAACTAGTGATATCATTAGCAGAAGATACCACATCAATATTATAAATGTAGAACGGTATATTTACCTCTGTCGCCTTAAACTTACATTCAGGACTCAACTCAGCTTTCCCTTTCATACCAATGAATCTATTCCGAAGACGTTTGCGTTGCACTAAAATCCAATCCTCCTTAGGTTTCTCTGGTTTCCAATATCCGTGTCGTACTACATCTGCCATTAGTTTACGCTCGCCTTTCCCAGTAACGACCGCCGCTGCGAGGACTAATTTACTATCACTGTTCGAAACCACGGTGCCAGAGTGATGCACAGGCGCGGCTGTAGCCACGTCGTAGGTCTCCGATTCCATCGAAACCGCAGTCGGGGCCTCCACGCGCTGTGTTTCTTCACTTGTCGAGTCCGTCTTTCCGTGCGTCAAGGACGTTTGCACGAACGAAACAACTGAGTCATTGGCAATATAAACAGGTGTGTTTACCGCCGCAGTTTTTTCATTAATTTCATTATTTTGTGCGATGTTACCCTGATTTATAGATCGGTACTCTTCAGTAGATATGTGCGGTAGTCCTATGGGGCCGCTTTCGTGATCAAAACTACCCATACAAGCACCACTCCTGTAGTTTACATTTATATTATGATGATTCTGTATATTAAACATATCTTTTGTGGCGTATGTCTCTTTTATTATAGCAACCTCATTTCGCAACACTAATATATCCTTAAGTAATTTCGAAGCGTCGATATGATCAAATGTCACGGGGGATGATTTCTGTATATCTCTCGCAACATAGATTGGAAGTTTATCAGGGTCAGTTTCTTTAATGACCGCGATAATATCTTCAATGTTCCTTACACTTTTGCCAACCTTTTTCCGATTTATCACCCGTCTGGATAAATCAGTCACCTCAAACAGCAATTTCTTGGCCCGTGTAATTTCCTCTTCGGAGTAGGTGGTAGAAATCAGACGCACAATACTGACTTCATCCATTATGTCGCCTTTGTTTTGTACAAAAGCCAAAAGCTCCGAAATAACTATGTTACAGTTTCCGCACTTCACTGTACTCGACGTCATTTTATCACACAACTGTGCACAACAAAATGCTCGCAGAGTGCGTGCGTTCGTCAGCTCGCTCGCACTCGTACTGATTTAAGATGCAGGGATTTGCAGACCACGCTGAAATTGTCTAAACAAAAGATAGAGTACGAATGCTCGTTGCCACCGAAATATCCAAAATTGATGCTGCAACACTGGCCCAAACTTCAAATCAAAATAAATTGACAAGAACTAGAATTTATTCAGTCCACGGAATATTTTTGATCAAAATAATATGGGCACCTCCCACCACAGGCACTCCGTTATCAAAAGCCGTAAAAGAAGTAGACATCTATTTGGCCGACGACATATTACCAAGTACTAATACTACTGGTGACTGGAAGAATTCTTTGGAATGATGGAGAACTCACAATTTTTTATCCAAACTTAGCCAAAGTTTACTTTGAAAAATGTACTACGACTGCATCAGTGCAATGCGATAGAACATTCTCCAAATCGGGACTAATTGTAAATCAAAGGAGAACAAGACTATCAGTAAAATGCTATTTTGAAATGTAAACTTAGATGTAGGGCGTTTTGCAAGTTATGAGCTTTTATATATTACTGTAAATAGAACAAAGGTTGACAGGCCTGTTGGTCTAGTGGTTAGTGACCCTGACTGCTATGCCGGAGGTCGTGGGTTCGATTCCCACCCAGGACAAGGTGTTTGTGTGATGAGCACGATTATTTGTTCTGTGTCTGGGTGTAATTTATCTATAATACTTATGTATTTAGAAATATATAAGTATGTTTATCAGTTGTCTAGTACCCATAACACAAGCTCTGCTTAGATTGGGACTAGATGGCGTTGTGTGATAGTTGAAAAAAAAAAAGGAAAAAAAGCATGAATATTGTATATACCCAGCCTAATACCTAAGCCTGGATAATACCTATGGACCTAATACCTAATGTACGAAGAATGGTCATTGCAGTTCAATAAACATAAAAGTAATCTTTAGATACGAATTTATTCTTATCAAATCAATAATCTTTAACTTAATCTACAACAAAACTGTTATTTATCGAAAACGTTGAAAATATTAAAATGACGATAAATGCTAACAATTGAAGTTTCAAAACCTGTTATTTATTTAACAGCTTTTTAAACCTGTTGACGATTAATGATTAACAGTTAAATTACATTAACTAAAAAACCGTCAATGACCCATGCTTAGAGTTGGCGTCTTCTTGTTGTGCGTCGCAGGCGCTGTTGGATGTAATTGGAGATTTTGCTACGTAGAGAACGAATTTCAGCCAATCACGTTACAGTATATGATCGCGGCAATCCTATTGCAGCTCACTGATTGTCGCAGCGTAGTATAGCTGACGTAAGTTGACGTTGACGTTTGACTCGCCTACGCTCATAGAGATAATATAATTCTCAGTCAGTGCCTGCGCTCTCCAAGCCAGGAAACGTGACGAAGAAATGGTACCGACCGGAAAAGTTGAGCACGCCTCGATACGTCGTGTTGTTTCGTTCTAACTTTCGTTTGTTCCTATCTTCTTCTCTGTCGCACACGAAAATATGCAGCGTGTGTGACGATGGAACAAAGAGAACGTTCTCGACGAGGATAAAAATGCTCAAACAAATAAAAAATTGTGTGTTTGTTATTTTAGGTAGAAGTCATATAAAAATGCGGGAAATATATTATAGCCTTGTTGAAAAGAAACCAGGGCAAACGTTAAACTAAGAAACAGAAGGGGGAATCGAGGCTTCTCTCAATCCGGCCTCCTATAACGCCTACGTTGGGTTCGGGAACAACGTATGTGATCTCTGCAACGGAGTAACACACAACGGCGATAACCTCTTCCTTTTCAGAAAATAGGTTCAGGCGGGGATTACGGGTCTTCCGAAGTCGTCCCGGTCCCAACGCCTTAATTCTTCGATATGGACTGTATTATTTTAAGGGAAGAATTCCTTGGGAATAAAACAGCAATTATCTTCAAACCGTTCCGTGAGAGAGTAATTACTTTTCCTTATCACTTCCCTATACTTTTTCTTTCTTCTTCTTATTGACTACTGGTCTTGCACTTTTCCCGAAGTCTCTCCGAACTTCCCCGAACGATTCCCGAACGAATTGCAAGAAAACTCGTTGACTGAGCTACCCCAGACCTATACGCGAAAGTGAGACGCGCCATTTGTGCGTTTGCGCAACTCAATTACATCAATTTGTACTATCACTCTCTCACGGTTTACTCAATAACTTTATTTGTATAAGACATACATTTATACAATTTACTTATAAAGATAGCACAAAAAATATCTATACTACGATATACATTACATTTTCATATCACAAAAAAAAACCTTTTATTTATTTAACAAAATATGCTTATTTTACTCACATGTTCAAAGTTGGAATTTCTTAAGTATTTAACATAGAAAGTTAAAACAATGTTTTCCACTTGAAATTATACATATGTATCTTAACTAATACAATAGTTTAATTTACATTTTTCATTTAAAACACTTTTAAATTTCTTATACAAAACTATCATTATTTAACTTATTCACAGGAATTTTCACATAAAAATAACACAGAATTCACCTCTTTTACACGTACAATCAATCTGAAATGTTTTACAAGTCATTTTAACATAAATTGCTGAAATTTGCAAATATTTAAATTTCTACATATTTGGCCTCCTAAGTACGTGGCTAGCGTGCGTCTATGAATTCACACTATTTGAACAACTAGCTTTTGCACGGCTATCGAATATCAGTAAAAATGGAAAGTTTAGTACATCTTAAAATTCCCTATATGAATTTATTAAGAGATATTACTAAGAAAACGATAAACTATTCCGGCCTGGGAGTCGAACCCAGGACCTTCATATCATTAATTCGATATTTCTTTAAGATTCAACTAAGCATTTTCTTATCGGAATATTGTTGCTTGATAATTTGCTTTTTAGAAGCTATTCGTAATCGGTTAACTAATAAATTGAAATATTCTTATAGGCGCGTCGCCAACACTTGTAGATATGACTTTCCAGAAATCGTAGATATTGCTGCTCGTTGCGTGTTTCTCGAAGCGTAGTTCTTGTATCCTGGTATTTGGTACCTAGGTATTGAAAGGCGACTTACGTACCTTGCAGGCCAGATGGACGGTGACCAACCTCATGAGCTGGATACTGTCTAGGGGCTTCCGCGTCCCGTATGTAGTCTTGTCAAGATCTTGATTGACGGCTTCGATAGGACGATTAAGGTTGATACCTAATTAATACCTAATCTTGACAGTTAAACGCGTCTTGCATTGAACACCTTTATTGAGAACTATGGTGGCACACGAGATTTTAATTATTGCAGACAATACCAATTAGCACACAGTGTAAGTAGAACAGTAGTAAGAGAGTAAATTAATAAGTAATGGCGGCCGGAAGCCTTAATTTTTTATTTTTTACATTTTTATTGTTGGTGTTGCCAACAACCCCCACACTAGGATTTTCTCCTGTATTGTGAAGGCAGTTTACATAATATATACATTGCACAATGACATACATCCACGGACTAATATATTTAACACATTGATTTATACAACACTAGATCAGTAATAACCGCGCCAAAGCGTTGCCACTGCACATATGGCCACAGCCATATGCCTAGCTAACGTGAGTTCATTGTTCAATGTGACGCCGACAGAGTTGAACCGCGACAAAAATAAGTAAATGCGTAGTGAAAGAATGCTATTCAAGGTCACAAAAACGTAAAAAATCAAGCGGAATCACTTTCAACACATAATTTTTAGTTCTTGGTTTCATATAAACGTAAAAAAAAACTCAAATAATTAAATAAAATTATCGAATATTGCCATTTAGGTTCAATGTTGCCGCTTTTCCGCATTTGTCATTATCCTACATTAATGGGAGACTATATAATTAATGGAGTAGGTTAATTTGTTACCTCTGATTTTAAATATTTTGGTAATTATAGTAAAAACTACGTTTTAACTGTCATACAAAATAATTAATTATTCTTATTTTAGTTTATTCATGAATTATCTATTAAATATATTTTATTACCTATTTTATATTAATAATTTTATATATTTATAATTTCATATAAATTTTATATTAATTATAATTTATTACCTATTTTATACTGTTTGATTTATTAGTACCATAAAAATACGTTTTACTTCATCATTATGTTTACTTTTATTCATCTGATAAGCTTTGTATCATTTTTTTCTAAGGGGACGTAATAAAGATTTTAAAATAAAATATATTTTTTTAATATAAAAACAATTAACTGCAGCTTAAAAAACTTATTTTTATTGCGTATTTTAGGTAAAATTTCATATAGTAAGCCACACCAACCCGCCATTGCATGTTTGTGTGTCTATCTTTATCTAATCTTAGCGACGATATTGTTTTCGCAACTTGTGTAAGTGAGATATATATATGTTTACTTAAAATTGTTATTAGTTTCAAAGCTACGTCGTCGCGTTTGGATAGTAGTTACACTTTTTTCGACGCGCGGTAATGTGGTTTGCTCCTCTAGTGTTGTATAACTCAATGAGTTAACACCAATATACCAATCAGTGTGCAATGAGATTTTGGGCTGGTCTTCAACCCATCGTTGTCGACATACAGCGCAATCGAACAAAAACTTAACAGGTATACTTTCGGAAAATAAATTTTGTATACCTAAGTAATAATAAACATTGTTACCATCAGAACTACGGCTTCAATAACTTTCTGTGACACTAGGGTGAAACAATGCAAATTTCCTGGTTCCTGGCTGCTACTGAGAATTTCTTGACAGAAAGATCCAATAATTGATTTTGGTCCGATCTGGAATTTCCACCCGGGACCACATGAACAGCAGTTGCACTGGATATACTATAAGAAAATTGAGGTAGCCATCACCTGCGTAGTACGAATTTAGAAACAAGATTGGTGGTGAAGCCAGCAGTGTCTCACCCTCGTGCCTCGGAAAGCACGTAAAGCCATTGGTCCTGCGCCTGATCTCTCTCCGGTTGTGTCGGTTTACCGTCCCATCGGAGTATAAGAATATGGGAATAGAGGGTGCACCTGTGCTTGCGCATATACTTGGCCACTACAATCAGTATGAAAGTAGCGTAATACTCTAAGTGTGTTATTGACATTGGCAGAGAACTTTTATGTCTATATACCGAAAACTTTAAAATTTGAAAAGTTTGTGTAATTTGACTAGTTCACTTAAAAGTATGAGCGTGGGCAAGTGATTAAGAATTCTTACTAATCCGTGACAAAATTTGTTACTACACTTAATGGGGAAAGTTACAAATTGTTAAAGTTTAATGGGATCTTGGCATATAGTAACAGTTTACACAATAAACTTGGTTTTGTCGCAGTTCCTAAGGTTTATTGTAATTCATCACCAAAGCTGTTTGGCTTTTAAATTAAGAACACTTGAATTAGTGAAAAATTAGTCTGAAGTGCGGTCATATATCTTTGGTAGAGATCGTGAAGGGCTTCGTTTGGACGATTGATTTTTAGTTTCTTGTACTGTGTGAAGCATACCTACTATTATCGATTTCAAGCATGTACCCTCATTTTATATAAATATCTAACTAATGGTCGCACAGGGTTCTAAATTAAGCAGTTCAGCTCATTCATACGTTCGGTTAATTCATTCAGTCGACGTGTCAGTAATTATTTGTTGGCCTTAAAGGTATAACATAAATGCATAGGAGTAAGCACTACAAACGAGTAGTGCTTACTCCGTGACACTACCAGTATGGACTAATTATCTACTCTTTGGTATGAACATCCACAAACGGTTAAATTTACTTGAACATATTGGCAGTGAGAACGTTAACATTCTATGTTTCATCAAATTTCTCATAAAATCTTATGTTAGAAAATATTTCCCATCATACTTGATATATTTTAATTCCTTCGGCATGCATTTGCATTGCGGCTGGCTTGGCCGAATCGATACTAATTATAATTGTAGAATAGTAATAATGTAAGTTGGTACATACTTGCTTCCATATTTATGTAATTTGTTGACAAAATTTAATGAATGAGTTTACAAAGCCCGCACCAAAGATTTATTTTAATTTTGTATTTTAAATATACCTTATGCCTTACGTTTTGTTCAAGATTATTGGAGTACAGCAACGGAAGAAATCATTGAAAATATACAAATAGTAAGATGTAACCAATATTTGGAATCGAATAATAAAACAATCTTATGGTTTTTTCGCTTCTTAAACCATGTATTTATTTTAATAAATACACGAATACTTATTTAAAACTAAATTCTCTGTTTTTTACTTATATTACGTTCGATTACATAGCGGACAACGTTTTAAATTTAATAAAGTATCTGACTTAAAGTTTGCGAAGATAGTTACGATATTCAGCATTCCTTTTAAGAACTTTTACTTTAAATGCCGCTTGTCTCTCAGATTAAGTACAAAGCTGAATAGAGTGCAAGTTGTACTGCAGTTCTAATATACAAAAATATTCGTCTCATCTGTGAAATATCTATAAACTTCTTTTAGATTTAAACGCGACCGGAAGTAAAATAATACATCACCTCAATTTTTCAAGTTCATGGGTGAAACAAGTAAATTATTATTAAAAAAGAAATAATCAGTCTGATAGCGATTTTTGTGATTTGTCGGAATGAGCGAAATTAAAAAAAAACACTTATAATATGTCCTTAACGGGTATACAATCATCACACACAGTCAACACAAACGGACACGCGACGCGAGTACGGACAATACGTTACACGTGCGCATGCACACACCTACTCACACGCTCATGGACTAAGAAATTACACTATTTTTATATATTTACCACTTTACTTGGCGAAGTCTATTGGACCTATATTGATGCCTCGTTTAGACGTGAAACACGTGACATATTATCGAAGGTGGAGTATATTTTATCAACGTTCATATTCTCTTAAACTGAGTGTGTTCGTCGTCTACAAGGGACTACTGTTGTTCATCCCATGCAGATTTCGGGCCTCGGGGTGTTCTCCATTACCCGGGTAATCCCCACAGCTCATTTCCATGGGCCGGTCCTGGGTGCCGTACGTTGTACGACATTGTAGGCAATCTGCTTTGGCGTATTGCGCGCTGCCAGGTTGGTGCTTCCGGAGAGTCAGCAGTCTCGAAGCCCCGCGGAGTCCCGGACAGAGAGTCGACGCAGGGCCAATCCTGCCGACAGAGCACATAGGCAGAATTGGCGAGAAACTAGTTCGCCTTCCTTCTGGAACCCGTGCATTCTGGTCTCTCGCCAAGGCTGTTCAGGGGAATTTCTGTCAGCCATCTCTTCCATCTCTGCACAGGGAGGACGATTCACTGGCCCGTACCGCAAGGGAGAAAGCCAATCTTCTAGGCTCTTTCTTTGCGTCCAACTCGACTCTCGATCACGGGGGAGTACGCCGCCGACCATCCCGCGGTGTGAGTGCTCCATGCCGGAAGTGCAGTTCACACAGCGCTCGGTCCGCAAAGCACTCCTCTCCCTGGACATCCACAAGTCGAGTGGGCCTGACGGAGTCCCCCCCAATTGTGCTGAGGACGTGTGCTCCAGAGTTGGCACCGGTTTTAACGCGTCTTTTCCGGTACTCCTACTCCCTAGACATAGTCCCAAAATCATGGAAGACGGCTGTTGTCCACCCAATCCCTAAAAAAGGCGACCGCTTCGTCCAACTACCGGCCTATCGCCATCACCTCCTTGTTCTCCAAAACAATGGAGTCCATTGTAAACTGCCAGCTCATGAGGTACCTTGAGGATCACCAGCTGACTAGTGACCGCCAATACGGTTTTCGCCGTGGTCGGTCAGCTGGTGATCTTCTGGTCTACCTAACTCACAGATGGGCGGAGGCAGTAGAGTCCAACGGGGAGGCATTGGCCGTTAGTTTGGACATTGCGAAAGCCTACGATCGGGTTTGGCACAAAGCGCTTCTTTTGAAGCTCCTTCCCTATGGGCTTGCCGAAAAATTGTGCGATTGGATCATCAGCTTTCTTGCAGATCGGAGCATCAAGGTCGTTTTAGACGTTGCAGGCTCCGATTGCAAGCCTATTAATGCTGGTGTTCCACAAGGCTTCGTGCTATCGCCAATGCTGTTTCTTCTGCATATCAATGATATGTTGCAAACCGTAACATTCATTGCTATGCAGATGACAGCAATGGTGATGCTTTTTACACCGGCCGAGCCAATATTTCTCGGGAAAACGTCTCCGAGCGCCGGGACAAACTTGTGTGTGAAGTCGAGTCTTTGCTGAACAGAGTCTTGGATTGGGGGCGACTAAATCTAGTCCAGTTTAACCCCCAGAAGACACAAGTTTGCGCGTTAACCGCCAAAAAGAACCCCGTTGTCGTATCTCCTCAGTTTTAAGGCACTCCTATAGTTGCCTCAGCCAGTATTGGAATCCTCGGCGTTGATATATCGAGTGACGTGCAGTTTCATGGTCACTTGGACGAGAAGGCCAAATTGGCCTCTAAAAAGCTTTGCGTGCTCAGCAGAGTTGGACAGTATTTCATGCCGGCATGCCGGAGAGTGCTCTGAGGAATTGTTCGGATTAATCTCAGCCGCCAAATTTCGTAAACGCACTACGTGGTAAACGTCCCGATACCATCCACACCATCTGGATGCTAAGCGGTCCACCACTGTACGTTTCAAGAGGAGTTTTCTTCCGCGTACAACCTCTCTGTGGAATAGTTTACCACCGGCGATTTTTCCGGACCGATACGACCTGGGGACCCTCAAGAAAAGAGCTTACTCCTTTCTAAAGGGCCGGCAACGCACCAGCAATTCCTCTGGTGTTGCTTAACATCAGGTGAGCCGCGTGCTCGTTTGCCCCCTCTTCTATAAAAAAAGGTGTGCGCTCCTGATAGAAGCACTCCGGGCTTCCAGTGCTCGTCCCTGGCTCTAGGTTAAGGCCTGGTGGTTTCCTAGGCAGAAGTTGGCGTGTCTCGCTCCTCTGGGAAGGGATCTGCCGAAGGGTCAGCATCCTCCAGGTCCATTGCGGAGACGTATCTCGACGCGGTGCCAAAGTCACGAACAGGCGCGCGCTCTCCTAGCAGCACGCGGGGCTTTCGGAGTTCGCTTTCCAGCATAGTAGGTTATACGCAGCGTTGGGTATGTAACGTCCCGGGAGAAGTCAGGGGCGTCGTCGAGGCTCGACGCAAGCACGTGCACCCACTTCGAAGCGACGTGCTGTACTTCTCCCACCCGGGCAGGAGCCGACGATCGACGGACGTGACCGGCTGCTAGCGCGGTCCGGACGCAACTCAACCTCGAGTTCCAAACTGAGTGACTCTCTTAGTATTGTGGTACGGCAACTCAACATTATTGGAGAGAGTTCAGGTGCAGGGCTAACGGTTTTATGTGTTATTGAGTCTTCCGGATGAAATACTACTAACATTAGCTACCTCATGAAAAGTGATCCCGTTTTTTAGGTATAGCTAGAATTATTATTAATTACGCGAGCTTAATACTGTTTATATTTTAAAATGCATTCCACCATCTCTAGCAATATATTTACTGACTACAACTTCCGGTCCACTTATGGCTTATTTGTACGTACACTCAGAGAAGCTGACTACGGAGACAAATAAACCACAAACGCAACGACGCGTCCGTTAATAGTATTCCCTTTTTACAGACGTGGTAGCTCAGATGGTTAGCGCTCGCTGTGAATTTCACAATAAACCACCGGCACCAATGAAATTGTTATTTGCAGTTTTCAGTGCTGATTTACCACGTGCTTGGCGGTAAAGGCAAACATCTTGAAGAAACTTGCATGTCTAAGAAATTAGAAAAAAATATTCGAAGATTGATTTTCAGTGCCACCCTGCCTGCACTCACATATAGTGTCGAAACGTGACCACTAACGGATACAACCACTTTACAAACTCAAAATCGCCCAATCGGCGATGGAAGGAGCTACACTCGGGGTTTCTCTAGTAGACAAGATTCGTAACGAAGAAATCCGCTGAAGAACCAAGGTCACAGACGTTGCCTTTCATGTTTGTATGATGAAATGGCAATGGGCTGGTCACATCTGTCACAAAAGCGACAACCGTTGAAGTAGCCTTGTCATAGAGTGGAGACCGAGTTTAGGAAAACGTAGTCTGGGACGTCCCCTGACTAAATGTAGAAACGATCTGCGCAAGGCGGCTTTTAGCACTTGATGCAAGAAGCTGAAGTTTGAGCTAAGTGGCGCGTCTTGGGAGAGGCTTATGACTAGAAATGGGCTGCCCCAGGTTGATTATGATGATATAGACAACGAAGCCAAAAGTTTTTTTTTTCGTTTTTACAATCGTTTTACTTAATAAGTGATTTTTGTGATATGTGCTAGCCTAATGAAAATTAAAAATTGTTTCATATGAAGTATGTACATTCACTTTCAAAATTCTAAACCTCAAAATAAAGATGAATTTAAAATAAACACGTTTACAGTTAGAGTACATTATCCACGTTCAAAACGTAACAACCGTTATGCTAATTTGTTCTTTAAAGCCCTTTTAAGTTTATAGATCTAGAGAAAAGAAGAGGTGTAATAATGTATTCAAATCCTCTGTTTGAACTGCATTTGAATAGGTCTTTACAAGAAAAGTCTCAGGCAAGTACAGTGGAAGCCTTTAGAATATATTTACATTCCTTTTGAGCACATTGCAGTATTAAATTGTCATTACAAACATAATATTATGGAAATTCCTCAAAAATTTTGTGTTCCATTTTATTGGCAAGCTGTAATTAATCTTTTTCAGTCATTTAGGGATTTGTACCTGAGACCTTATGATCAGCAGTAATATATATATATATATATATATATATATATATATATATATATATATATATATATATATATATATTACTGTTTCTGTATATATATATATATATATATATATATATATATATAAATATTACTATTATTATATATATATATATATATATATATATATATATATATATAATACTTTGAATTATATCCCTTTGATATTGTGTATATATAATTCAATGGATCCGATCTTAAAATCTTTATTAGGATTTCCTTTTGGGAGTGTACGTTACAAACGTTTGTATGTTCATACATTAATGTAGTAGTAACATTTTTGTTACAAATATTTAAAGAAGACGTGATTAATTTGATATTAAACCAGTTTCGTACGACGATTCATTACCTAATGATCACATGAATAAGCTTTCATTATAATCGATTCCTTAGCTTTAATAATGAAAATAATAAGTAGAATTTACAATTATTCTCCAAATGTGAAGTTAACAATGTCAGTGAGTAAAGGTTATACATTTAAAATTTGTTCCCTTATGTACTGCTTTCATATTGACTAAACAATGTTTTAAGTTACTTGTACAAAAATTTTACTTTTACAAAATATTTTGTATCGTCGACAAATTTAAAAACATAAAATTTTTTCATTCAAGTCTTGTTGATGTCTTAATAAATTACTCTTAGTTAAAGGGTTTCGCTCTCAAAATGGTATGCTCTGAAATCTTCAACTTTATAAAGTAAAATTCCTTCGAATTTCTAATCTAGAAGTTTCAAATTACAAAAGTTTAATAGAGTCTTTAGATGGCGTGACGGTTAACAAGTAGTCAAAGTGATGGAGTAATTACCTTGCAGTGTTAATGACTTCTACAATATTATTAATGAGTAATCAATAATCTTCCATTATAATTGTATCTAAAAGTAAAATTGTTGAGATACTATTTATATCGTTATCATCATCATAATAATTAAAATTCAGTTTAACATGGCCTATGATATCACCACAAATGCCACAACGCATGGTCCTACCGTGTAGTGGCGGTATAAGAATATTTATTACCCTATATCCTCCCGAGGGTGTCGTTACAGGAAATTAGAGAGAACCTCCTGTTTTATTTGCCCACCTGACAACAACTCAAAATAATATAAACGGGACAACTATGGCAAAATCCCCGTATGAAGCAATCTACCTAAATAAAAACGTAAAAACGTCTTTATATAGGCCTATGTAAAGCAGTGAACTTTTATAGGCTGTAATGGATTTAAGGCTTATGGAAATTATTTTCTTTTTTTTATCTACTTATCAAAGACATATTTATTTTTATTTATTAATAAAGAGTCGTATCTCGGATGGTTAGCGCTTGCCGTAAATTTCATAGTACGCGCGCAACCCAAATACGATCCCCGCCAGCGCCAATGAAATTGTTAATTTAAATTTTAAGTGCTGGTTTACCACGTGCTTGTCTGGGATTAAAACATCGTGAGAAAACCTGCATATCTAAAAAATAAGAAAAATATTTTGAAGACATGTGAAGTTTGCCAACAGGCATTGGGGAAGTACAGCGGACACCTTTTTGCCCTAAAACCATATCAGAAATGAGAGGAGGCCTATGCCCAGCAGTGTGACCTACATAAGTTGTACATTTTAACTTTTAAATTTAATCAAAGTAATCACCTACGCAATCCATGCATCTTTGACAACGTATTGGTAGTTTATTGATGACCTACTAGACGAAATCAGCTGGACGGCAAGCAATAAACTTTTCAAAGATATTTTATCTCTCTGGTATTAAATTTCCTCTACACCAAAAAGTTATCCAAATTTTGGAAATAAAAGAAGTCTGTAGGCGCAAGTTCTGGTGAGTACGGCGAATGACATAGATCTTTTAACCCCAGCTCTTTACAAATTGGAGACCGTCTGTTGTGCAGTATAAGGTCGCGCATTGACGTGCAGGAGCAGCGGGGACGATTGATTTACCAGAACTTGTCGCAGACATGTGAGCTTCTACATCATTGTGTTCAGTTCTTCAAAGTACACACCTGGAGTAATGCTCATCCCGTAGTGCTTAACCACCAACCAGTGACCATCACTTTTCTAGGGGTAAGTTTTCGTTTAAGGCATTGTTGAGTTATTGAACCAGGAATAAACAAACCTCCTGAGCACTTACAACTGTCAAACAGTATACAATTTTCGTAGCAGGTAATAATGCGTTTCAAAATTTCTTCGTTAGTGTGCCTGTTGAGCAGTGCAAGGAACGCCTTTACGCGTACTTGCCAATTTGACACAAACGGATCAAAATTGCTAAGATACTAACGTCGAAAACTGCTGCTGATTCAGCCGTAGATAGAGTATTTCAGCTTCCAAAATCACCTTTAGTTCGTCTTTTTTGACTAAAGTCTTCAGAAAAAGCTCAGTTTTCAGGTCTAAATTTCCAGAAAGAAAGCGAGCAAACAACATGATGATGATGACGAAAATTACTCAAATGGGATGAAAGCATTACGCTTATCAATAAACAAATGATTAATTTTGGAAAAGGAATTCCACGTTTTTTAAAATAAAGTTGAATTAAAATTAGATTCCTTAGCCATACAAAAATTATTATCATTGAAATAGCCAGTACTGTGGAACGGCAATTGCGTAGCGCTTGTCTTTGCAGCAGTGGTTGTACACTAATTACATCTTTATGTGAAAGTGGCTTTAGGTATGACGCAAACCAGTGGTTTTTACTATTTTTTTTGTACTATAATTCTAGCTGGTGGTAATGCTGAATCCCTAGATTTTAGATTTAGCATAACAAGTCTTAGCATAACAAAAGCCTGTTCACTTATTTTTCAGATTAAAATCGAACGGGAAAACAGTCATCGACAGATAATTCCACGCCTTTGCTTAACGTACTACGACAGACTAAGCAAACTGTTTGGTTCGAATCCGTGGGATATCGACAACAAAGGGTTAAAGATCCACCGGACAACTAGCTGTTAGATGGTGGAAAGGAGAGGGAGAAATTAAAACATTCAATTACTATGTACATTTTTCGAAATACATTCATTAATAGAATACTGAGAGACTGGCTACTCTACACCTGTGCTCGAGATCGGTTTCAACTGAATCAAAATTATCAGTAAGCCTTTTTTTTACGTCTTTTTACTGAATTCAATGCAGCAACGTGAAATTAAGCGGCACTAGCCCACAGTCATTTTTAATAATTTATTTAAGATATGATAACAAAGACAGATAGTTTTAGTGTAAACATAAACTTATTAGAGTTTTCCCGTACACTATTGCTGTCAACACTATGTTTTTTTTATTATTCTAATTAAAACATTACTGAAGTTAAATTTAATATTATTATCAACTAAAATTAGGTGCATTATATATAATGTATTTATTTTATAAACTACTTGTGTGTATATAAATAAAGAATAATTATGGCAATGGGCGTAAAATACACGTAGTAAAACTTATTACATTTTGTAGTATTTTTCACAATAGTTGTGATACAGAATGATTATCTCGTGTATTTTCATAAATTTATAATAACATAATATGCTGGTAATGTAAAGCAATAACATAGAACGAGAAGTTCGTTTAAGTGTAACAAGTATTCAGTAAGAGTTAACTTAATATAACATTTTTTTAGTATATATTTTATGTTTTTATGTGTAATGACGTCTTTCAGTCTTAGATAGATTAGATTACGTTTAAATATTTTGAAGTTCTTTTTCCGTATATTTTTTATTATTTACGTAATTGTAGTTTTAGATTATCAATTTTGCGAGCTAAGTATGATAACTAGTCCACCTTTTTAAAATTTTCGGCAAAGTAATTTTCAGTTAGTAATGTTAGTTCAACTTTGTCGTGAATAGGAATAATTTTGTAATATACAAATAGTTTTCGGTAATCATCTTTAAAATTCATGTTGAGATGATTAGGGTCTATTTATTTTGAAACGCGCAGCTGGAGTGAGTACATTCGATCTAAATATGTTTTAAAAATTCTCCCATAGCTTGACAAGCTATATTGTATTACGGATTCAGCTAAGGATTTATTGAGTGATAAGGAGGCTTTGTAAGGTATTTTGTGATTGATTAATGTAAACTTTGGTAATATCCATCTTACTATATCACAACACGATTTACTAGATCTTTCCAGTTTAGTCGATCGTCAATAATTAGGCCTAGATAGGTGTGTCTATTTACAATTTCTAAGGCACTGCAAGTACAGGGACTCGAATCGTCATTATTTTTTATGTGTGCGCTATTAAATTAGTTGTAAAACTTCTGTTGTGGCTTGTGCTTGTAATTAAAAATAAGTTTAGTTTTGGCAGCATTGAGTACTAAGCCGACGCCGTGTGACCACTTCATCAGTATGTCAAACTGTTTTTGAAATTTCATTAGTACCTCCTCTATACTAACTACATCCAGTAGCTACTAAATACATAAACATAAACACTCATACCTATCACCCAGAGGGGTAGGCAGGGAGAGACTTCCGTTTAGCACGATCCTGACATACTCCTCTCGTCTCCTCCACATCCATATACCTACGCATACATGCTCGTCGGTTAAGGGTACCCTTGATTTGACCCATTTTTAATATATCGCCAATTTGGTCGACAATTGTTTTTTGAAATTTTATTAGTACCTCCTCTTTACTACATTCAGCAGCTACTAAATACATAAACATAAACATAAACACTCATACCTGTCACCCAGAGGGGTAGGCAGGGGGAGACTTACATTTAGCACGATCCTGACATACTCCTCTCGTCTCCTCCACATCCATATACCAACGCATACATGCTCGTCGGTTAAGGGTATTCTTAATTTGACCCATTTTTAATATATCGCCAATTTGGTCGACAAACTTTCGCCTAAGACATCCCTTTCCGACTCTTCCATTCACATCTGCAACATATTTGCTTTGTAAGTCTGTCCTGATTCATTCTTTCTATATGACCAAACTACCGAAGCATTCCTTTCCCAACCCTTGTCACCGCATCATCTTGCAAACCACTCTCTTCTTTTATCACACAGTTTATCACCTTGTTACTCAGATTAAGTCCTAACAAACTCCTTAGCGACCGCATCTTTACTGCATTTGATCTACTGTCGTGCTTCTTCTGCCACACCCAACTTTCACGACCAAACGTTAAAGTAGGGACTAATACAGCATTGTGAATTGCCGTACGTGCCTTATTGACACATTCTGACATTTCACAATAGAGTGTGGAGCCCCATTTACTTTATTTCCTGCATTCACTCGTCGTTCAATATCCCTATCATATCCCATTTCCAAAGAACTTTAAACTATGTTATACCTAATCTAATCAATCAGTTACCTAAATCTTTGAAAGACGTCATAATACGTAAAAAATTTAAATTAAATTTTTTTAATATACGATTAACTCTTACTAAATACTCGTAACACTTAATACAACTTCTCGCTCTATATTATTGGTTTACTTTATTTATATATTATCTTATTATAAATTTATGAAAATATAAGTTATAATCATTCTGTATCACGATTATTCACGGAATATAATAAATTCACCATGTGATTCTACGCTCATCGCCTAAAACTATTTTATATTTTTGTACCCACAAATAGTTTGTCAAATAGAAACATAACATTTAATGCACCTAATTTAAGTTGAACTTAAGTTGAATTTAAGTTGACTAGAATGTGCTTTTTACTGTCAACATGCGTGTACAAACTACGAGTATCTGTGAAAGTAGAAAGTAGTTGTGAGGTATTCTTTCGAGGTTAGAAACCATATGGTTTGATAGCTAATATATTATTCCTTTCATAAAACCTGTGGATTTGTCAGCTTATTTATTTTACGACTATTTTGTCTATGACAAGTAATATCATTATTGGTCTATAATTCTCATACTCAGTCTGACTATCTTTTTTGAGAATTGGTCGAACGATTCCATTTTTGGTGGGGAGGATTTTTATTCGTGATATTGCTTGCATTTATTAATTTAGCGATAACTGTTTTGATTTTTTCGCACAACAACCTTATGTCAATGACTTTTATCCTGCCTACCCCTGGGGCTGTTACTGCTTATTGATTCATTTATTTTTTTCACAGCCTTGGAATTAGCAAGCATATATCGCACGGTCACATCTGCCGAAGATTCATAGATTGCTTTGTCAAGCAATAATTCCGAACATTTCGGAATTATTTGTTATACAATGTTTTTTATTGTTGAATGCACTAGCAAATTTTTTCACAACGTCTTTGCTAGTGCAACCATTACTACCAAAATAATTATGAAGTGCATCATCAATTGAGGACTTATAGGCTGACGGGCAAGATGCCCGTCAACCTAGATGTTTGTTATTTGTCACGCGCCATAATTAATGCCTGTAAATACTACTAACGCCATCCAGTATCGAGTAACGGAACTAAAAGAGTTTTCTAGAAAATGCCATGCTATAATTCTACCACTAGCGCCATCTAGTATCGAGTGGCAGAACTCGGAGAGAACTTTATACACTTAGCCGGTTGGGACCACTATGTGTGAATATTCTGGATGTTTTCAGAGCAAAATAAATCTTCATTTAATTTAATTTCATTTCATTTCAGTGGGAAGCCCTATATCAAGCCAGTAAACACCGTGAGCTTCGAATATTTCGCAGCGATATAACTGTAAACTGAAATGTTCGGTGTGATTAATTATTAGTGTTTTAAGTTGAAATTGGGCTTCGGTAATTAAAGTGTCAAGTTTGGTAATTCAATCGGCAGTTTTTATTGCCATGAAACTAAGCTCGTCACTATTGGTGTCAGAAGTTGGATAACACCTGCAGCACCTAAGGTGCTCTGATGATGATGCTACAGGAACAGCCCCGTCAGTTAGAAGATCAGTGGGTAGAACAGGCCCACCGAAGGGAAAAACAGGCACGTCGGTTGGAAGATCAACAGACAAGCAGCTGCGGGGCAGACAGGAGGAATAGGCCCGTTGGTTGGAAGAGCAGATACTCCTCATGAAGGACGTTCACGCTAACTTCAAGAAAGAGATAAGGGAGGTGAAGGATAGAGTTGCTCAACATGAAAACCGCCAGTTGGAAACAGTGATCCGAATCGAACAAGTGAATAATCGAGTTGACAAAGTGATGGCTGACATGAAGAAAATGCAGGACAACTTCAAACTTGGGGATAATAGCTCTCGTGGTAGCTACAACACCTTCGCTACGTGAATTCAAAGTGCAACCATTTAAAAGGAACCTCTTTATGGTCGGCCTACAAAATCCAGTTCGAATCTGTCATGAAAACGAACAGCTGGAATAAAAGTCAGGCCATGACTGCTCTCACAGTAGGCCTGCGCGACTAGGCCTCAACTGTTCTGGTAGCTCTCTGTAAGGAATTAACTCACGAGCAGCTCCTTTAAGAATTGGAGACGAGATATGGCGAAGCTCACCTGGATCACATTTTTCATGAGCAGCTTAAAGATCGCTCGCAACACATCAACGAAAACCCGCAGCAGTGGGCCCTTGAGGTGGAGAAGCTGGTTCGAAAATCATATTTATTTTCATAAAATTTGATTTTTATGACATATTTTTCGTGCGTAAAAATATAACGTAACAATTAGAAAAGAAAGTGAAGTAATATCATATAAATATATACAAATTACTATGAATACATCCGTCAGTTTTGCATTACATATAATATACTTGGATGACAGGCAACAGGCATTGTCTTTATAGGTGTTTACCAACAACTTTTTAAAAAGATACTTATTGGGTATTTTCTTGTCGTTATCGGGCAAGGAGTTCCAAAAATGTTTAAACGGAACTGTGAAGGAATTGACATAACTCAGTGAAATGATCAGGAATACAGATTTTGTTGTAAGAATAACATATAACTCTAATGTGCTAGTTCACCCAAAATTACGTTAGCTTACCACGGTTACCTACAGATCTGTCTAGAACGACAAACCTGAATAATATTACTAATATGTATACTCATAACGTATATCATGAATATTATGGCTATGAATTAAAGCTATAAAGCACTCGAAACACTGGGGAACTAAATATAAGTACAAAAAAACATGTTTAACGTGGTAGAGCCATGTTGCAGCTTTAATTGTATAGTTGTAGCGCAAATGGGTCTGCTTGACCAGGGAAGGACCACATTCTTACAGAATACAAGCGTAAAATAACGGCTTAATGCTGCTGTGTTTCGTATAGTGAGTGAAAAGAACCTGAGACCCTTTTACTGAGGCATTCCATCTTAGTACTCGCGGCTGACAACGCATCTGGATTTTTAATTCGCCATCGAGGATAGGTGTGGATGTATACGGGCTACAGCAACAACTTTACATCTGGTGGACGGTGTGCTCAATTTTCACTATTATTCTATGAAAAAATCATATGCAATGAAATCTATAATATAATAATTTTATTGTTATTAATACAATTAGTCGGAAATAATTTTACTACATTTAATATTAAATTTTTAATATTGCATACAACATCCAACTACTCGTATATAATTCACATATATGTTAAGTATCGGTCAAAACGTGGATTGTTGTTTTAGGTCAAATCGATATTACCCTCATTAATATACAAGTAGGTACTTTAAAGGCGTACAATGTCCCTTAATTATGTTGTTTTTCGGGGACGTTCCTGCTGTAGCTTTATCGGACTTAATTTTGTAAATTTCATTGATACGTGCCTTTATTTTGAGTTCATTTATTTAATATTTATTTTAAACACTGGAGAAAAATGGGAAATTTAGTCAACCCTGGTTGAAAATATGGCACTTTCCAACAATAACTACTTAAGACTTAATTCATTATGGAATGGCGCAATATAAGCGGATGGTGAAGAAAATTTTATTTAAATATAATCAAATATTCGTGTCCCCCGGGGTGCTTAATGAGCGACAACCCGATAACACAAACTAGGCTCCTCGCCGTGGTAGCGGCGTAAAATATACCACCGCACATTTCGCACATGAGGCACCACCTAAAAGAAATGACCCCGAATTCCCGGCGTCCTTTTATTGGGGCAGGGGTGCGAAGAATCTCCGGGAGGAAAACCGGTGACGAGGTTTGCCACCCGTCACGTTCTGTTTCCCGTTGGGGTGAAAAGTGGTTTGCAGAGGTCCGTCTGGCTACATTGAATGTATGTGGAGCAATGAATGATAAAATGGATGAAGTATGCGATATGATGTATGATAAAGGAATAGATGTGTTATGTGTAAATGAGACGAAACGGAAGGGGAAGAATTTCACTACACATGGCATGTATACCGCATACTGGTCTGGTGTAGACGAGATCGAGTGGGCATGCCAGGGAGTAGGTATCATCCTTTCAGCAAGAATGGGCCAATGTGTGAAAGAGTATGAATGTGTAAGCCCAATACTGCTATGGACACGAATGAAAGTGGGCTTAAAGAAGTTGTATATGCTAGGGGTCTACGCCCCAGACATGTCTAAGCCCACTTATATCCGAGAGCAGTTTTGGGAAATAGTAAGGATGGTGTTAATGAAATGTAAGGGAAATGAAAATAATATTATACTAGGAGATTTTAATGGTAGGCCTAGGGTGAGGAGACTTGGTTATGAAAGGATATTGGGAACGTTTGGTGATAAAAGTATAAATGAGAATGGTGAAAGCCTCCTCAACGTATGTTTGGAAAATAATCTTTTTTGTGACACTCTTTTGCCACAATAGGATTCACATGTATACTTGGGAAAGGGGTGATGATAGAAGCATGATAGATTACATAATTGTGGATGAAAAAATGAGGGTCGCGGTGGTAGATAACAGGGTTTACCGGGGGTCTATCGTAGGGAAGGATCATTATTTGGTTTTATGCCGAATTAATGGTCAGACACAGATAACATACGGTGCCAATTCAGACGTTGGCGCCATCGGTCATCTGTGTCTACCAATGCGTTACAGCGTATTAGAACAGAAAGGTTACAAGATGAAGGTGAGAAAAACGAGTACAAATGTAGACTGAAAGAAAATATTTCTTTTTTATTTGGATGAATTATGTATGAATGAGTTAGACTTGTGCAGAATGTATGGCAAAATGTTAAGAAAGATTTAATGGATGCAGCTATTGAAGTATGTGGTATTGTATGAGAAATAATGAAAGAAAAAATAATACGTTATGGTGGGATGGTGAGGTACGTATGAAATTTGAAGCAAAGAAGAGAGCATGGCTAGATAATGATTTCTTATATTTACGCGAACACTACACATTGAAATAATACTAGTTTTTACCCCTCTGTAAGATGCAGGAGTGTACAAGCTTGATTGTGAATGTGGTCTCTCCTACATAGGACAAACTAAAAGATCAATCAAAACCCGCGTTAAAGAACATATAGCTGATGTGAAGAATCGACGCTCCGAGAAGTCTGCAGTCTGCGAACGTATACAGGATCGGTCCCGTCACTACATCAGATTTGATAGACCACAAATCCTCGCTAAAAACACCGATTCCTTCCAAGGATGATTCGCGAGGCTATTGAAACCAAAAAACATCCTAATTTCAATAGAGAAGATGGCTGGGTGCTACCATCTGCTTGGGATCCTATAATAAATAAAATTAAATCCCAACCCAAGCATACAACTGCAAGACTTCAAGATACCATAAGTTCGTATTGTGTAGATCGGAACAAAAGTTAAATATTAATCTATGGGAACCGCGGTTAACTATGACATCTAAGCGTTGAACATCTCAGTCCCCCCCGTGACCATGGGTGCTATAAAGCTCTCGGAACCTCGGGTATTTAAAAAGTTAAATATACGCGATAAAATCCGTAAAAACTATTATTATTTCAATGAGCATGGCTAGATTTACTAGCAACAAACGCTTGTAATTTTAGCGCTACAAATGATGATATTGAAAGAAAAACTGGAAGTCTTTAGACAACTAAATAAGAGAATGAAAGAAGTAGTTGAACGGAAAAAGCAAAAAAGAAATGATAAGAATGATAGAGGGATATCAGATAACTTCCAGGCAAATATTATAATGTTCTGGAATTTCCTAAGAACTGCCAGGGGACATTCAAAACAGTCTATAATGAATGCTATAAGAGATGAGAATGGCTATACTCTGAATGATGAAGTTTTGAGTTTAAAGAGATGGAAGAAATATTTTGAAAGCGTGTTTTGAAAGAGTGAGGAGACGACATACGAACTAATAAATAGAAACTCCGATAGAAGAGGAAAGAGGTAGCGAGACAAGTATAAATGAAATAATGAAAGCAATGAAAAGCATGAAAACAGGTAAAGCTGCCGGATATGATAGCGTTTCACTCGAAATGCTAACAGCTGGAGAGGAAGTGGTGGCAGGCCTGCTGCACACCCTGTTTAATTTATGCGGGGACTGAAGCGGGTACTGGTAGGCTGGTGCAAAGCCGTAATAGTCCCAATATATAAAGGAAAAGGGTCGCAGCGGGACTGTAAATACTACCGTGGTACCGGCCTTCTTAGCATTGTTGGAGAACTGTATGCTAAGGTACAAATTGAAAGGGTCATGAAAGAAACTGATGGAAAAATTTGGGATGTGCAAGCAGGAATTGGAAACGAATAGGGACGTACAGATCAAGCCTTTTCCATGCGCATGATCGCGGAGAAGTTTTTGGCCAAAAACCAAATAGTTTTTGTGCGTTCATGGACTTGGAAAAGGCTTATGAGAGAGTGAACAGGGATGTGCTTTGGCAAATACTAAACTCATTTGGGTTGAGCACTGGCTTAATACATGCATTGGAGTTTCTTTATAGGGACTCCAGTGCTTAGGACAAACGGGGTCTACTCGGACTGGTTTGGCATCCATAAAGGTGTCAGACAAAGCAGTGTGGCTACCCCGTGGTTTTTCAACCTAGTTATGGATAGTTGTTTGGAAAATTTGAAAGTTGAAGAATGCGGATTAAGAATGGGTGAGTTAACCGTCAAATGCCTCTTGTACACCGATGATAAAGTCATATTTACGTCGTCGGCGGCCGAGTAGCAAATGATGGTTACATTATTGAACAGATCTTTAAAAGAAAGAGGTATGAAAGTGAACGCAAGTAAGACGAAAGTTATGGTTTTTGAAAGAGAAGAAAGTAAAACGATATATGTAATAGGAATAGAAGGGGAGTTGATCGAGCAAGTAGATAAGTTTGTATATTTGGGGTGTGTATTTAGCAGGGATGGGAGATATGATAAGGATATACAACATACCACCAGTATTTGTAGTTAATTGCGCAACGGCTTTCTGTGTACCTCTATGTATTTTATATAATAGATCTTTAAAGGAAGGAAGCCTCCCAATACTATGGAAGCAAGCACATATAATACCTATACTATAATACCTACACAAAAAGGACTAAAAAAAAACAAAATTAAAAACTATAGACCAATCTCAATATTAAATACCTTTAGTAAAGTTTTAGAGAAAATAGTATATAATAACGTGTATCCACTATTGATACCTTCCATTCCACCCGAACAACAAAGCTTCGTTAAAAAAGCATTCGACCGTGTGGATCATGTCATCCTGCTTCAAAAACTACAAGCGCTTGGGATTTGTGGTGATTTGTTCAGATGGTTCCAAGCTTATATTTTTAACCGCAGCCAAGCTGTAATTATAGGTGGTTTTAGATCTGATTACATTAACGTCCCTTCGGGTGTTCCACAGGGATCACTGCTTGGTCCTCTCCAGTATATAGCCTACCTGTATGATATAGGAACATGTTTGCAACACGCTAATTTTCTTCCATATGCAGACGACAAGAAAATATATATGAATATAAACTCAGAAAGGGACTGTCAGCTCCTCCACGACGACTTAAATAGACTTGTTCTATACTATAAAAATAACCGCATAACAGCTTAAATTGGAAAATGTATATCAATCACGTTTACCCGTAAAATAAAACCTATACAGTATTCTTACCACATTGACCGTCATCTCATAACAAAAGAAAACAGCGTTAAGGACTTGGGAGTAACTTTAGATAGCAAACTAACCTTTACAGAACACATTACATTAATAACCATGAAAGACTACAAAAATCTTGGATTTATCATGCGTGTCACCAAACCTTTCAATGATTTAAGTTGCATTAAAGCACTTTATCTTTCTTATGTCCGCAGCGTGTTGGAATATTTCTCTATTAGTTGGAATCCTCAATACAAAAAATATGTAGCTGCCATAGAGGGTATATATATATATATAAATTATTTCGAAGTCGTATAATATCTATCACATTTATAAATACAGTATGTAACAAAAACCCTGTTGGTCGTTTCGGGGACGTATAGGTGTACACATAGGCATGACAATTATGATAATGAAAATTATTTTTGGTTGCTTTAAATGGGGTTTTTGGGTTGTTAATAAGATAACTTAAGAAATATTAAATTTCTAAAAATGTAATTTGCTTCTGAACTTACCGACACGTGCCGACATAATATTATCTGCATAATAGTCTACGGCCGCTATGAGGTCACTGACACAGATTCACAGATCACTGACCATAGTATTTGAATACTTATGTTATAAATTTCCACTTTATTGCTAAATAGATCTACGAAAATATTTAAAAGAGGTTATTTCAAGCGTAAAATATCGTGATATATTCCAAATTTGCAACTATTTGTAGGAGAAATTTAGTATATATTTTTCATATGAAATATTATTCGATAAAGAATATGTAGTAGTCATTTTTTTAATTCATATTGTCTAGAATAGAATGTCTAGAATATAACAAACAAACAAACAAACACACTTTCGCATTTATAATATTAGTATGGATAAAACTCGTTTACACATAGTTCATATGAGAATTTTTTGTCCACCCACAACGTAGGAAATAAATTATTACATCTCGTTGTAGCCTGCCCGCTTAGGAAATTTAATGGTGACAAAGCATTCGATTTAATGTCATTTCGTGAAAAAGTGATGCGTCACTAGCAAAACGTTGCTTGATTTTAATAGTTAACCTCTCGTACGCTGTGAATCTTCCCTTTTCAGTCACACGTCAGCATGTCAAGCAGGTGTTGCAAGACAACAAGCTTCGGATCCCGCGCCTACGTCACAGTGACAGAGTGAAGCCGGCCACAGTCGAGCGTGTGCCTGCTGTACTACCATATCTCAGAGGAGTCACAGACAAGGTTGGCTACATCTTGAAGCGAGCTTCTATTAAAACATACTACAAGCCGCCGAAGAAGATTGGTCAATTTTTACCATCCGTCAACTGTAATATCCCTCTACAAGATGCAGGAGTGTACAAGATAGATTGTGAATGTGGTCTCTCCTATATAGGTCAAACAAAAAGATCCATAAAAACCCGCGTGAAAAAACATATAGCTGACGTGAAGCACCGACGCTCCGGGAAGTCTGCAGTCTGTGAACATGTTCAGGATTGTCCTCACCATTACATCAGATTTGATAAACCACAAGTCCATGCAAAAGAACACCTATTCCTACCAAGGATGATACGTGAGGCAATTGAAATTAAAAAACATCCTAATTTCAATAGAGAAGATGGTTGTGTGCTGCCATCTGATTGGGACCCTATAATTAACAAAATTAAACCCAAACCCAAGCATACCACTGCAAGACTTCAAGATACTGTAAGTTCGTTTTGCGTAAATCGGACCAAAAATTAATATTCAAAAACTGAAGGTAGCCGGACTAATATTGACATTGGGACGTCAAACATCTCAGTCCTCCCCATGACCATGGGTGCTGTAGAGCACCCGAAACGTCGGGATAATAATAAAAATAAATTAA